>CM076574.1:634038394-634620894 GCA_034641835.2 Pinus albicaulis | reverse complement strand
TTTAATTTAATAAACTTTTTCTTTTTCTTTTTTAAATTTAATTTCTATATTTTATTTTTTATAATTTCTTTCTTTTTTTAGCTTGTTTTTTTTTTTAATTTAATATTTTTTTTTTTGTTTTAATTTTAATTTTTTTCTATATATTTTGAAATTTTAATCTTTAAATTTTTTTTCCTTAAATTTTAGGTTTTTTTTTAATGTTTGAATTAAAATTTTTATTTTGTTTTGATTTAGATTTTTTTATTCTTATATATTTTTAAATTTTAAGCTTTAAAATGTTTTTATTTTTTAAATTTATTTTTTTCTTAAATTTTAGGTTTTTTTTAATGTTTGAATTTTAAAAATTAAAAAATGTTATTTTTATTTTTTTAAATGTCAAAAATATGACACAATTTTTTTTTTTGTTATTCCAACATCAACTGGTTTTGTTTTGAGGGTGTTTTTTCAATCCTTTTTTTAAGAAACAATTTTGTTTTTAGCATAATTTTATAAAATGTTGAAATTTGACCTTAAAAAAAAACCAAGTCCGCTCTGGAATACACTTTTTTTGTTTTTGAGGTGTTTTTTCATGTTTTTTGAGTCTTTTTGGGCTAGAGTTCCCATTTTCAGGCCAGGTTACCTATTCCATCGGTAACAGTGTTCCTTGCGCAGCTCTTGGAGGAGTCTTGTTTACCTAGTCCATATCCGTCATTTGGCCAAGCCACATCTTGCATCTACAATGTAGCCCTGCTTAGGATTGGGTTGTCCATGTGAGCTGTAGCAAGTGGAACACTAGATCTGTTCAGATCTAGCTTATACTGGTGCCTCTTCTCAGTGAGTGTGTCTTTTAACCTCCTAGAAGAGTGCATTAGTGGGTTGAGCTTCAGATCCATACATTGGAAGTAGGCCAAAGCATTTTGAGGGCCTACAGCGCAGTCCGTCTTCCATGACTACGTTATTTGTAAGAGCAGAGTTGCAGGGATACTTGGAATCATTTTAGAGGAGAGATCTCCGGTGATTGTATCCTTCCTCTCACTATGGTGATCCGCGGATTGGCAAACCAATCCATGTTGTTTCATATCTAATCTGCTACATATATTATGATTAAGAATTTTCTGAATACTTCTGTAGATCTGTGACTTAGATCTCAAATCTACTCACCGTTGTTCATGTCTTGCTGAGATCCCTAAGGGGAGTGTATAGAGGAGCCTATCCTGTACACATATCTGAAATAGATCTATCATTTTATGTATAGATCTGCTCTAGATCTGAGTTGTAGTCTACTACATGCTTCAGCAATGAAAATAATGTTGTCAAGCTTATTCTGCCATTTCATGTTGTTGTAGCAGCTCATTTTGGGGCTTTTGTCTTGTAAATTCTCTCTGTATCTGTTATACACTGTATAAGTTGCATTATAGATGTATTTTTCTGTTGTATAGCTGAAAGATGGACCTCCATGTTGGTCTCTTGCTTATAAATTGATAAACTATGTTATTTCTGAAGCAGTCCTTTGCATACAGTTGCAGCCCCTCTCTTTGGGTGTTTTTTTAGCTAGAATAGGTTGTGAGAGATCTATTTAACCCACCTAGTTTGATTTTTTTTTGCTCTCCTTTTGGATTTAGATCTTATATGAGCTGATCTAAGGGATCCAGGAGCTGAAAACTCAATTGTATGCATATATTTCTCAGGAGTGCATTATTTCAACAGGCTTGTTGTGCAATCCCAATTTTGGGATATTATAGTGGTATAAGAGAAAGATCTTTGGCACAGCCTGTGCATTCTTGGAGCCAATATTCCTTTAGAATAATGAGAGCCTCTCAATGATAGAGAGAAGAGGTATCATAGAAGAATATAGAATAAAAATGATTACACCAGAGACAAAGCAGGCAAAGATGAAACCCCTTTGCATGGAAGGATAAAAGAAGTAGATTTCTCTAACATTATTTCTCAAGCTTTGCATGAGTTGAAAGCATAAATCAAGGAAGTGAGGAATGAAAGACAAGAAGACCTTCTGAAGGGGTTTGCACATGAAGAAATCCCCAGTACTTCATATGATGTGTGTGAGCATTCAGCTACACAATCTGTTCAACAATGTGGTAGCATGCCTACTTTCTTATTAAGGGAAGGAGGAAGAGGAGAAACACCAAAGGAGGGATCTCTTGGTTAATATCTCCAAGATTATGAATCTCAATAAGAGAGATTCAAAGAGAATATCAGTTTCCCAGAGTTTTTTCAACTCAAAGAAGAAATATCCTGCAGCTACAGTAGGAAGAAAGGGTGCATGCCGCACACTTTGGGTAGATTCTCTCTACCTACATTTGATGGATCACCTAAAGACTCAACCAAGTCTTGGGTAAAGAATCTTGACACATGATTTCAGCTGCATCAAGTATCAGAAGAAGAAGCCTTGAGAGTAGCAGTGCTGCATCTTCAATGGAAGGCTTATGCTTGGTGGTTGTTTGAGTCCTCTTCCTTGAAAGGGAGGAACATCTCTTCTTATGCAAGATTCACTAGGAGACTAGTGACAAGATTTGATGAGAGACATTTTGAGACTTCTTGGGGGGAGCAGATCAAGCCCAAGAAATCTAAATCTCTGCATAAGTTGGAAGATTCCATGGAGCCAACTCCAGTCCTAAACATTGTTGAAGGGGTTGAAGATTTGCTACACTTCTTACCAGAAGCAAAGGCCCCAATTCAGCAATATCTCTTTCCTCAAAGATAAGCTTTGAATATTCCTTCCTCACTAAGAGATCAAGACAAATGATATCTTGATGATGGAGCATTCTCCACTGATGAGGAGAATCGAAAAAGAAAGCGAATAAGATCCTCCAGCGTTGTGCAAGCAGGAGGAGATCTATTTTCATTTGGAGATGGAGATGAAGCAATGGATTCCATTAGAGGGATTCTTGCACCTTTGCAATGAATTCTAGAGATTCTCCCATATGGAGGACATGAGAAGCATGTGTCTTTGCTAAAATACAATGAGACAGAACAAAGGAGGGGTCACACAGCTGATCCACTATCAGAAGATGGGGAAAGGGCTCCAATCAGAGGCACTCTTACACCATTAAGAGGGGTCTCCAAGTTTCATGGTACTTCCACACAGCAATCAGAGATGGATTTTCATAGTGGAAGCAGTCATGATATGTTCCCACCTTCTTTTCACATGGGAATGAGCCTTGAGACATCATTATCCTATGGTGTACCATTTGGGAAACCACCTGAGTCATATTTGATGAAAGATGTTTCATACATTGATGCTCCTTCCATAGATCAATGGAGGAGGGAGCACTATAAGACCATGCTACAGTGTTGAGGGTGTTGGGGAGGTACAGAGAAAGGGAAAGTATTTTTCCTTTGACATCATTATTCATTCTCACCATTCAAATTGCATTCAGAAGATATGCTACAAGAATAAAGAATGATACCATCATGAAGCATGGGAGGCAATACTTGGATTGGAAGACAGACTTTCTTGAAGGACACTCTTCCATACATGAAGAGAGATGGTGGTCTGACATGCATGCACTAGCAAAGAAAAAGAGGTATTGGACAAATGATAGCCTCCCATGGGAGACTAACTTCCAAAAGCTTCCCTCTTCTCTTGAGCATGTGCATAAGCAAGGAGGGTAGCAAGGGAGGACTGGAAACCTTCCACCTTATACCTTTGGCATGGGAAGTGTCAAGGAGGAGAAAAAAAACATGACATATACTTCAGATGACACACTATTAGCATTGTCATTGTTGGGCACATTAGATCTCTATTGGAAATCCCAACTTCTGGTTGAATATTCCAAGGATCTTCATACTTGCATGATTCTAGATGACTGGTTGCATGAGGGGAGCTATTCAATCCTTGATGGAGTCATCTACAATCATTGTATAATATTCTTGTCTAGAGCCTCCAAGCTAAAGGGGAAGCTTCTATAGAGAGCTTATGAAGAGTTCCATCTTAGCCACACTTAGTTTATGAAGCTCAACAATATCATATTAAGGAGCTATTGCTGGGAGGGCTTTGAAAGGGAACTATATCAGCATTGTCAGAGATGCATGGATTCTGTGGAGTTGGAGCAGAAATATGGCTCTAAGGGAGAATTAAATCAGCCCTCTCTTCCTTCTCTTGAAGGAGAGAGT
Organism: Pinus albicaulis; assembly: GCA_034641835.2. Taxonomy (NCBI): domain Eukaryota; kingdom Viridiplantae; phylum Streptophyta; class Pinopsida; order Pinales; family Pinaceae; genus Pinus; species Pinus albicaulis. Next base: position 634,616,781 of record CM076574.1, on the reverse strand, counting down.
AGATATATGCACCACTCTATTGATAGGAGGAGAATTGTCGGTGACGAGCATGCTCTTAATACATGTATTTTACATTATGAATTCATGCATTCTTACACCTTGTTTCTGCAGGCCATGACTCCAAGGAGGAGTGTTATATCTTGTCAATATCATGAAAAATATGGGGCCACAACAATTTTTGTACTTTTCCACTCCCTTGGTGGACAAAGGGAGGTCTTTTTTCATGATGGGTGCTTCCCTAAAGCACCAAGCATATCTCACACATTCAGCTACAGTGAGATGGCATGGGATGCAAGTAAGTGGTGGGAAAACCACTTACCACATCTTGGGTTGATGCAGGCAGGAGATGCATTATGCTGGTTCCACATGTGGGACTATGACCCACCTCCATATGTACACCTTTCCGTTTGTTTGTGTAATGTTCCAAAATTTTCATGAAGAAAATTGGAACATTAATTTTTTCTTATTCCATCTCGGAGGTAAATAAAATGGGTAAAAGTTCCATGAGTAGAAATAAGATCCTTAATAATGTGAAACTTATCATTGGAGAAGCTTATTTTGCACCTTCCAGTGTGAAAAGGGGAAATTTTCTTGAGGACAAGGTCAAGTTTGACCAAGTCAACAACGCTGCCTAAGAGGTGTAGCTTGCATGGGAAGACAACATAGTTTTGGAGGGAGAAATATTCCTTGTGGAAGAATCCCTAATGAGTGGGGTCCATGGCAAAGAGGCATTCACTTGTATAAGCAGAGGAGGAGGTGACCATAGAGAGACATCTTGGATCATTTTATTATCTGTCTATTCAAACAAATTGCACACTCTGGTTGTTCAGCAGAGTTGCAGTGCTACTTAGCACGAGGGATTCCTATTTAGGATTTCCTCTCCTTCTTGAGAGGCCTCTTGGAGGATTCCACTTCATATTTTTCACATTTTGGCTCAAGGCCAAAGCCATTCTTTAGATATTGCATTATTTTTGCTCAACTATAACGTAGTGTATCTAGGGCATTGCAGTGGAGGGTTCCACAACACTTCTCTTTGGCTTATGTTTCAGAGGAGGGAGTTTCTCTTGCTCCGAGAGGTTAGTGAAAGGGATTTCAAATCTATTTTTCACATCTTGGCACCAAGGCCAACATCTCCCATCATAGACAACACATTCCATCCTCAAGGGTGCATTATTTCAGTGCACAGTTGCAATGAGAGGTTGCACCAGCTTCTTGGAGGGCAAGATCTTCAGTGTTAGGATCAACCTTGCATTGAGAGATCCATTGGAGGAGTTTATTTTTAGTTTGAGAATCATATTTAGCCATATCCAGGTATTTCTATTATTGAGTTGCAGCTGCTTCCTAGCAACTCCGACATTTCTACATATTTTCCATTTTGATGTATATTGTAGCCAATCCTTCTAGGGATTGTGTATTATTGATATATTAGTGTTTTCAGGGGTTCAAATCTTTCTCCCCCTCATTTCTTTGAGTTGTTATTTTCATATCATCCTATTCTCATTCTGTATGTAGCATAATCTCCTATAAACTGCATTATTTTAGTCATATGATATTTTTCATAGCAGTATTGCTTCATTGCCTTGTCTATGATTCATTGAGGCTTCCATTGCCTAGTTGGAGTGATTAATTCCTCCGCACATTGTATACATTTTCTACTATATCATATATTTGTTTTCTATACATATTTTCATGTGTTCACAACTATTAAATAACGTTTTATTTCCATTCCATGTGCTTACATTTGTTGCAGTCCTTTTATTGGGCATTTTTTGAGGACATCTAAGTGTGGGAGATCTGTTTAACCCACTTAAAAGGATTTATTTGGAGCCATCTCTTGGATTTCATTCTTATACAAATTTATCTAAGGGATGCAGGTCTTGGTTTCAATTCCTGCTGCCTCCATTTCTGGAAAATGCATTTTCCAGCCATGGATTTCTAGCCATTCCAGATTTGGGATATTACAGTGGTATTGAAGTTGATTTCTTGGCTCAGCCTGCGAGTCCAAGCTTAAGAATATTACAATATTGAAGAATATGGGTTTTATCTAATCATATTTCAGATCCATGAAAAACCTCCCTAAGGAGGATAAGCAGAAAGAAGAGGAAGAACCCTTCACTTCCTATTCTCATCAAGGAGACAAAGAAATAAGCAGGAGGAAGACTCCATCTTTTGGAGAAGAAAAATAAAAAGGGGATAAGCTTACAAAGCTTGTTCCTAAATATGTACATATGATTCATGAATATTTCAAGTAGATCTAGAGGAAGTATGTAGAATCTACTAGAGGGTTTGATTCAAAAGAAAACTCTAGATTGGAGGAGTGTGAGCATGTAGCTACACATCCTAATACTCAGCACAGTCACATGCCTAGGATTGCCGGAAGAGAGATGGAAAGAGAAGAAGAGGTTGATAGGAGGGAAACCCTTAGTTATTTCTTTGAGTATGAGTCTCAAACTCAAAAATTCAGATATCATCTCAATTTTTCAGAGTTTTGCAAGATGAAGGTGAAGGAAAAAGAGCAACAGGATAGATTTCATCTATCTACCTTGAAGGTTCACCTGTATGTTCAGCTAAAGCTTGGGTGGAGGAGTTAGATACCTTCTTGCAGCAGCACCAAATGCTAGTGGATGAAGCCATCAAAGTTTCAGCGCTGCATTTGAGAGGTAAGGCTTATGCCTAGTGGATCTTTGAATTCTTTTCTTTGAGAAATGTAAACATTGCATCTTATGCTAGTTTCACTATGGCATTAGTGAAAATATTTGATAGAAGGATTCATGAAACACATATGGTGGATCAAACCTAGAAAAATCAAGTAAAACCCTTGCATGCAAACTTACACCATACTTTGCCGGAAGAGAGGTTTTCATCTCACACCTTTGAGAAAAGGAGCATGGAGATCTATTTTTCAAAAAGGGATCCAATCATTGGAGAGTTTCCCATGCATGTTGCAAATATTGAGGGAAAAAATGTTGTTATATCTGGAGTTGATCTAGTGCCTCATGCAAAGGAAAGAGGAGCTCTTTCTCCAAGTAGAGGTATGCTTGCATATTTGCAAGGGAGTCCCTAGGATCTGATGTGTGTAGATCGAGGCACAACTCATGTTCTATCTGTGCCATTGTTGAGAAGGTGTGAAACCATGGAGACACAAGGAGAAATTAGGGAGAAGACCCAACATCTCTAGATGAGGATTATACATCCATATTCATCTATGGAGGTTGATGCACCTAAGAAGGTGATTGGATTGTGCAGAGAAAGCATGGAGGGTTATCTCCATTCATCTATTTAGTCATCTCTTGATGATGATGTCTCATTACATGGAGACATTTTGCCGGGAAGACCACTAGATCAATAGAGGAGGATGGATGCTTCACATGGTGAGGCACCAATCATTGATTTTAGGAGGTTGGAGACCTGGAGAGATCTTGATACAGCACTGGGAGTCTGGGGTACAATCAAGGAGAGAGAGGGAATTCTCTCAACATCATCAGTACTCACTTCCATTTCAAATACAGCGCTGTGGAAGAGGCAACAGGGGAAGGATAACAGCCTTTGAACTTGTATCTTTGGCATGAGAGATGTCAAAGAAGATTATGACCATATGACAGATGCTCTTCATGAGAGATCATCAGTGCTATCACTATGGAGATTAGATTCACATTGGAGCTCCTAGCTGTTGGTGGAGTATTCCAAGGATATTTTAACTTGCATGATCTTGGATGACTAGTTGTATGAGGAGGGATATTCAGTCAGAGATGGGGTCATCTTTTATCATGGCATGATCTTCTTTCCTATAGCTTCCAATCTCAAGGAGAAGTTGTTACATGCAGCTCATGAGGAATTCCTTCTCAGTCCCACTTATTCGATGAGAGCATACCACACCATTATGCAGGGGTATTTTTGGATGGGCTTTGAGTAGGATATATGTTAGCATGTGAGAAAATGCATGGACTAGATAGAGATGGGGGAGAGACATAACTCTTTAGAGGAGTTAGCACAACCACCTCTTTCCACTTTGAGGATAAGAGGAGACTCATTTTTGAGCCACTCCATTGGTATGAGCAGAGCGTATGGTAAGGGTATTCATTGTTGTTTACATGAACATTGATATGATGTATGTATATATCCCTTAACCATACATGCGCAGGATATTGCTCCAAGGAGGAGCAACCTCTCTTTTGGGCTCCATGGTATAGCTGAGACCATAAGCTTGGTTGATGGCCATCCCATAGGACTTGGGGAAGAGGCATATTGTGGAGGACATGTTCATTGCACACTTTACATCATTCACTTCCTCCATACTTATGAGGAGATTGGAGCAGCAGGCAAGTGGTTGAGAAGCCACAATTTTTATCTGTCTCTATTGCAGTTGAGGGTCAAGCTGCATTGGTTGCACTTGAGGGACCATTGTCCTTCACATTTGTTGCATATGTCAACAAGCGTGATTCTCCTCTTTGCTCCCTATTGTTTTATTGTTGTTTTATTTATGAGGAGCATGCTTGGGAGAGAGACACATGAGGTGGATGTGTCCTTTGAGGGAGGAATTCCTCACACTGTTTGCACTACATGTTCTAAGGGGAACATGGGGTATGATATGGTCACCTTGATAGCACATTTTTCTCTTTATGAGGTGGGCCATATGATAGAGGAGATGCCATATTATGATGATTTCCAACTCATCATATATGGAGATACTTGGGCCAACTTGATTTGCAGCATTGGGGGAGAGATCTATGGAGGTCTAGTCCTCATTTTTCCACTTCAGGGAAAACTTATTGCAGCCCATGGACAGCCAACACTCTACACTTATCATAAATGGAGAGATGGACAATGTGGGGTAGGCTACATTGTCTACCATGAGAAAATTTTCATCCCACCTACTTTTCCAGAACCAAAGGTGGATGACAACTTCCAGGAGTTGCCTAGTTGGAAGGTGACTCGTTTTTCATGGCTCATAGCTTGGATATGGAGGATCCATATGGGGAAGGAAATTCACATTCTATTTCAGATTCAATTCTTCAAGGGGACCTCTAGACATCACTTTTTTATCCTCTTGAGTATTTCACTTTCACATGATGATAGCTTGATAGGTGACTTACATGCTCAGGAGGAGCATTATGGAGATTTGATTGATGAGATAACATCACTTTCCTTGGAGGAGATAATCATACAGGGATGCTACTGGGAGAGGAAAAGAAAATAACTTAGTCTATCCTTGCACTTGCTTGAGGACAAGCAATCTTTGAGAGGGGAGGACTGTAATGTTCCAAAATTTTCATGAAGAAAATTGGAACATTAATTTTTTCTTATTTCATCTAAGAGGTGAATAAAATGGGTAAAAGGCCCATGAGTAGGAATAAGATTATTCATAATGTCAAAATGATCATTGGAGAAGCTTATTTTTCACCTTCCAGTGTGAAAAGGGGCAACTTGCTTGAGGACAAGATCAAGTTTGACCAAGTCAGTAGCGTTGCCTAAGAGGTGTAGCTTGCATGGGAAGACAACATAGTTTTGGAGGGAGAAATATTCCTTGTGGAAGAAGCCATAATGGGTGGGGTCCATGGCAAAGAGGTATTCACTTGCATAAGAAGAGGAGGAGGTAGCCATAGTGAGACATCTTGGATCATTTCATTATTTGTCTATTCAGACAAATTGCACACTCCAGTTGTTCAGCAGAGTTGCAGTGCTGCTTAGCACGGTGGAATCCTGTTTAGGATTTCCTCTCCTTCTTGAGAGGCCTCTTGGAATATTGCACTTCTTATTATCCACATATTGGCTCAAGGCCAAATCCATTCTTTAGATATTGCGTTATTTCTACTCAAGTATAATGCAATATAGCTAGGGCATTACAGTGGAGGGTTCCACAACACTTCTCTTTGGCTTATCTTTAAGAGGAGGGAGTTTCTCTTGCTCCGGGAGGTTAGTGAAAGGGATTTTAGAGCTATTTTTCACATCTTGGCACCAAGGCCAACATATCCCATCATAGACAGTGCAGTCCATCCTCAAGACTATGTTATTTCAGTGCACACTTGCAGTGAGAGGTTGCACCAGCTTCTTGGAGAGCAAGATCTTCAATGCCGGGATCAGCCTTGCATTAAGAGATTGATTGGAGGAGGTTTCTTTCAGTTTGAGCATAATCTTCAGACATCTCCATGTATTTCTATTATTGAGTTGCAGCTGCTGCCCAACAACTCTGAAACTTCTGTAGATTTTCCATTTTGATGATTATTGTAGCCAATCCTTCCAGGGATTGTGTACTATTAATGTATTAGTGTTTTCAGGGGTTGAGAGCTTGCTACCCCTCATTTCTTTGAGCTGTTATTGTCATATCATCCTATTCTCATTTTGTATGCAGTAGTATCTCCTATAAACTGTGTTATTTTAGCCATATGATATTTTGCATAGAATTATTGCTTCATTGCCTTGTACATGATTCACTGAGGCTTCCATTGCCTAGTTAGAGTGATTAGTTCCTCCACACATTGTATATATTTGCTGCTATATCATATATTTTTTGGCTATACATATCTTCATGTGTTAACAGCTATTAAATAACGTTGTATTTCCATTCCATGTGCTTACATTTGTTGCAGTCCCTTTATTGGGCATTTTCTAAGGACATCTAAATGTGGGAGATATGTTTAACCCATTTAGAAGGATTTATTTATGCCATATCCTGGATTTGATTCTTAGATACATTAATCTAAGGGATCTAGGTCCTGGTTTCAATTCCTGCCACCTCCATTTCTGGAAAATGCGTTTTCCAGCCATGGATTGCTAGCCATTCCAGATTTGGGATATTACTATTTGTACATTATTTTTGTCCCATACATTGATAACATGCTTGTACTTTTTATGGGAATCAATGGAAGGAGGATGGGAGGTATGCATGTTCCTAATGGGCTGAGAATTTTCCATGTGTTTAATGCTATATATTTCAGAGGGACAATTCATGGAGGTTTTGATTGGTGGGCATCTAGCTTATGATGAAAGCTTGATCTTTGATGATGTCACCAATGGAGGAGAAGTGTTGCAACACTCACCCTATCAATTTCTTGAGTAAAAGCAAGAATTTGGAGGGGAGGACTGTAATATTCATACTTAGCTTCAACTAAGAGGAATATGCATTTTTTTTTTATCTTTCTATTTCATGAATAAATGGATAAATGAGGACATGTAAAACTCCTGAAAAAAATGAATAAATCAACGCCTATGTGAACAGAGACATATCTGGGCCATGTAAATAAAATATTGCAGGTGTGAATGGGTTTGAATCATGAGACTGGGTCAACATTGACCAAATCAACAGCGCAGTTTAGGTGCAATGAACCGCATGAATACACAACACAGTTTTAGATGGAGGCTCCACATGTGAAAGGAGATAACTCATTGAGGTGTTTTAGGGTTTGGAAAGGCTTTCATCTTATAAAATAAGGAGGAGGAGAATAGGAAAAGGGTTTTTGATGTTATTATTTTCTGAAGGTATTGTCTGTTTAGACATCCCTCATTGGATTTTCTTGTTTAGGATTCCCACATCCTTCCTTAAGTATCTCTTGGAGGAGTCTTGTTTTCCTATTCCACTATCTGGCATTTGGCCAAGCCACATCTTGCATCTACAGCACAGTCCTACTTAGGATTTGGTTGTCCATGTGAGGTGCGGCAAGTGGAACACTAGATCTGTTAAGATCTAGTTTATACTGGTGGCTCTTCTTAGTGAGTGTGTCTTTTAACCTCCTGGAAGAGTGAATTAGTGGGTTGAGCTTGAGATCCATACATTGGCAGTAGGCCAAAGAATTTTTGGGGCCTAAAACATAGTCCCTCTTCCATGACTGCATTATTTGTAAGAGAAGAGTTGCATTGATACTTGGCATCATTTTAGAGGAGAGATCTTCGGTGATTGGATCCTTCCTCTCGTTGTGGTGATCCATGGATTGGCCAACCAATCCATGTTGTTTTAGATCTGATATGCTACATATATTCTAATTCAGAATTTTTTGAATACTTCTATAGATATGTGACTTAGATCTCAGATCTACTCACCGTTGTTCATGTTTTTCTTAGATCCCCAAGGGGAGTGTATAGAGGAGCCTATCTTGTACACATATCTTAAATAGATCTGTCATTTTATGTACATATCTGCTCTAGATCTGAGTTGTAATCTATTGCATGCTTCAACAATGAAAATAACGTTGTCAAGTTTATTCTACCATTTCATGTTGTTGTAGCAGCTCATTTTGGGGCTTTTGTCTCGTAAATTTTCTCTGTATCTGTTATACACTGTATAAGATGCATTGCAGATCTATTTTTATGTTGTATAGCTGAAAGATGGACCTCCATGTTGGTATCTTTCTAATAAATTGATAAACTACGTTATTTCTGAAGAAGTCCTTTGCATATAGTTGTAGCCCCTCTCTTTGGGTGTTTTTCAGCGAGACTAGGTTGTGGGAGATCTGTTTAACCCACCTAGTTTGATTTTTTTTTATCTCTCCTTTTGGATTTAGATCTTATATGAGCTGATCTAAGGGATCCAGGAGCTGAAAACTCGTTTCTATACATATATTTCTCAGGAGTGAATTATTTCAGCAAGCTTGCTTGCAATCCCAATTTTGGGATATTACACACTTTCAGGTGTTTGAGGTGTATGTTGTTGTTGTGGTGGTTGATATTTTTGTAGCTCTTGATTATTATTATTTTCATTCACCTTTACCTTTTATATGATCTCATCAAGAACTGTGTATTCTTTGTTTTCCTTTTCTTGTTTCTTTTCCTGCAACTGATTCTTATAGAATACCTTTTCATTGAATATTAAATCTCTGCTCCTAATAATTTTGTGATTTTCATAATCATCTAAGCAATAAAAAAAATCTTTAACACCATATCCAATAAAGTTACATTTATTTGATTTTTCCTCAAGCTTTGTTCTATTTTCTTTATTAATATGGACAAAGGCCACACAACCAAAAGGCTTTAAAAAGGAGTAGTTTACCTTTTTACCTGTCCATGCTTCCTCTTGAATACCACCATCCAAGGAACTTGAAGGCCCTCTGTTTATTAGATAAATAGCATTATCTACAACATCTGCCCAAAATTGTAAAGGCAATCCTGCATGCATTCTCATGCACCTTGCATGCTCCATGATTGTTCTGTTCATCCTTTCTGACACACCATTTTCTTGTGGTGTTCTTGGAACTATCTTCTCTCTACGAATTCCATGCTCTGAAAAATACCTATTAAACTCTTTGCTGCAATATTTACCTCCATTGTCTGATCTATGACACTTCAACTTATTTCTTGTCTCAATCTCAACCAAAGCTTCTCATATCTTGAAAGTATCAAATACATCAGATTTATTCTAAATACAAGAAATCCAAGTTTTTCTAGTTGCATCATCAATAAAAGTAACATAATAATGAGAGCCACCAAGAGATGATACCTGAGCAGGTCCCCATACATTTGTATGCACAAGCTCTAATTTTTTGCTCTTCTTTTCTTTCCCAACTCTGAGAAATCTGACTCTCTTCTGTTTTCCATAAATGCAATTCTAACAGAAATCCAAATCAACATTCTTCAAACCTAACAACAAATTTCTTGAGTGAAGAATCTTCATCCCCTTCTCACTCATGTGTCCGAGCCTATGATGCCGTAATGCTGCATCTTCTCCTTTGGAAGTTAAAACATTAACAGAGTTAGAAATACCATTGCATAAATACAATGTACCAACCTTTTCGCCCTTTGCTATTACCAATGCTCCTTTGGTGACCTTCCAAGTTTTATCTACGAAAGTTTTCACACAACCTTCACTGCCTAACTGCGCTGTTGAAATCATATTTTTCTTCAGATCTGGAACATGCCTAACCTCCTTTAATATCCATTGTTTTCCATTATGTTGTTTTACAATAACCTTACCCATTCCAACAATTTTAAAGGGTTTATCATCACCCAAACAGACTTGTCCAAAATCTCCTTGAACATAGTCATGAAAATATTTCTTATGAGGTGTGGCATGGAATGAGGCCCCTGAATCTACAACCCAAGAATCTGTAACATTTTCGAAAGAAAGAATCAAAGCATATTGTAACACATCACCTGTCACATTTGCTTCATGATTTTTTTCTTGTGGTGTGTCTCCTTCTTTTATGTTCCGAGATATACAGTATTTATTTAGGTGTCCTTTCTTTCCGCATTTCTAGCACACTATCCCCAATCTAAACTTGGATCTACCTTTCCTTGATTTACTGCGATATCCCGAGCTCTTTCCTCTTTCCATTCTTCTTCCCCTGGACACTGCACTCAAAGCATTACCCGATGTATCATCGGAGCTTTTCCGTCGTGTTTCCTTGCTAAGGATAGCACCGAAAACATCATCAAACTTTAAAGTACTAGATCCAGAGATAGAGTTAATAATGGCCCTAACTAAACCATTCTAGCTTTCTGGAAATGAGCACAAAAATAACAGAGATCTAACTTCATCAAAAAAATTTACCCCTACAAAACTTAACTGACTGGTAACTGTATTAAAATAATTTAAATGGTCTACAACAGATCCACCTTCCGACATCTTCATATTAAATAAAGGTTTCATAAGAAATACCTTGTTTGAGGGCAAGGGTTTTTCATATATTTTCGCCAACGCCTTAATCAAACCCTCTGTTGTTGTTTCCCTTGAAATATTGAAGGCTACCGACGCCGCGAGGCACAACCGTACTATTCCGAGTGCCTTTCTATAAATAATATCCCATTATGCATCCCTCATAGTCATCATCTTATTTGTTTTTCCGCTCAATGGTAGGCACAGATCTTTCTGATATAGATAATCTTCCATCGGCATGTTCCACAGTAGGAAGTTTTGGCTATTAAACTTCTCAACCCTAAATTTACCATGTTCCGCCATTGCTCCCACTCGAACCAAGAATCCTTCTTTCCTGCGAGTTTATCAGCCAAATAGATCTTCGGCTCTGATACCAGTTGTTAGAAAATTAAATATTACAGAGCAATGAAACACATAAAATATGCAGAAAACACAAGCACACAAAACACATAAAACCAAATAGACACAGGTATATGTGGTTCACCCAGTTTGGGCTACGTCCACCCCGAACTACCAGTCCTTCCTGTCTATTATCCAGAAAAATGAAGAGACACAACCCATAGCAGATCCACTGTAATATCCTATGTTCTCTCTCGGAGTCTCCCTATCTGTTTCTTTCTTCGAGAATACACATAAAATACATAGCCACAATACAATACCCTCATACAATCGAGGGGTTTCCTTCTAGGGAAAAAAACCCTAAACTAAACATAGCTTCTACTATCAGATCATCCGCCTAATGAATAGCCTAGATTGACTAGAAATTACTATACTTTTACAAGGAAATTTTACAACTATTTTTAGCTTCGGGGGCGTTGCCCCTGAAACCCCCCATTAGGGGGGGGATCCATAAAGTCATAGCCGCCCCTCCCAGACCCCCCCAGCAGCATTTAGTTTCAGGCGGCATTGCCGCCCCATTAAGGTACAGGGGTCCAATGCTATGACACAAAATAAACAAGATAATCAGGCTCCACACCCAACACAAGAGTGGAGGGCTAAAATAAGATGTGAAGGATTAGTTTTAAATGGGTTTTATTAACCCATAATCAAAGTTTTAATGTGTTAATCCTTATTGTTAATTTAGATTATGGTAAACGTTCATTTAATGCTAAAAAAACAAATTATCCAATCATTAATCCCACTTAACCTTTAATTAAACTCGAGAATAATTCAGCGGCCAGTTTGGCGAAGTCCGCCATTTTCAGTGGGACTCCAAAATTAGTGACGCTAACTGGAGTTCTCTCGAGATTTGGAGACTTCCTAGGAAAAACTGATTGTGCCATAAATTTTGCAAGATTCGACCAAATTAGGCTCAAGAAGAGCCTATCGTATATGATTTGGACATTCTAAGCATGATGGAGTAGGTTTGAGGAGCCATAGAGAATTGTGAACAACATTTTTTTCCATTTTGAGATAGTAAAGAGGCCCAAGCCATGGAATTTGGACCAAGGAGATGTAGCCTAGGAGGGGTGAACTCCTTCATCAAAACATTGTGTTAATGGATAATTTGATGGTTTATTGTAAATTTCATTGATGTTGTTCAAAATTTTTTTACTGTTAATATTCTCATTAATTTAACATAAAAATCAATACATTTACATGTTCAGCACTCACAAACACCTCCAGAAACCTATGCACATGAAGTAGATGATCAACAACTTATTTATAATTTTGAAGATAAAATTTTCACATAAAAACTAACATTCAAATTCAAATCAATAGAAAATAAAGAGGAGGTAGAGAAGGTATAAGACATTCATGGAGATGATGAGAATGAATTAAGTAATAAATATTGACCATTATATAATGAAGATAAAAACTATTAACATAGTTAATATGGTAAATGATATGAAACAACGGCCATAAAAATGTTAAACATTATTAATCATGTTAAACATGCCGCATAACTATTATTATTAAATATTAAAATTAACATTAAATTGTTTGTAGCTTGATAATATTAAGCGAGGGGGGTGAATCAATATTTTGTAATATGGATAGCTATTTTACACTTTTTTCCTTTTCTTACAATTAATTTATTGTTCGTTTGAATATTGTTGGAAATGGCATCAAGAAATATTTTAATTTAATTTTCCCTTGAATCAAATTAGAATAAAATTTTAATTCCACTTCCCGTGACAAATTGTACAAGTGAACTAAGTTAGGATGAGTTATTTGGTTCAGTTAACTTGAGTTGAGGGTAATACTAGAGGCATGTAGAGCATCTCCTACATTATAGGAGCCATGTTTGAGTTTATTTTGAGTTGTAATTAATTAACTCATTTTATGATTTATCCAAGTTAACATGAGCTTAACTAGTTCTAATTGATGGGTGAACTAGTGACAGGTCAAAGAGTGGAACTTGGAATTGAAACACATCTACTGATCAATCAGTTAATTGATAATTCACCCATAAATAACTCATGCATGTGAGTTCTGAGAAAAAATAACTGGGGAAGTGTATTATCAGTTTTATAATTATATGAATTGTACAGGTGGTGCATGGAGTCATAGGAAGCCCCTCAATGTATGCACACTATCGATCGGTAATTTCCATAATTAATAGGGTCTAATTACCCAAACAAACAACGCAAGGAAATAGAGATATTGGAGGGTAGAAAATTGGTTAAGTATTGAACCAAGCTTGTCTAGGAATCGGTTAGATAGATAGAGATAGTGGAGGGGTTTATCATCTTGGAGAAAAGCATTGTAATATTTTGATATTTTCTAAATTATGCATTATACAGATAGCGGGGTTTTTAGCTAATGCTTTCCCGAGAAAATACTTGTGTGTTGTGTGATTGAAATTCGTTCTCTTTCATGTTTTATGATTTCAACATCTAAATTGGTTTCCCCAATTGGTATAGTATATTCAAGTATATTTTTTTATCATATTACAATTATCAGCTGAATACATGTGGATTTTTACATGGTATCATATCAAGAATCACTCTAGAAGAGAAGAATACAGTATTGTTTTGTACAGGCGAATCTAAGTTGCATATCAACTTTTAAGTATCAACAAGATCATGATTTCTTTCTCTGGATTGAGACTCAAATATGCCCTTGAGGTTAGTTTCAATTACATAGCTCGGAGAGACATGATGAAGGAAGTGATATGAGAAAACGGGCTAAAGGAATTCATAGATAGTGACATTCCTAAGCCTGCCACAACAAATGCTCAAGATCAGATAGCATGGAATATGAACGTAGAAAAGGAAAGACAAATTATGTTGGAATGAGTTAGAGATAATATTTTCTCAAACCTACATGGAAATACAACTCCATATGCTATGTGGAATTCCTTAGCGTATTTCTTTCAGAACAACAACGACCACACGAAGCTGATACTAAAGGAAAAGCTCATAAAAATCAAGATGGAGGAGGCTGCCACAATAACAAAGTACTTGACCAAGTTCACTCAATTTTGGGATGAGATTAAAAGTGTTGGTGTTAAAGTTTTCAAAGATGATCTGGTGATCCTAGAACTTCTAGGCTTTCCCAAGAGCTAGCACAACTACTAGGATTTGATATATTGAAGGGAGAAGAGACCAGAGTGGGAGCGATTGTGATCTGACTTTGTGGAAGAAGAGTTTAGGAGAAACATTGTAGGAGAGACCTATTCCAAACAAAATGAAGAGTGCTTTGCATTAGTCAGCAAATGAAATAAATACAAAGGAAATAAGTCTCAAGGAGAAGAGGGAAAGAAGAAATACTTGTCCAACATCAAGTGTTTTCACTCTCACGAGTTTGGTCACTATGCCCCAAAATGTCCACAGAAGAAGGAAGACAGCAAGGAGCCTACAGTAGCAGCACCATGTGAAGCTATATCTTCACAATTCAAGCTTGATTTTAATATCATTGTATGCATGGAAAGAAATATAATGGGAATCATGTTGTATCTCAATAACAGTGCCTCATTTCATATGACAATGAATAGAGATATCTTTGGTGACTTGAAGGTGAAAAAACTCAAGAAGAACATAGAATTTGGAGATGATGGGAGGTATAGCATGATCAACATTGATAATTTTACCTTTAATACAAATTTTGGCTCCCCTTACATACTCACATATGTGTTATTTTTTATAGGACTAAAGAATAATCTTTTTTTCTTTGCGGTATTCAAAGAATGTGGCTATGATGTGATATCTTAGAAAAGGAAACATTTTCCTTAGACACATCATGGGATGGGTAAAAAAATGTCGGTGTGAAATTCAAGAACCTGCATGCTCTTGAGGTTGAAGATGCATTAAGAGATTTTAAGATGAAGGAAAAAGGCAGATACTTGGTGGTTGACAAGGAGAATGAATTACCTCTCAACGTACAACCTCAGAAGAAGCCTAAGAATGTTGTGGAGAAGCCACAATTGGAGAAGCAGTGAGGAGTCAGAGTGGAGACATCCTCTCAAATGAGGGACCTACAGTAGGAGGGATTTCAAGAAAAGTGGGCAGAGGAAGCACATGAAACCATACGTCTAGGTGAGAGGTGGGGAAATATGAAGCAATAGTCCCAAGAGTGAAAAAAATTCGGTAGGGTCGAGTGAGGTGTTTTTGCCTCATGGATCATTACCCTTTCAACATGGGACCATAGTAATCAGTAGCAAGAGGATCAATGTTAGTTAGATACTGAGGAGTGCAGAAAATTTTTTACAACAGAGAAGGAGGCTCAGTAGAAAAGTCAGCTACAACATATTTTTTCCCAATAGAAAGTTGGAGACACAATTTATTCAGTTTATTTTCTTTAGTTTTTGATGATTTTCACATGCATATGTTGCAGTCAAACTGACAATAGAGGGAAGTTTTGAATGCACAACATTATAAAGGTACCAGATCAAAATAGAGTTGAATTCCTTTCTTGTTGAGAGGGAGTGTTGAAAATGGAAACAAGAAATATTGAAAATGACATCAAGGAATATTTTAATTTAATTTTCCCCTGAATTGAATTAGAATAAAATTTTAATTTCACATCACATGAAAGCTTGTATGAGTTAACTAATTTAGGATTACTTAGTTGGTTCAGTTAATTTGAGTTGAGGGTAAAAATAGAGACATGTAGATAATCTTCTACATTAAAGTAGCCCTCGTTGAGTTTAATTTTAGTTGTAATTCATTAACTCATTTTATCTAAGTTAACATCAGTTTAACTAGTTCTAACTGATGGATGAACTATTGAAGGGACAAAGAATGGAACTTGTACTTTAACCACATCTAGTGATTAATCATTTAGCTTATAATTCAATCATAAATAACTCATGGATGTAATTTCTAAGAAAGACCCACTTGATATTGGAGCTCAAGGGAAATTTACTATCAGTTCTATAATTATCTGAATTGTATAGGTGGTGAATGTAGTCATAGGAATTCCCCTAATGGATTGTGCAGTATGGATTTGGAATTTCCATAATTAATAGGGATTAGTTACCCAAGGAAATAACACAAGTAAATAGGTATCCTGGAAGGCCTAAAATTGGTTAACTATTGAACCAGTCCTGTTCAGGAATCAGTGAGACAGATAAATATAGTACAAAGGTTTCTCACCTTAGAGAAAAGCATTGCAATCTTCTCATATTTTCTGACTTATGCAATATACAGATAGCAGGTTCTTTATCTAAGTCTTTCCCAAGAAATACTTGTGTGTTTTTTTATTTCAATATCTAAATTGGTTTCTACAATTGGTAGCGTAGATTCAAGTATATTGTTTTATCATATTACAATTGTTAGTTGAATCTACGTGGATTTTCTACAATTACCCAACATCAAAAGATATTAGTAGCCAATAAAAAATGAATAAAAATATCATATGACAAGTAGATATAGAATCAAGGAACAATAACACACGAGCAACACAGAAACCATCATCATGACATTAAAACACTGGATATTAGGTGGAAACCATTCAGAGAAAACAACCATAAAAATTCTTGTTCTTATGAAACCAACTAATAAAATAGAAGAAAAGAGAGATGAATGCCTTAAAAATGATCCTCTTCAAGGGGGAAAACTCCTTTACATTACATAAATGAACAGTTCTTGGATGATACAGATGAAAAAAAATACCTTATATATATAGGAGTGTAAGGGGTTACCATATTAAAATATGGGGACCACCTGGGCACAATAATAATAATAATGGGGCTACACCTATGTGGCATAATAATAACAATATGGGGACTACATGGGCACAAAAATAAAAATAATGGGGATACACTAATAACGATAAGGGGATACACCAGTATTATAGGGATTTAACATGCCCATATCTTTCAAACAAGTGTTTTCCTCAACACTTGATTATTTATGGATACTTTTGTATAAAATTCTCATCCTTTCATGTGGAATATTCAATGGGTAAGTTCCTCCACTTACTAAGTTACTCTGAAATTGATCGATTTCGTAGTTCTTCAGTTATTTCTTACATGACTACTTTAGGTTACAATATGATTTTTCCTTCCTCTTCAAGTTCTGGAAATATCATTTGGACTCGGATTTTTTCACCTATAACCTTATTTAAGAAAGAAACATGGAAAACTGGGTGCACTGGGGAAAATGAAGGAAGCTCCAATTTGTATTCCATAGTATGTAATATTCCCAATTAGCCATGAGCTAGTTGGAATATTCAATTTTGTTTTATTGATTTTCTTAAAGAATAAGAAGACAAAGGAGGTCCATAATTCTCCTTAATAATGAATAAATCAATGCCAACTGTGAAAGAGATAAATTTTGGAAGCTTAATTAAGCATCCTTTGGTGTGAAAAGGGGTTGGATCACCTTGACTGGGTCAACCTTGACTAAATCAATAGCGTTGTCATGGAGGAGTGGTCATCATTGAGGGACAACGTAGTTTTATATGGAGATGCTTTGTGTGGAAGTAGTGTTATTATTGGATGGGGCTTAGGGTTTACAAGCTCATATCTTATTTAAGGACGAGGATGGAAGCGTTTGTTCATTATGTATGGGTTTATTATATTTATGAATATATGGTCTGTTTAGACATATATATTTCTCTTGTTTTTTAGCTGAGATTAAGTGTTGTTTAGAACAGGGTGTTCTTGATCGAGAATCCCACCTCTTCCATTGAGGGGCTCTTGGAGGAGTCTATTACTACATTTTCCACTATCAAGCTTAAGGCCAATCTTCATCTTTCATTTACAACGTATATTTTGTTGAGGGTTTGGATTTTTTGTAGGTTGCAGCAAGTGGAGACTATATCTCTAGATCTAGGCCATCTCATTGCTCATTTTCAGTGGAGGAGGCTTCCTTTCTAGTTGGAGGACAATATTGAAGGCCTTTCTATATATTTTCAGATCTTGGCATCAGGCCAACTGGTTATTCA
The DNA here is from genome assembly GCA_034641835.2 of Pinus albicaulis. Taxonomy (NCBI): domain Eukaryota; kingdom Viridiplantae; phylum Streptophyta; class Pinopsida; order Pinales; family Pinaceae; genus Pinus; species Pinus albicaulis. The sequence continues at coordinate 634,598,864 of CM076574.1, read as the reverse complement.
TCGCTATAGTGCAGTTTACCTCCAGATCTACATTATTTCTATAGGAGGAGTTGCAGGGTGGTTTGGCACACCATTTGGAGAGCTAATTTTATATTGAAGGGGATTTGCCTTTCAATTAGAGGATCTATTGGAGGAAGATACTGTATTGATCATATCAGATCAGCCACACTTTCCATATTTTTATTTTACAGTAGATATGCAGCCTTAGATCTTATATATACAACTTGTACTTGGTGTTTTTCTGAAAACCCTTAAGTGGTTCTTCAAAGGAGGTTGTATAGTGCTCATATCTGAAATAGATCTATCTTTGGAGGCACATATTAGCCCTAGATCTAATTTATAATAATTTTTTATAGAAAATATAATAAAGCAGCATTGTAAGGGTCTTCCTACTTCTATATATAATTGCAGCACCTCATATTGATGGACTTTTTCCATTTCTTGCTATGCATCTTATGGCCCATTTTTCATGCATATTTTGTTGCTATCATAGCATATGAAAGGTATCCATGTTGGCCTCTTGCTTTAATATTCCCAATTAGCCATGAGCTAGTTGGAATATTCATTTTTTTTTAACTGATTTTTTTAGAGAGTAAGAAGACAAAGGAGGTCCATAATTCTCCTTAATAATCAATAAATCAATGCCAAATGTGAAGGAGATAAATCTTGGTAGCCTAATTAAGCACCCTTTGCTGTGAAAAGGGGTTGGATTACCTGTATTGGGTCAACCTTGACCAAATCAAAAGCGTTGTCATGGAGGAGTGGTCATTAATGAGGGACAATGCAGTTTTAGATGTAGATGTTTTGTGTGGAAGTAGTGCTATTATTTGATGGGGCTTAGGGTTTGCAAGCTAATATCTTATTTAAGGAAGATGATGGAAGCCATTGTTCATTATGTATGAGTTTATTATATTTCTAAATATATGGTCTGTTTATACATATATATTTCTCTTACTGTTTAGCTGAGATTGAGTGATGTTTAGCATTGGGTGTTCCTGATTAGGAATCCCACCTCTTCCATTGAGGAGCTCTTGGAGGAGTCTTGTACTACATTTTCCACTATCAAGCTTAAGTCCAAGCTTCATCTTTCATTTACAGTGCAGATCCTGTTGAGGGTTTGGTTATTTTGCAGGTTGTAGCAAGTGGAGACAATATCTCTAGATCAAGGCCATTTCATTGCTCATTTTCAGTGGAGGAGGCTTCCTTTCCACTGGGAGGATATTATTTAATGCCTTTGTGCATATTTTTAGATCTTGGCATCAGGCCAACTGGTTATTCATGCCTACAACGTATTTTATTTCCATATCTACGTTATTTTTGTAGGAGGGGTTGCAGGGTGGTTTGGCACACCATTTGGAGAGTTGATTTTCTAGTGAAGGGGATCTCCCTTTCACTTAGAGGATTTATTGGAGGAGGCTATTGTATTGATCATATCAGATCAGCCACACTTTCTAGATATGTATTTTGTAGTAGATATGTAGCCTTATAGCTTAGATCTACAACTTGTACTCGGTGTTTTACTGAAAACCCTTAAGGGGCTCTTCAAAGGAGGTTGTATAGTGCTCAGATCTGAAATAGATCTATATTTGGAGGCACATATCAGCCCTAGATATGATGTATAATAATTTTCTTTAGCAGAGATAATAAAAAAACATTGTAGGGGTCTCCCTACTTCTATATATAATTGCAACCCCTCATATTGAGGAATTTTTTCCATTAGAGGCTTATACTTTCTTGTTATGCATCTTATGGCCCATTTTCATGTATATTTTGCTGTTGTCATAACATATGAAAGGTCTCCATATTGGCCTCTTGCTTTTAAATGATGATTTACACTATTGTTACAAAAATTTTCACTATATTCCTACTTTTCCCATTTGGGAATATTATAGTCGTATCAGAGCATAATCTTGGCACAACCTGTGCATTCTCAAAGCCAATATGTCATCTGAAGAAGGAGAGCCTCTTACTGATAGAGAGAAGAGGTATCAAAGAAGAAGTCACAGAAAATTTGATTATGCAAATGACAAAGAAGACAAGGGTAAAACCCCTTTATCTAGATGAGAAGATGAAGAGAGGGAGTTCCCTAAGATCCTTCTTAGAGCCATGCAAGACATTTCTAGAAATACCAAGGAGATGAGAATGGATGGATTAAAGGAATCCCCTAAAGGAATTCATCATGGTCAAAGCTCTGACATGTTTCATCACCGAAATGATCAACTAGTGCAACAACCATAAGTTTCCCAATCCTCTACCATGCCTACATTCTTGGCTGTGGGAAATGAATGGTTTCAAGAGAAAGAATCCCTTGAAGACTATTTTATGGAGTATCAGTCTCAAACTCAGAGATTGAAGGATCACTTGATTTTTCAAGAATTTTGTCAAATCAAGGAAAAAAGAAGACCAAGGCATCACAATAGAAGTGGTGGATTCATTTAGAATCATGATCGACACCACACTGTGGGAAGATTCTTTTTACCCAATTTTTTTGGGTCATCCAAGTGCACTGTCAAATCATGGGTAGAGAAACTTGACATCTACTTCTAGTTCAACAAAGTTCTAGAAATGGAAGCCATTAAGATTTTAGCACTGCACCTTGAGGGTGAAGCACATGACTGGTGGTTCCATGGCTTATCTACACTGGGTCATGCCAATGTAACTCCATATTTAGAGTTCACTAGAAGGCTAGTGGAAAGATTTGATAGAAGAGATCCTAAAGCACCATTCATGGGGCTTTCAAGGTTAAAACAATTGGGTAATCTAGAAACTTACATTTCTAAATTCTTATGACTTTCTATTATGGTTCGTTATTTATCTGCAACAAGAAGGGTGTATATGTTCATTGATTGGTTAGATGAACCTCTTCATGGGTTGGTTAAGTCTACTAAGCCCACTGCCCTTCAAGATGCCATTGAAAGGGCTAGAGACCTTCAAGAGGCCTTGAAAAAAGCAAATGCAACTTTTTAGCACAAGCCCTTTTTTCCATCAAAGGGAAAAGAAGAGAGGGCTCCTCCTTCAAAGGAGAGCCAATACAAAAAATCTCTTGGTGATGATGTCCGGAAACATTTGAGGAGAAGGAAGATTTTTTTCACATGCCAAGAAGCTTGGGTACCCGGACGTAGATGTGCAGTTGGAAAGGCACACTACATAGAGGTCTTCTCAGATAATGAGGAGGAAGAAGAAGATGAACCAAGAAGAGGTCACAATGGTGACACTGCAGGAGATGAACCAACACCATCAGGAGATGGGAATGGGGCATTTTCTCCAATTGGAGGGAATCTTGAATTATTGAGAGGAGTATCTAAGTACTTGAGCTTAAGAGTTCAAGGATCCATCTTTAATCAGAGGATTTATGTTTTGGTTTATAGCTGGGCTACCCACAATTTTATTGATGCCCAACTAGTGCAAACGAGGGCAATACCCATTGATGATTTTGAGGGATTCTCTGTTTTGGTCCAAGGAGATAGAACTATGAAATGCATGCATTACATTGTTAGGACTCTATAATGTACCTTTTTTACCATAAATTTTTCCATCATTCCACTCTTTTCCAGCCGATATTTAAACCCTATATTATCACTTTCATCCATTCTTCCAAAGGTATATAACATTCTTCTCTTTACTATATGTTTAATTTATTTTACATGTAATTTTACATCACTTTCATATTTAGCAATTAAATCGAAAATATATAGTTGCTGAAACAGTTTGAAGAATACAGTTAATTCATCATGGCTGTTTGAACTACGTTGTTGAAACTGTTTGAAGACTGGACTTAATCCATCATGGCTGTCTGAAGACCGCGTTGCTGAAATAGTCAAGATAGTACGCAAATCCCGTTGCTGAAACAACCCGTGATTTGTGATTTTGAAGAAGTACTTCAGGCACAAAAAGAATAAGAAAAGACAAGTAACGACGCTATTACACTGTTAGTAACAACTGCACCTCAGAATCAGTACCATCGTAACCATTGTAACAACATTTTTCTATGGAAGAACAAAATATCCTATTTAAATATAGAAGATCAGATCGGGTTAAAAATAGGATTTCTATAATGTAATCAATTGTGTAATAGATGTCTCCTATTTAAAAAGAGGAGACATCAAAATTAAAGGGGACTACGGAAGATTTATTTTGAAACATACTTACACAGAAGGAGCGTGAATCCTTTGTAATGTGTTACTTTTGATAGATGAATAAAATCTTGTTCTGATTTTTTTTTTTTAATTCCTTCTCATGGGGAATCTTGTGAGAAGGAAAGGGCCCACCTTCATCACAAGATTCACCCATTTATTTCCGTAGTGTGTTAACAGTTCTTTACATTTATGCCTTGTTAAACTCTGTTTTCTGAAATCATTGATACAGTATTGGAGCTCTATTATCTATTGCTGAAACTCTATTTCCATTAATTGTTTCATTGTTTTCATAAAATTCATTCCTAGGTAATTGCGGATAATTTTAATTAGTAATATTGTTTACAGAATGAGTTTGTGAAAGCGTGGTAATCAAAAACAGGTGATGAAGATTCCTACTTGGGGAATAGGGTCTTGTTCTCTGTTATAGCACAATTGATCTTTTCTTCTACAGATTGATTTCTCTTCCTAGATTGTTATCTTTTTAATGTAATCCAGGATTCTTTTGGTGATTGTTTGTAATAGAAATATTGTCTTTTTTGTAACTCAAGTAGAACTTCAGATTGTTTGAAGCAAGGTGTGATTAGTGTACTTTTTACTAAAACGTTTCATTGCTTTTGAGATTGAGCATATATAGTGTGTGATTGCCTTTGAAATAAAAAAAATTCCCTGGGTTGACAATTTATGTAGCACTTGATTATTTAAATTAAGAAGCAGTTAAAGTGACCAACATTTTGGCACCATTTATAGGGAAGGCAATTATAAGTTTCAAAAGCATTGATTTTTTTCTTTTAGATGTGTAGATTGCATGAGAGGACGTGGAACCCATAAGAAAACTAACCCTACATGTGGCAAGGGAAAAGGAAGGGGAGGAAGAAAGACCTTTATTGACGAGATCAAATCAAAAGTTGAATCTTCTAAGAGGCTAAGCTCTTGAAGGCCAAAGCCTCAACACTCCCCTGAATCAAACTATGAAACAGAAGAAATTGTGAGCCCTGAAAACGTTGAGGAGCCAGCAGAGCCTATAGAAAGCATTGAAGAACCAGTAGAAAGCTTTAAGAACCAACAGAAAACGTTGAGGAGCCAGCATAAAACATTGACGAACCAACAGAAAACATTAAGGAGCTAGTATAAAACATTGAGAATCGAGCAAGTGCCGTAGGAGACCAAGCAATGGAGGGGAACAATGACAGATTCTTCGGCGGAGGAAAAGTAGATCCTGAAGGAGAGCAAAAATATGATAATTCTCTCTCTACCTTGGGATTCCCTATTGGTGATCTCCCTAGAAGAGAAACCCCCATGAAGAATATCCCACTTTCAGCTTTACCTAATTTTCATGGTTTATCTTCTGAAGATCCTGACGAATTTCTTTCCGAGTTTGATATATTACGCGGAAGTTACAATTATATTACCAATGCCCAAAAATTGAAGCTATTTCCAACAATATTAAAAGGAAATGCATTAAGATGTTTCATGAGTCCTGGAGGCCATGTAATCACAACATGGGATCAGATGAAACATAAACTTCTACTTAAATATCAAGACTATTGCCAGACGAGAGAAAAAAGAGAGGAAATATTTAAGATGGTCCAGAAGGAGGACGAAAATCTGGAGGAATTTGTGGAAAGACTACAATACAACTTGTAGAGATCCAATCATCCTGATGTAAGTAAGGATATTCTTAAAAAACTATTACTGAAAGGGGTGAGGGATGACTATCTAGATATGCTAAATATGCTTGGTAAAGGGGAAATATCTAAAGAATCATATGATGAAATTGTTAACCTCTGCAAAAGATGCAAAAGATGTTCAAGAGGAGCTGCAAGGAACAGGTCAAACAATAGGGATACCACATATTCAAGAGTTCAAAAATTAGCCAGTGGAGGAGAAACAAGAGCTGAAATAGGTAACTTACTTGAGGAATTCAAAACTGAAATGTTAAGTTCTTTTGCATCACAAATTGGCACCTTGCAGGTTAAGAAGAAACAAGTTGAAGTAGAAGCAACCTTGTCTATATTTTTCCCCAAATGCAGAGATAAAAACCCACTAACGGAATGCCCATTGGACAAAGTGCCAATTTGCACCCTTTGTGAGAAGGATCATGAAAAGCAACAATGCCCTTCTTTACCAGGAATAAAAGCATAATTGCAACCAACTGAAGAAGAAACTGAAGTAGTCTATCTGTTGACACAAAGAAGGCAATGGAAAGCGCGATGACAAGGTATGAGCTCTTACATGCCATTTACATCTTCTAATTGATGGAACAATTATCCTTCTTTTAGTCAAGAAAATTACCCTCCCTTTAATCAAATGAATTACCCGTCCTTCAATCAAATTAATTACCCACCCATGCAACAAACAAACTCTCCCTTTGTAGACCTAGCAATGTGGAATCCCTAGCCTCCACAACAACAATCTTGCTTTAACCAATGGAATCCAAATTGGAGGGGTCAAAAAATCCCATTCCCAAATCAATTTCCTCAATTCCAGCAACCACTCCCTCTACCATCAGGTGCTCCACCAAATAATCAAATGATGAGACCCCAGCTACCTGAACAACCAAATCCTAACCCAAATAATAAAGCTGTGCAAGTTATTGATATTCAGAACCAGCCTATACTTCTTGCTTTCCCTGCACAATGTAATGACATTCATTTACGATCTGGGAAAATAGTTGAACCCATTATCGATGATGTTACCTCTTCTGATTCTGATAAAGAAGAGGCTGAAAAACATGATTCACATAAAGAGGTATAATCACCCTCTAATAAGGGTGCTGAAATAGTAGAACCACCATTCCCTGTGCGTTTAGTTTTAACTAGAACGCCTGAGCTACCTTCTTTTAATATTCTAGGGGAATGACAGAATCTATATGTTAAAATTCCACTTTTACAAGAACTAAGAGATGTACCCATTTATGCCAGAACGATGAGAGATATTTGTGTTAAGAAACCCATTAGGAAAGATAAAGATCCCCTTATAGTTCATGTTATGGGTGATCTATCTGCATTAATGTCCGGTAAAACTTCTCTAGTTAAATATGGTGACCCTGGCCATCCTACTATGACAGTCCAAATCAGAAAAAAAAATAATCCCTCAAGTTCTGGTAGATTTAGGTGCTACTATAAATATTATGACTCTTGAAAATTCATAACTTTTACGGCTAAAAAAGTAATCAGAGATACACCAACCATCCTAGAGTTAGCTTACCATTATACAATCAAACCGGAAGGAGTTATTGAAGACCTAGTCATCTCAGTTGAATCCTGGAATTACCCAGCTAACTTTGTGGTGTTACAGACTAAAAAAAAGTTGGGGGGACATCCCCTAATTCTCGGAAGGCGCTGGTTAGCTATAGCCGATGCCTTTATCAGCTGTATATCGGGTTCAATGACAATTTCCAATGGATATGAAACTAAGAAGCTTACTCTTTACCCTCATGCTACACCCATGATTAATAATGATAATTCTGTATGGATGGACTATGATGATCATGCTATTCAACCTATTCTGACTATCAAACAAGCTTTAAGTCTTAAAGATACCATTGAGGATGAGGTAATTAATAATTTTATTTGTGAACCCTCCTCTGTGATTCCAGAAACACATAATCAACTGGTTGCACTTTTGAAATCAGATACCCAGGAAAAGCTTAAACCTGAAGATCTTCCTCAAACGTCAACCACCATCTCTTCTAAAAGCATACCAGTAGAAATTGAACCTAGAAAAACACTGAACATAAACCCCTATTTGACAGTTGCCGAAACACAGCAATTAATGAAGTTACTTCTTGAAAATAAGGATGAATTTGCATGGGACTATACAGATATGAGGGGAATCTCTCCTGAATTATGTACTCACTGTATCTATAGCAAGGAAGGTTTTCGACCAGTCTGTCAACCCCAATGATGAATGAACCCTAATTTAAGAGAGATTGTCAAAGAGGAACTTCAAAAATTTCTTAATGCAGGGTGTATATATCCTATATCTGACAGTGAATGGAAATCCCCATTGGTAATAGTTCCTAAGAAAAACGGGAAATGGAGAGTGTGTGTAGATTATAGAGCCTTAAATAAATCCACTCAAAAGGATCGCTTTCCTTTACCGTTCATTGATCAGGTGTTGAATAGTTTGTCAGGAAAGAAATTCTTCTCCTTTTTAGATGGGTTCAGTGGGTATAACCAAATCAGAATTTCACCCCAAGACCAAGACAAGATCACTTTTACTAGCCCTTGGGGAAATTTTTCCTATAGAGTTCTCCCATTTGGACTATGTAATGCACCAACAACCTTTCAAAGAGAATTTATAGGAATCTTTTCTGATATGCTTAATGGCTCTATGGAAATATTTATGGAAGACTTTACCCCTTATGGTGTGTCTTTTGAAGATGCATTACAGAATCTTGAGAAAGTACTTAAATGATTTACACAAGCTCACCTCTCCTTAAGCACCGAAAAATGTCATATGATGATGAGTGAAGGAATAGTGCTTGGAAATTTTATTTCATCTCAAGGAATTCTGGTAGATCCATCCAAAATACAAGTCCTTAAGAACCATCCTATTCCTAAAACACAAACAGATGTGAGAAGTTTCTTAGGACATGTAGGATATTACAGAAGATTTATCAATTTTTTTTCCAAAATAGCTTCTCCTTTGTTTGTATTACTTATGAAAAATGCTAAATTCAAGTGGAATAATCTTTTCCAGGAAGCATTTGTTGAACTCAAGCATTAGTTATCTACAACTCCTATTTTGAGGGGACCTGATTGGGCACTTCCCTTTCATATATCTTCATATGCTTCGGATACTGAAATTGGAGTTGTCTTGGGACAAAAGGAAAACCATATTCCTTATGCTATCTACTTTATTAGTAAGAATATGACTACTGTTAAGCTTAATTACACAATTACCGAAAAGGAATTTTTAGCAGTAATTTATGCTATTAATAAATTTTTACATTACATTACTAGTTACTGTACTTTTGTCCATACTGACCACTCAGCTATCAAGTATTTAATGAACAAATCTGTCACAAATGCTCGAGTCACTAGATGGTTATTATTATTGCAAGAGTTTGATATTACAATAGTATATCGACCAGGTAAAGAAAATGTTGTTGCTAATTTCCTTTCTCAGTTAAAAGTTGATGATAATACTCCAGTAGATGATTCCTTTCCTGATGAATATTTATTTGCAGTTTCTGCTCACTCACCATGGTATGTAGACATTACCAATTATCTGGTTGCAGGGAAGTTACCATCACACCTATCACATCGTGAGAAAAGAAAAGTCATACAAAAAAGTGCTCAGTATATCTAGATAAGTGGGTTTCTTTTCTACACAGGAATTGATCATGAAATCCAAAGATGCATTAGAGAAGATGAGGCTTATGATATACTAAAAGCTTGTCATGATGGCCCTTGTGGAGGGAATTTTGCTGATAAGAGAATGGCACATAAAATTCTTAGGATGGGTTATTATTGGCCCTCACTCTTTAAAAATGCAAAGAAATATGTCTAGGCTTCTGATAGCTGTCAGAGAATGGGTCAACCTAATCATAGAGATGGAATGCCATTAAACCCCCAGGTAATACTTGAACCATTTGAAAGATGGGCCTTAGACTTTATAGGACCCATTAATCCTCCATCGAACCAAAGAGTTTATATATTAGTCTGCACAGATTATATGACTAAATGGGTGGAGGCTAAAGCACTCCTTAGAGCTAATGAAGAAGTTGTCCTAGATTTCCTATTTGAAGAAATCTTTGTTAGATTTGGAATCACTAGATAGCTAGTTACAGAAGGAGGACCTCATTTCACTTCTCATGGTTTCAAAGCCACCCTTCAGAAATATCATATTCATCATAGAAGGACTACACAATACCACCCCCAAGCCAATGGGCAGGTGGAAAGTACAAACAAAGTAATAGAAGCCATTCTAATAAAAACAGTGAAGGACAACCGGAAGGATTGGTCTCAAAGGCTCCCTGAAGCACTATGGGCTTACATAACTACCTGGAGAAATACTACAGGATTTTCTCCCTATGAATTGGTTTATGGTAAAAGTGATGTTTTTCCTGTGGAAATTGAAATTAAAACCTTAAGGACTGCTTTAGTTGTTAACCTTGATTTGACTGATGCATAGGCAACTAGGTTGCAGCAACTTCATGAATTGGATGAAAAAAGATTAGATGCCATCAGAAAACTGTGATCCAGCAACAATGAACAAAGTGGCATGATAAAATCATCAAGCATAAGCGGTTCCAAAAAGGTAATTGGGTTTTATTGTATGATTTTTGGTTTGAAAATTTTCAAGGGAAACTACATACAAGATCGTTGGGACCTTACGAAATAGATATTGTTTTTCCCAATTGAACAGTAAGGCTCCTAACAATTGATGACTCTAAAACACCACTATTATTAAATGTTCATCGGCTTCTTCTGTACCAGCACCTTATTTTCAAAGAAGATTTTAAGGCCACTTGCATGGCAGATGCACATTATCTCTTTTTAGGGGAGCCTTTTTCTCCTCATTGCATTTGATTTTTCTGCATTGTATTTCTAGTATTAGATTAGATTTTTTAAACTAATAATCCCTGTCCAGGGCTAGCATGTTACAATTTATTATTTTGCAGATTCTTGATTAAGGAAAGGCTTACCGAGGAAGGACAATTTCACTACAAGCAGACTCAAGCTTCATTGTGAGAAGTATTGCTCCTCTCACCTCAACCCATTCATAGTTCACTTCCCTATCTTCCATTAATATTTCATCATTCATTTCCTTCATTCCCTTTTCCCTTTTCATGTCATTTTCCCTATTTTTCTGATTGTTGAAACACCATTCTTCAACAAATACTTTCCCCATTTTTCACATTGCTGAAACACCATTCTTCGGCAAACATTTTCCCTATTTTCCCACTGCTAAAACATCACTCCTCAGCAACACTTTCCCTATTTTCCCATTTCTGAAACACCATTCTTCAGCAGCATCTCATCCATTTTTCCCGTTGCTGAAACACCATATCTTTTTCCAAAGATATTATTATGCAGCATTTTCTGTCATGAAATCATCTTCTTCAGTTCTTTCATTCTCACTTCTCTTATTCCTTATGCTAATTTTTTCCTTTCACTGCCTTCTCCTATGATTAAGCAGAGCTCTAATATCATCTCCATCATGTTTCAAAAAGCTTCTAAAGTTCTTCCACACTATTGAGCTATTATAAAGCAAGCACTATATTTTTCGAAGTACAAATAGAAGGTAAACACGAGGTATGTAATTTTATATGTAAGTACAATTAAAATATGGTTAATGAGAAGATTTCGTTTATTATCATCACAATCCCCACACACTTAAAGACATCATTTCAGTTGTAGTTGGGGGGGAGGTGGGGAATATCGAAATTATATGCCATCATTTCACAACATACCAATTACCGTCATTTTTATTACTCATTACCTCACCTCTTCACCGTTATTCCATGTTCTCATTCACAAAATTTACTCTGTTTGAAGTCCAGTAACTTCGATCTTTGACTGTGCATTTTACCAAAGCTGGTTAACTATGGGAGGAACTTCTATTCAACATGAGCCTAATTCAATAGCTCTGCTTGAATTATACCCAGAGGTGTATCAGATATTTTAGCAGGCAGGCTGGGTAGGATATTTTCAGAGGCTTCAGGAATTTGATCCTCAATAGGTCCTTTAATTTGCACGAAATCTTCTAAAAGATCATTCTACTATCCAGGGAGTCTGAATTCCAGTCTCAGAGGGTGACATAGCACAGGTTTCAGGTCTGCCGGTCACTGGCACTCGATGGTTTAGTCAAAAGAATATCATTTTGAATGCACAACAATATTTTCTTCTGCCAGGAGAACAAGTCAAGCTTAAAGGTCGGGGTGTCCGACTTCACTCATTGCTGCCTCCTTGATCGAAAGTTGCAGATTTTGTTAAACATAACCTCACATGTAGAGGCCGCTACCAGGTAGTCTAACAACATGATTTTTTCTTATTAAATCATTTACGACATGGTAGACTGTTGAACATTCCTTATTATTTACTTGGATGTCTTACAAATATGTCGTATTATTGTAGATGGGTAAAATTCCCACTCCTTTTCCTCACCCATCACCATCTTGTTCAACTACTGATTCAGAAGGGTTTTTCTCAACAAAACCCTTCTTTAAACAACCCACCCATAAACCCTCAGCAAGCTGCTAAAATTCCTCAAGAGGTTGCTGAAAATCCTCAAGAAGTTCCTGAAAATCCTCATGAGCAGCAATCAAAGAACATCCTTGACCCTCCACCAATTCCATCCACAGAACCAACTAATCCAATTAACTCTTCTTCATGTCCATCCCACAACCTAGCAGAATCATCTGATCCTACTATCCATATTCCCAGTGATGATTCTCAAGCTGATAACCCCTCCTCCTCTATTCATAAAAGGAAAAGGTGAATCATGACCATATTTCTACCAAAAAGACAAACAAGGGTTGAAAATAAAGTAGCCACCTCCTCTGATAGCCCTTCTCCTCAAGAAAAACCCACTCATAAAAGGAAAAATCAAACTACTAATTTTTCTACCTTTCTACCTAGGAGACGAATGAGGACATCAACTAAAGCAACAACCATCGCTACTACCCCTGACCCTAAAACGATTTTGTTAAAACCCCATACAACACAACCCTCCCATAACCTGGAATCTTTACCTGTCTCACCCAGTGGCACTGAAACACAAGAACCAGATGTCTAGGTTTCTGCGACATCATTTTCTATAGAACAAGTAGCTGTCACACAAGAACCAGCTACTCAGTCAGTAGATGCCACACAAGAACCAGCTATAGCTGTCACACAAGAACCAGCTACAGCTGAAACACAAGAACCATCTACTGATATACAAGAACTAGATGCCTAGGATGTTGCACATCACGTAGCTGTTACACAAGAACCAACTACTCATTGAGTAGCTAGTACACAAGAACCAGTTACTGAGACTGTGACTATTACACAAAGTCTAGTCACCCGGGCTTCCCTCTTACAATAAAATGAGTTTTTAAAATCATAACTGGAAGCCTATAAGAAATAATTGGTAATGGAAACGGAAGCCTTTCACAAGGAACTTAATCTATACACCTTAACTCATGCAGCATCCATGGCAGAGAAAAGCAAAGAAAAATATCAGTATAAGGAATACATGTGCAACCAATGTGCGAATATTTATTGTCAAGTGGGATATAAAGTAGCTCAGGTCCCAATGCTGAGAGCATCTATTTCTTTAGCAGTCAAAGAGGAATGCCCTACTGTTACACAGGAACCAGTAGGGCCTTCAAAAATTTTAGAAAAAAAAGCTAATTTACAAGTACATTGTCCTACTATAACCGTTAAATCTGAAATTCTTGTTTCTTCTATTTAGACGACACCTCAACCTACCATTTGAAATGCTGAAACACAAACTAAACCATGGGATGAGTTGGAAATAATGAACAAGTGGAGGAAATAATATGCCATTTCACAAGATAAAACCTTGCAGCAGCACAAACTAGTTTGGCAGAATTATATATATTCAAACTGGCAGATCTTGGAGAAAACACTCTAGCAATCTAGAGTTCATAAGAAGGAGAATAAAGAGTGAAAAGGAAAATTGCTCCTAATGTTTGAACTGGTACAAAAATTATTGGCTGCTAGGAAATCATCTCTGAATTACTCTCTATTCCTCATAGAATGCCTTTCTTACTTTCAATTGAAAGCAATCAAAGATGGAATATCCCATGAGGTGCTTACATCCGAATAGTTTGTGAAAAAATTTGCAGAAGCCTCTACCAGTGATCAACACTTATTGTGTGAATTGTATCTTCACAATGAAGCCATTCCTGAAAATAGAAGGGTTAATCTTAATCCTCTTGTTGGCGATATTCAGATCAGGGCATTTTCCTCTTTCCTTGCTAATCAGATTACATGGTAGACCGCTTTTCTTGTAGCTAGGCAAAACGAAGATAATCGTCTTCTATGGATAAGGCCAGAACCGCAGAACCCTGCCATCTTTGTGGAAGAATATTATCATTTTTTGAAAAAACCAGGGATGACTGAACACATACGGAAATTATAGGCTTCAGTACTCTAGGACTGTCAACACTTTATCAGAGCCAAAGAAACTGCTACTTTAAGAGAAAACAACATGTTTTGGCAACAATATTCTAAGGAAAAGCAGGAGTATCATCCTTTCAGTCCTATTAATCTTGAAATAGCAATCTCCAGGGTACCAGATTACATGAAGTGTGTTCAGCAATGTTCTAAAAAATGGATAGGGTATCACTTTCATTTTCCTATTCTGTGGATGCCAACAGAGGAATATCATGCTCATCATAGGTTGGCTAGGAAAGAAGAAGAAACAGCTTGGAAAAAGTTAAAAATTGTGCAAGGGTTCAGAGCTTCAACAGACAGTACCTTCCATAGCTAATGCCTAAGTAACTTGCATGACAAAAGCCAATATCCGGACTCCGATTCAGACTAAAGTTGCCTGAGGACATGCAACATTTTAAGTTGGGGGGGATGTTAGGACTCTATAATGTACCTTTTTGACCATACATTTTGCCATCATTCCACTCTTTTCCATCCCATATTTAAATCCTATATTATCACTTTCATCCATTCTTCCAAAGATATATAACATTCTTCTCTTTACTATATGTTTAATTTGTTTTACATGTAATTTTACATTACTTTCATATTTAGCCATTAAATCGAAAATATAAGTTGCTAAAACAGTTTGAAGACTGTAGTTAATTCATCATGGTTGTTTGAACCATGTTGTTGAAACCATTTGAAGACTGGAGTTAATCCATCATGGATGTCTGAAGACTGCGTTGCTGAAACAGTCAAGATAGTATGCAAATCCCATTGCTGAAAGAGCCTGTGATTTGCGATTTTGAAGTATTACTTTAGGCAAAAAAACAACAATAAAACACAAGTAAGGAAGCTGTTACACTAGCCATAACAACTGCACCTCGGAATTAGTACCATCGTAACCATTGTAACAACATTTTGCTATGGAAGAAAAAAATATCCTATTTCAGTATAGAAGATCAGATCGGGTTAAAAATAGGATTTCTATAATCTAATCAATTGTGTAATAAATGTATCCTTTTTAAAAAGAGGAGACATCAACATTAAAGGGGACTACGAAAGATTTATTTTGAAACAAAATTACAGAGAAGGAGCGTGAATCCTTTGTAATGTGTTACTTTTGACAGATGAATAAAAGCTTGTTCTGAGTATTTTATTTTAATTCCTTCTCCTGGGGAATCTTGTGAGAAGGAAAGGGTCCACCTTCTTCACAAGATTCACCCATTTATTCACATAGTGTGTTAATATTTCTTTACATTTATGCCTTGTTAAAATCTGTTTGCTGAAATCATTTATACAGTATTGGAACTCTATTATCTATTGCTGAAAATCTGTTTCCATTAATTGTTGCATTGTTTTCATACAATTCATTCATAGGTAATTACAGATTATTTTAATTAGTAATATTGTTTACAGAATCAGTTTGTGAAAGAGTGGTAATCAGAAATAGGTGTTGAATATTCCTACTTGGGGAATAGGGTCCTGTTCTCTGTTATAGCAGAATTGATATTCTATTCTGCAGATTCATTTCTCTTCCTAGATTGTAATCTTTTTAATGTAATCCAGGATTCTTTTGGTGTTATTCTGCAATAGAAAGATTTTCTTCGTTGTAACTCAAGTAGAACTTCAGATTGTTTGAAGCAAGGTGTGATTAGTGTACTTTTTACTACAACTTTTCATTGCTTTTGAGATTGAGCATATATAGTGTGTGATTGCCTTTGAAATAAACAGAATTCCCTGGGTTGACAATTTATGTAGCACCTGATTGTTTAAATTAAGAAGAATTTAAAGTGACCAGAATACATTACATCCTTATTAGTCACCATGGGAAATTATACATTGATTGATCACTTCTTTGTGGTTGGCATAACTGACACCGATGTCATATTGGGTGTGCAATGGTTGATTACTTTGGGGAAATTCGCCACTAATTGGAGACTTTGCGGACGGAATGGGTGGATAGAAAGAGTGGAAAAGCTCAAATTATTAAAGGCGTGCACACATATCCCTCACATTCCACTTCCACACAGAAATTAGAGATGGATTTTCCAGTGGAAGAAAGGACCTAACAATCCCCTATATTATGCTTATGAGATTGTTGCATGGGACACTATTATTTAATGGAAAACCACATGGGAGGCCACCTGATTCAGATTTGGTGAGAGATATCTTACAACATGATGCTCCAAGCATAGATCCAGGAGGGATGGGAACATTATAAGACCATGATACAACGCTGAGGGTTTTTGGTAGACTCAAGGAGGAGGGAGGCATCCTTCTAACATCATCATTACCCACTCTCATTTCAAATTCTACGATGTGGGAGGAGAAGCATGGAAGGAATGACCTTCCAACATATAAATTTGGCTTGGGAGATGTCAAGGAGGAGAAAAATCCTATGACAGACATTATTTGGGATAGATCATCAGCGCTGTCACTATGGGAGGTTGATACATATTGGATATCCAAACTGTTGGTCGATTATTCCAAGGATCTTTTCACTTGCATCATACTTGATGACCAGCAACATGAAGAGGGATATACAGTCCAAGAAGGATTAATCTATTATCATGGTAGGATATTCTTATCTAGAGTCTCCAAACTCAAGGAGAAGTTGCTACAAAGAGCTTATGGGGAGTTATTTTTCAGCCATACTTATTCCATGAAGGCCTACAACACTATCATGGAAAGATACACTTGGGAAGGATTTGAAGGAGAACTATATCAACATTTTAAAAGATGCATGAACCATGTGGAGTTGGAAGAGGGACATGACTCTATGAAGGAGTTATTTCAACCACCTCTTTCCTCTTTTGCAATGAGAGGAGATACATCTATGCACAACTCCATTGGTATGAGGAGAATGTTTGGTAAAGAATATGCTTATGTACCTAATGTTTCATTTGATGATCCTTTGCATTCTGTTACCATGTATATGAAGGCCATAGATCCAAGAAGGGGCATTATTCCTTATAAACTTCATGGCCAACTTTAGGCCACAAACATATCTGAACATGGCCATTCCCTTGGAGGACAAAGGGAGATATTGTATCATTGTGCATGCATTCCAAAAGCACCAAATATATCTCACATTTTAGCCATGGTGAGATGACTTGGGCAACAATTAAGTGGTGGGGAAACCACTTACCACATCATGATCTGATGTATTCAAGAGATTTATTGCACTGGTTCCACATGTGGGACTATGACCCACCTCCATTTATGCAAATTTCTATTTGTATGTACTTAATTTTGATCCCATGCATTGATGATGTATTTATACTCTTTATGGGAATGTTTGGAGGGAGGATCGGAGGAATGTATGTGCCCTATGGGAGAGAGATCATCCATTTTCATTATACTACATGTTTCAGGGAGAACATTGGGAAAACCATGTTTGTTTCATTTGAACTATTGTCTCCTTATGGTATGGATTATTTGCATCTCATGAGAACTTTGGAGTAGCAATTCATGGATGGATGAATTGGTATACACTTAGCTTATGAGGGAAGCTTATCACATGTTGGTGTCACCAATAATGGAGAGTTGCAACACTCACCTTGTCAGTTTCTTGAGGACAAGAAACATTTGGGAAGGGAGAACTGTAATATTCCCAATTAGCCATGAGCTAGTTGGAATATTCAATTTTGTTTTACTGCTTTATTTAAAGAATAAGAAGACAAAGGAGGAACATAATTCTCCTTAATAATGAGTAAATCAATGCAAAATGTGAAAGAGATCAATCTTGGTAGCTTAATTAAGCACCCTTTTATGTGAAAAGGGGTTGGATCACCTTGACTGGTTCAACCTTGACCAAATCAATAGCACTGTCATGGAGGAGTGGTCATCAATGAGGGATAGCATAGTTTTAGATGTAGATGATTTTTGTGGAAGTAGTGTTATTATTGGATGGGGGTTAGGGTTTGAAAGCTCATATCTTATTTAAGGAAGAGGATGGAATCCATTGTTCATTATGTATGGTTTTATTATATTGTGGAATATATGGTCTGTTTAGACATATATCTTTCTCTTGCTGTTTAGCTGAGACTGAGTGTTGTTTAGCATTGGGTGTTCCTGATCGGGAATCCCACCTCTTCTATTGAGGAGCTCTTGGAGGATTCTTGTACTACACTATCCATTATCAGGCTTAAGGCCAAGCTTCATCTTTCATTTACAACATAGATCCTGTTGAGGGTTTGGTTGTTTTGCAGGTTGTAGCATGGAAAATTTTAGGGGCTAATATTCACAGGTGGGCTAATTTTCCATGGTTTTTCCAAAAAAAAGATTCTCCAATTTCCATTTTTTTATAAAAATGATTCGCCCAAATTTTACAATATAAATTTATTTTACCCTAAAAATCGCCAAAATTATATAGACAATATATATAATATCATTATAAACTTGAATAATTTTACAAATACATCAATAAACATTTTATAGTTTGCATATTAGGGACTAGTGAGATTTGCCAATTTTTTAAACTTCAAAATAATTTTCCATCCTTAAAATTTTCCCTGGGTTGTAGCAAGTGGAGACTAGATCTCTAGATCTAGTCCATTTCATTGCCCATTTTCAGTGGAGGAGGCTTCCTTTCCATTGGGAGGATATTATTGAAGGCCTTTGTGCATATTTTCAAATTTTGGCATTAGGCCAATTGGTTATTCATCCCTACAACATAGTTTACTTCCAGATATGCATTATTTCTGTAGGAGGGCTTTCAGGGTGTTTTGGCACACCATTTGGAGAGCTGATTTTCTAATGAAGGGGATCTCCCTTTCACTTAGAGGATCTACTAGAGGAGGCTATTCTATTGATCATATCAGATTAGCCACACTTTCCACATCTATATTTGGAGTAGATCTACAGCCTTAGAGCTTAGATCTACAACTTGTACTTTGTGTTTTGCTGAAAACCCTTAAGGCATTCTTTAAAGGAGGTTGTATAATGCTCATATCTGAAATAGATCTATCTTTGAAGGCCCATATCAGTCCTAGATCTGATGTATAATCATTTCCTATAGTAGAGCTAATAAAACAATGTTGTAAGGGTCTTACTGCTTCTATATATAATTGTAGCACCTCATATTGAGGGATTTTGTCCATTGGAGGCTTATACTTTCTTGTTATGCATCTTATGGCCCATTTTTCATGTAGATTTTGCTGCTGTCATAACATATGAAAGGCCCCTATATTGGCCTCTTGCTTTTAAATGATGATTTACACTATTGTTCCAGCATTATGCACTATATTCTTTCTTTTCCCATTTGGGAATATTACATAGTACCATTCTTTTGCAACACCTTGTAAGGACCATAGTAATATGGTGATAATTCATTATCCTTCTATTGTAGGGAAAACCCAACACCCTCCACTTTTGAATTATTTACTTCAATAATGGGGACCCTTTTTATTATTTTTTTCTAAGCACCTTTTATGATTTTCATTAAGTTAAATGTCCTAAAATTTTACCATTTTTCATTTTTAACGGATTTCCATTTTGATAATTTTATTGAATTTGTTTTTTATCAAGCTTTCCATTGATACTTATTTCGACTTATTTGTTCAAACGGTTTGTAAATGGCACTCCTTTGAAGTTTGATAATTTTTGCGTGTGGACAAAAATATGTAAAAAAATGTATAGTATTTTAATTTTCACAATTAAAATAGTCATTCATTGCAA
The DNA here is from genome assembly GCA_034641835.2 of Pinus albicaulis. Lineage (NCBI taxonomy): Eukaryota > Viridiplantae > Streptophyta > Pinopsida > Pinales > Pinaceae > Pinus > Pinus albicaulis. The sequence continues at coordinate 634,578,931 of CM076574.1, read as the reverse complement.
ATATTAAATCTTCATTAAAATTTACTCTTTTTTAATTTTTCACTAACGGTTGTACAAAATGACCCAGCTAAATTGTACGTTAATTGAAAAATGTTTTGAGATTTGGGTAATTTAAATCAATTTGTAATTTCAAAACAAATTGCTAAACCCAAAACCCCAAAATTGCAAAGTGGATGTAGTCCAATTTGTAGGGTCATTAATTCATATGGGCGCTACTTCTTATCACATCCTCCATTCCAAAAAATCATGAAATAAAAATTGCGATGTGATATTGCAATATCGGATATCACAATTTTCTCAAGCATGTCAATTTTAAAATAGTGATCTTGTGATTTGGAAAAATGTAATGGGCTATTTAGTTTTAACATAATGTTTTTTTTGAACTCCTTATGCCTCTCGTCACCATGATATCACTCCACCCTCCACCTCACCTCGTCCTACCTCATGCTCACCTCACCCTCCACTCACTTCCCTCCTCCATTAACTCTAAAGATGTACGTGGAATTTGTTTTAATTTCTTTTGGTTTTTGTATAGGATTGAGCATATTTAATTTTCAAAAAACTTTATTGTTAAGAATTATTTTGTAAATATTATGAATAACATATTTTAGAATGTAAGAAATGGCTCCTATTCTCTGCAATTCAGGAATTATTGAAGGAACTGTTGTGTAGAGGATTTAGATTTGTAGGGTAGAGGAGATAAACACATATCTAGGGATTATTGAGGATTTTTCATTTTCATTTTGCATCATGTATAAGGGGAAGAGGTTGCTCTATTGTAGCTCTAGTTTTAAAAGAAGAAATTTAAGCATTGTAAAGGATTGTTGGAGATTGGACCTAGAGAAATGGATTCAATAAATTGGTAGTTATAACATTATTGTTTTAAATATCAAATTCATTTTATGATAGGAATAATGTTTTATTTTATTCATATTTTTGCACTATTGTCGATATGAGTAATGTGTCTCAATTATATGTTATTATATATCTTTTCTCTTATGGGTTGAATTCTGATTTCTAAGTAACTATTTACTCAAAAACATATCTTTTAATTAATTATTTAACAAAGAGTGATATGTTGTGAAATATTTCCTCATATTACTGTTCGATTATTCAAATTACTGATTTAACAATCAATATCATTTTTTGAACTACTTCCTAGATGTTGTTTGTTGATTATCTCAGTTAAGAGGTCTTTGAATAGAATGTGTTTTGGTATTCCTAATGTCAGTTAATTGAAATACTTCATTAGCTTGATATTGTTAGGTCCCTATATTACTAGTGTAGTCCCTTATTGTTGTTAGTGTAACCCCATTATTTTTATTTATGTACCCCTGTAACCCCAATATTGTTATTATTGTGGCCTTACATTATTGTTGTTAGGTCGGCTAGGATTATATTGTGACCCCATGGACTCATATATATAGAAGTAGGTTTTGTCATTTATATCATCCAAGAATTGTACATTTATGTAATGTATTGGAGTATTCCCCCTCAATGTGGCTGATTTCTAAGGCTTTGATCTCTCTTTTCTTCCATTTTGGGAGTTGGTTTCATAACATTTGGTATCAGAGATTTTGATTCTAGGGTTTCGCTGCTCCAAAGAGGTCATCGTGGATTTTTCTTTTAACTTTTTTTCTACGAAGGTTCAGAAGCTGAATTTTTTATAGAGCGAAGCTAAAATCCTGAGGAATTTCATGTAAAAATTTCAGATCTTAGTTCGAAATATTTTTGGAGATATGATCTGTGGAAGTTAGGGATTTTTTCAGGCTCCCGAATTTAATCTAAAATAGGCCATCATGGAATTTGTGCTATAGATTTCTTTCTACGAAGGTTCAAAAGATGAAATTTTTATGGAGAAAAACCATAAACCTAAGAAAAATCTTATAAAAATTTCAGATCTTGGTTCAAAAGAGTTTCAGAGATATGATATGTGGAAGTTAGGATTTATTGAGGCTCCTGAATTTCATTTCAAAGAGATGGCTGTGGGAAAATCGTCATAACTCTCTCTTAGACAGTCAGATTGGAATTATGTAAAAATTGGACACAAGTACATGGAATTTAGTTTCTTTTGTATCAATTACAGGGTCGAAGGAGGAAACAGTCACATGTGGCACGATGTACAATTTCGCTCTACTGAACTAATTCATAATTAAGTCATTGTGGAAGCTTTGGAATAACATTGTCTTGAAGAATCCAAATCAGGTCAGACCTGTCGCATTTGAAAGAAGATTCAGAGGGCTAATATAGAACCAAATTTCATATATTGAATTTTTGAAATCACAGAGGTAAATTAGTTTCAATATCGAGCCCTTCAAAAGCAAGAAAAATGTATCAGTATTGGGTTTTAAAATTCCCCCTAAAAAGAATTCAACACTAATTAAGCCTTCAGAAGGCTCTAATATGACTCAGGAAGACAAATAACTACAACATGACATGTCAAAATTACAGGATCAAGTGAACCAAATTTCGTTCTCGCAAATATCAACAAAAAATGAAATGGAAGTTTTGAAGAAAAGCGTGGAAGCTAAGATGGATGGCATGGAAGCTGGCATGGAAGCTAAGATGGATGACATGGAAGCTGGCATGGAAGCTGCGTGGAAGCTAAGATGGATGGCATGGAAGCTGGCATGGAAGCTAAGATGGATGACATGGAAGCTAAGATCGATGAAAAATTAAAATACAACATGGAAAACATGAAGAATGATATAAAATCAGACATGGAATTTTTGACAAAGTTGATACAAGAAATGTTTCCTAATGGCGAAAAGATAATAGAGGAAACTCGTGATTAGAAAAATTTAAATGTTAATCATGATTTCGTAAACTCTAATGTTATATGGAAGAAACACCATATTCCTAATATGGATATGAGGAATTTTTATGGCAAGGATCCTATAACATGGATACTATAGATGGAGCAATATTTTGATCTCAATAATGTGCAAAAGGTACATTTAGAACAAAATACATTTGTATGGTATTGATGGCTTTGCTTCTATAAAAAAATTATCACTTGGTCAATTTTTATGGATTAAATGATAGCACATTATGAGAATACAAAGAGCAACACCTTCTTTAGCAAATTGATAAATCTCAAACAAAAGGGTTCAGTGGTGGAGCACATTGAGTACTTCCAAAAATTGAATATAAGGGTAATTGATATTCCATAGGAACATAGGATTGATGTCTTCATAGGGACTTTAAAGGATAACATCCAACATGAGGTTCACATTTGGGAACCTGATTCATCGGAGAAGGCATTTAGGTTGGCCAGAAAAATTGAATCTAAAATTATGGCAACAAGGAAGCATACCACCCACATCTATAACGATGGAAGTGTTGCTACTCCTAGGCTTCCATAACCTATAAGGTTGACACCACAACAATTGGAAGAAAAAAGAGCAAAAGGGTTTTGCTATAATTGTGATATAAAATACACTAAGGGTCATAAGTGTGCTGAGAAGAAATTATTTTACATACATTGTGAAGACGAGGAAGAAAATGAACAAGAAGCTTCAAAAGAAGAGGATACACAACAAGAACCAACCCTATAAGAAGAAGAAATGAGTCGGACCATATCATGTAATGCATTGGTAGGAATTACCACCCCTAAAACTCTCAAGATAGAAGGACATATCAGTAAGAAAAAAGTAATAGTGTTGATTTATTTTGGTAGTACCCATAATTTTATTCATTGTAAGGTAGCCAAGGAATTGAATTGTTTCCTATACCCAGCACCGTAATGTCAAGCGATGGTTTCAAATGGAGGAAGTATAAATTACACTTGAAAATTCCATAATATCAAGCTCACCATGGGGGAGTATGCATTGAATAGTCCAATGCTTTCTATTCCAATGGGAGATGCTGATGTTGTACTAGGAGTACAATGGTAACAACATTTGGGGACGGTAGCTTTTAATTTTCAAGAAATTTTCTTGAATTTTTTTTCGGAAGGAAAGGAAGTCAAATTACGATGTATCACAAGGAATACGAGAAATATAATGAGCTCTATTTTCATGAAAAATATTTTGAAGAAAGAAAAACGAGGAGTAATTGCAAAATTATGCTCACTAGAAGTTCCAACATCAAAATCAATTATTTCTCTGGACCTCCAAAAAGTCTTGGAAAATCATTCCAAGGTGTTTGAAACTCCCAAAGGATTCCCACCCATTCGTGATCATGATCATGCTATTATTTTGATTCCAGCATGTGTCCCTCCAAACATAAGGCCTTACAGATATCCTTATGTCCAAAAGGGCGAAATTGAACGTATGATTGTAGAAATGTTAGAGGCTGGTATAATTCAACCTAGTCAAAATTCTTTCTCTGCTCCAGTAGTATTGGTGCACAAGAAGGATGGATAATCGCGCATGTGTCTGAATTATAGGGAGATCAATAATATCAATATTAAAGATAAATTTTCCATTCCTGTGATTGATGAATTATTGGATGAATTACATGGAGAAATTTATTTTACCAAGTTGGATCTTCGTTTAGGATATCATCAAATTAGAATGAAGACTCAAGATATTCCAAAAACAACATTTCGAACTCATGAGGGTCATTATGAATTTTTGGTCATGCCTTTTGGCCTTAATAATGCACCTTCGACATTTCAAGGGTTGATGAATTCCATTTTCAAACCCTTCCTTAGAAAATTTGTGCTAGTATTTTTTGATGATATACTAATCTTCAACAGGTCTTGGAAGGATCATGTTCAACATGTTGATACGGTTCTCAAACTATTGGAGGAGAAACAACTACATGAAAAAACATCCAAATGTTTCTTTCGAGTACAAGAGGTGGAATATCTTGGTCATATTGTATCTCAGGAGGGTGTTAAGGTATACCCTCACAAAATTAAAGCCATTAAGGAATGGAAAGTTTCCACAACCATAAATTAGTTGCAAGGATTTCTAGGGTTAACAGTGTATTATCACAAGTTTGTTAAGAATTATAGGAGAATAGGAGTACCTCTAAGAACATTATTGAAGAAATATGCATTTTCATGGACACCAGAAGCAACTAAGGCCTTTGAAGATATTAAAGAGGAAATGTGCCTAGAACTGGTCTTAGCTACGCCAGACTTCATAAAAGCCTTTATTGTGGAATGTGATGCCCCAGGAAATGGCATTGGTGTTTCTTTAATGCAGGAAGGAAGCCCCATTGATTTTGAAAGTCATCCTACCAAAAGAAAGTATTTACAGAAAGCTATTTATGAGAAGAAAATGTTGGAAATACTATATGCACTAAAGAAATGGTGACCTTACCTAATGGGAAGACAATTCAAGGTAAAAAATGATCATGATAGTATTAAAAACTTTTTGGAACAAAGACTATCTTCAAAAGAGCAACAAAACTGGGTAACAAATATGTTGGGTTATGGCTTTGAAATCATCTACAAAAAAGGGAAGTTAAATGTTGTTGCAGATTGACTCTCAAGAAAGGATGAGAAGGTGGAGGCATTGCTTTGTGCCATTTCTATTATTCAACTAGATTGGATAATCAAAGCAAGGGATGAATGGAAGAAGGATGAAGAAGTGTGGACACTCATTCAAAATTTGCAGTAATATCCTAGTACATATGATACATTTAGTTGGAAAAATGATTCCTTATGGTACAAATATCGCTTATATATTTGTAAGAATTCCCAACTAAAACAAAAGATTCTTTTGGAATTGCACACTTCTCCTTTAGGAGGACACTCGGGATTTTTAAAAACTTATCACAGGGTGAAGAAATAATTTTTTTGGGATGGCCTTAAATCTGATATTCAAAATTTTGTGGTGGAATGTTTAGTTTGCAAGCAAAATAAGGTTGAGACAATTAAGACCCTGTGTCTTCTACAACCTTTATCAATTCGAAGTAAATGTTAGGAGGATATTTCAATGGATTTTACCACATGTTTACCTAAGTCCCAAGGAAAGAGTGTCACCATGGTGGTAGTTTATAGAATTACAAAGTATGCACACTTTTGTGCATTATCTCATCCATTTAAAGCAACTACAATCACTACTACATTTATGGAAACAATTCAAAAGCTACATGGAAACCCAAACATTATTGTAAATTACAGGTATCCCATTTTTACTAGAAATTTTTGGACAAAATTATTTTCTTGTTTGGGTACTCAACTAGGTCATAGCTCAACTTATCATCCTCAATTCTATGGTCAAACTGAGAGAGTGAATAAATTTTTGGAAGGACATCTTCGTTGTTTTGTATCTCATAAGAAAACACAATGGGTCAAGTGGTTACCTCTTGCTGAATGGTGGTATAACACTTCCTTCCATACTACAACAAAAATGACCCCATTTATGGCCCTTTATGGATATCATCCACCATCCATCACATCATATTTAAGAGAAAATTCGGAGGTTCAAGCAGTGGAAGATCACATCGAGCATCAACAAGAAGTTCTCCAACTCATAAAGGATAACCTAAATTTGGCACAAAATCGAATGAAACAATAGGAAGATCAAAATCCTAGCAAGAGAAGTTTTGATGTAGGAGACTGGGTGTTTTTAAGGCTACAAACATACAAAAAAAAATTCCCTCAAGCAAGCTAAGAAGGATAATAAATTATCGCCAAAGTATTATGATCCTTACAAGGTGTTTCAAAAGATTGGTACTATGGAATACAAATTGAAGCTTCCTGCTTCTTCGTGAGTGCATCCAGTTTTCTATGTTTCATGCTTAAAGAATGTTATAGGTGACAGAATTCCAGTACAAACAATATTTACAAAACATGATGGGGAAGGAAAAATCATATTAGAACCTAAAGCAGTCACGGAAACAAGAACTCGACAGCTACGAAATCGATCAATTTTAGAGTATCTCATCAAGTGAAAGAACTTACCCACTGAAGATTTTACATGGGAGGATAAGAATTTTATATAGAAGCATGCAAAGCTACTCAAGTATTGAGGACAACACTTTTCAGAAGGAGAGGGGCATGTTAGGTCCCTATATTACTAGTGTAGTCCCTTATTGTTGTTAGTGTAACCCACTTATTGTTATTGTTGCACCCTTGTAACCCGAATATTGTTATTACTTTGCCCTTACATTATTGTTGTTAGGTCAGCTAGGATTATATTGCTACCCCATGGACTCCTATATATAGAAGTAGGTTTTTTCATTTGTATCATCTAAGAATTGTTCATTTATGTAATGTATTGGAGGTTTCCCCCTCGAAGTGGCTGATTTCTAAGGCATTGATCTCTCTTTTATTCCATTTTTGGACTTGGTTTCATAATAGATATTCATTATACACATGAGATATTTAAATCCCAATCATTTAAATATATTTCTCTCGGCTGGGTTGGATCTATATCTGCCTAACTGACATAGGATTAGGATAAATTTCCATTTGGCTTGGATTTTAGAATAATTTTTCATTTATATTTAATTCAACATTACTAGAAGCCCTCTTTTCAATCATGGAAAACTTTATTTATGGCTTGGATGAGCCCCAAATTATCTTAAGGATCACTTTCTTGCCTTATTAGCAAGAAGTTTGATCTGATGTCTCTTCTCCATTAGTATATGAAAGTTATATTTTAATCCATTGGAGATTGAGAGAAGGTAACTGAACCTAGTTAAAACAGTTGGAACGACCATTTCAAATGGAAAAGGAATTTCTTTAAGGGTTGGATCGGGTGGTCATCCCCATATGTTTTTGCAGCGAATTTTGAGGCATCAAAATTTGGACGCTAGGAGGATGGCCTGAGACTTTTTTTACTTTGGAGTCTTTTTATTCTAACATTCTATTTTTATTACAATGGCTCCTCTAAAACTTCCAATTTGGAGTTGTATTTCCGGACGTCAATCTTCCAATACTCCACCATAAATAGTAAGAATATTGTGTCAGGTAAATTTTAACGGTAACAGGAATACTTCTTCATTTAATCATGATTTTCAATTCATTCAATTTTTCTCAAATTATACTTTTCAAGAAATTTCTGATGGTATTTTATGCTGAAATTTTACTCTTACATTCTTGGAAAAAGCCAAAATTTGGTGTCAATCACTTCGAGTTTCCTCAATTCACAGTTGGGCTCAAATTATTACAATGTTCCTTTGTAAATTTGACGGCTATGACTAAGAAAAATTATGTGACGAGATTCAATATCTACGAAGGTTTGAAGGCGAGTATTTAATTGATTTTACCATTAGGTTTCATTTAAATTTTTTAAAAATTAAAATTGAAGATAAACCTTCGAAAGATGAATTATTAGATTGGTTTGAACATATTTTCTCTCTTACTCAGATTCATAATCCATTTGAAATTATTACAATCTTTGCTCAATCTCCTTCCTATTTCATTAGCATGATTTAAAATTACGATATGGAGGTGAAAAAAAATGATGATGAAGTGGCCTCTATTATGTATGATCAATTCCTTCATTTAGTGCACACTTTCTACAATATTGATAATGATCAAGGTGCACCTTCACATGTAAATGAATCTCAATCACAAAGCTTGGAAAATTTCACTATTCAAATACAAGAAGATATTAGAAACTATATTGAAGAAGAAACCACTTTGAAATATTGAAAATCAGTATGTGTTAGAATGAGAAAATTAGAGCATAATCCGACAAGTACAAGCAACGATTAAAATTTCCAATCGTACACAATTAGCTGTACAAATTTCTGAATTCTTTTATGATGAGAAAATATGAAATTCAAGACAACACAAAAAAATTCTTCAAGAAATCAGAAGTAGTCAAGTAAATGATCTTAAATCTGAAATTTGCAATGAACAAAATGCACAAGAGTTCTCAAATAGAGACATTTTCAAATGCATTGTTTCGGATTCATATTTTCCCTTTATCCTGATAATTTTTCTAATAACAATTTATCCTCTCTTCACTTTAAATATATTTCAGGAAATAGAGAGGCTTATCTAAATGAATTGCTGATTGGTTTTTATCAAGGTAGAGAATTAATTATTGATTATTCTTCTTGCATTAATGAACATGAGCTCAATATTCCTTATTGGTTTGATACATTAGATGAGATTGAAGGGAATTCTAATGAATGTAATGAGGTCATTTATGATAGCTACCTAGACACTAAGGATATTGATTTATATTATTCACAATTGAATCCTCATGATCAAAGCTGAATTACATGTGAAAATGAAGAACAATCCAATTTAGAAATTGTTTCAGTTCAAACAATTAATCATACTATCGATCTCAACATTCAAGAAACCATTCCAATATATGATTTATATGACGATCAAGTTCACATTCCTATTCATAGTCATAGCCCTCTCTCGAATTCATAAGTTGGTATCAAAAATCATTCTAATTGCATTATTTTGCCAAATTTTTGGGAAGAGGAAATTGCTTTAAGTCACTACCAATTATCTCGTGACAATAATTGTAACATTAGTGTAAACTATGATTCAATTTTGTTATTATTCCATCATTTATTTTGTTTAAATTCATATTTATTTTATGTTGTTAGTCTTAGATATTTAGATAGTTTATGCTGGCATATTGAGAAGCTCAATATTGAACACTCAATTGATTCATTGCCTTAATGAAAAAATGAAGATTCAAATTATAATTGTGAACATCAAGAGGTATTAAAATTCCAATTCCAATTGATGCTCAGTTTTTATCAATTACTTCTTTCTTCTCGAAAGCAGTGCCAACAAGAGACTGTATTTTCACAATATGTGCCACAATATATTTAAATTAATAATATTCTATTAGATCTATTGGACTTCCATCCATTTTTCATTGATCCATTTGAAAAATATTTGCAAAATTTTCTTTCACCAAATATTATTAACAATTTAACACTTGAACATAACACTAACAAAATCATACATGCCATTGTTTCTGAAATACCATTTCCACAATCTAGCATGTCATCTTCTCTTTTAAACCTATCCCAGTCAATAATGGAAATCCATACATATTTTTATGATCTAATCAAAATTCAGTTGGAAAGTATATTTCAAAAGAAGGTGATTGTAAATAAGTCACTAACAATAAATGTACATTCTTCTTTCAGATTTCATTTCCTTTGTTTAATTATATGTGTATTTTCGTTACTAATGTTTGACATGTATATACATGCAGGAATTAAAATTCTTACATGGTTACATTGGAAGTATGACTATACCTAGTCATGTTTCCTTCGTTAAGTTAGAAATAAAAATAGATTAATTTTCTTTTATGTTTTCATTTATTTTATTATTCGTATTTTTAAGAAGAAAGTAATAAATATAAATTTTTTTTGGCATCCCTTTCATTTGCTGGTAACTTGCCTTTAAAAATATTAGAAGCTTATGAACTCCTCGACTGTATTGCTTTTTCAAAACTCTGTCACAATGATAAGATTTCTTTAAAAAATCATATATGAAGAAATTCTAGAGAATAGCTAAAGCTTGGAAATCTTTAATTCACAAGTACTTCTGAAGAGCTCATTTTCACCATTTTTCCCTGTAAGGTAAATTTGGAAAGGATGCAATTCAAAAATTTATTAGTTGCCAATAAAACTAAACAAGTAGGTGATGTTGAACCTATGCAAATTTTGAGAAAATTTGGGAGAACATGAAGCTTCATGAGGTTAGATTTATGGTCAATTTTCTTCCAGGTATGTCTTTACATGTTCACCGTCATCTATTGTTTGTTTTAATTTTCAAAGGTTGTTTCTTATTCTATTTTGTTTTGTTTGCAGATATTCATTGACTTGATTATGAAGACTTAAGATAAGCAAGCAACTAGATTTTTTCAAATCCACAACATGTTCAGGGAAGTATTTATTATTTCGTCTAAATTTGAGGATTATATATTTTTCTTCTATCAATTGAGATCCTGATAAGTATTGATCAATTATCAGAGGAGCCATATCGTATCATTATATTTTATAACTCCGTTCATAAGAAAGTTATGATAAAATTATTTTTCGATTAGATATCCCGACATTTAATTAAATTATTAAAGGATTATTTGTTTAAAAGTAAAGTGAAATTAGTAGTTTTATTTTTGAATTGAATACTTTAATAAATCGTTAGCCCCACATATGACACATCATATATCACAATTTGCATATCAGATGTTTTGAAATAAGCATACTCCAAATATCTCTGGTCCCTCGATATTCCCATTCCCTCTGCTATCTGATGAAGCTTCCTTTCGATATCAGATAGTCTATATCACAAAATCCTTTGTATCACAATATTTAATTGAAGACATCTCTTACCATTTCCCAATAAGAATCCTCTAATGCAATTCCTCCATCATTCCTTCTCGCTCATTCCCCGATAAAGTGACTTTGACAAAAAATTGCTATGTTCACATAGCCCCAGACCCGATACGACATTTAATAAAAGTTCTTAAAGACATCACATCCATTCATAAATAAAATTTTTGATATGGGCATATTTTTAAAGGTTTCGACGTCCCGAATCTGAAAAAAAATTAAATCCATATAATAAAACTATCGGGTATGTTCTTCATCGCAAATCGGCATATAAACAATGTTACTTATCCTGCTCAAATATCCTGATTGTCGATCTCTTATAAAACCCAAAGATGCTGCCACCAATAAGCCACATCCTTTATTGCATTCGTGCTATCGAAAACATAATGTCGGTGTTTCCTATCCTGATATGAATATTCTTCGATATGGCAATCGCTCCATCGCAATTCCATCGCACATGATCATATCAGAACTTTTCCATCGTAAAAATTATATCGCATCAAAAAATTCAAATAAATATTTTTTTTAATATCTTTTGATGTGATAGATGCCGATATACAACTCTCCACCATTTTAGTTTAATTATTATAGAAAAAATGATCGCATATCGAAAAAGGGTGAAAGTCACAACTTTTAATTTATGCATGATAAGAAACTTGCGATATGAAACACTCAGTGAGGCAATGAGCTATAAAAAAAACCATGTGAAGACATGGTTTCATATTTCGTCTCTCATTGGTATAGCTAGAATGAAATTCTTATTCTTGTTATTACTTTAAATTGCTACAAAAAAAGGAAAGTTACAATAAAAATTCTTGCAGTGAATGATCATATCCATGATTTTATCTATGCATGTTCCAATTCTTAAAATTTTTGAAGGTGAGTTGAACCATTGGATCACATTCGCCAATTTTTTTTCCCTTTAGTTATATTCATTTCTCCTAAAAAAATTCAGAGGCTCTATGATGAATTTTGGAATCCCGATCCTCTGCTTTTCATTTTTCGATATTTTCCTCAAAATTTCAAAGTTGTTCGCTTATCAAACTCTTGGATTTGTATTATATCAGAAGCATTTAAAACGAGTTCTAAGATTAACTTTTTCGAGCTTCACATTTCGTTTTCTTTCTGCTATCTTGTCCATCACAATTAACAAAGGAAATGACCCCTATTTTTCTATCTTCATTGGAGTTTTGTGGTCCCAGAATTTTATAAAATTGATTTTGGCTTCAGAAATGTATTTTGACATATTTGACACTTGATTTACTCTCATATTTATTGAATACTGAATCTCTCTCCTTGAAACTTATTTTAAAGGTAAATGTAAGTTCTCTTGCAATCATTTTACAAAACTTCAAATTTTTTCATTACTGGCATGAAAGCCAATGTTTTTATTTTATAGAATCTTACGAAATTTTTACCTCTGATATCATAATATTTGATGAAATAAATGTTTCTACATTATACATTTATCAAACATTTCTTATTGCACATGATTAATATCATAAGTTTTATTTGTAAAAGTTACAAAAAATATTTTGTTCCAAGCTCTTATTGTCCTTAATATTCTAAATATTGACACTTATTGTATTGAAGGTAAAATTTCATTAAAATTATAAAAACAAATGTCGTCGAAAACATTATCAAGGAAAAATATTTATTTATCAAATTTTTGTCCATCTATACTTTTGGTAAACTTGAGCTCTTATCTTTTGATTTTATTTTCTTAGAAACTTAGAAATTCATAATATTGGGTTATAAATGTCTGCAGTGCTTTGATCAATTCATTCTGATATTTCACTATGTATACATGAATTTTCATCTGATTATATTTTGAATATATATGCCACTTTCAAGTTATCATGGTGGTAAAAAACTTGAATGTATTTTAATAATAATTTTGGCCAAATCCAAGTATTCATTCATAGGGATGACTTTATGAATAAAGTGATATACATTCTTCATAGTTTATGTGCATAGACTTCTCTTACTCTTCTCGGAAATTTCCTTCACTAATAACGAATTTGAAACAAGTAAAGGTAATAACACATTGGTTAATTCATATTTTAATTCTCTTTTATTTTGTTATATCACTCCATAATTGTCATATAAAGATTCAAATCCTCTTGATATACATAATTTCTATATTATTTGGGATTTTAAATCACCTTCAATACAATGGGGCCATTATAAATTCAGAATGGTAGAAGAAAATAGAACATTCATCGATGCAATTCATAAAGAGCATATCTTCATACTGATTTTTGAAGGATTTGATTTATTCCCAATTCATTGAACATGAAACATTGCTTTCTTCTAGCTTGCTTCTTACTTTAGTTTATATTCAATAAATAAGGATTTTGGGTCAATAAGATTTTAATCAATTCACTTCTTCATGTTTCAAATTATAATTAAACAAAGAAGTTAACTTGTATTGGAGAAAATCATATTTCTCAGGTAAGATTAAATGTAGTTCTCCAATGGTAAGTTTCCTTTGGCCACTTTCATTTATTTTCATTTCTTCACTTTTTTTAGTTTTGTTTTTGTTAATCTCAGACTTTGTTTTTACAAGTCTTCATGAACCTTTTGCACCTCTATGAGATTAGTTTTCAAAGTAATTCATTTTATTTTTCTCTTTGAGATTTTTGAAAGAAACATTAATGATCCTCATTGAATCAACTAAATTGGGGAGTTTCTAGACCTCTTGTCTGTTTCTTTAAAGCATTATTTTTATTACAAAATTTTTAAGGTATTTTTACAGGTTTTACCTTGAAGAAGGAAAATTTGTAGCAGACATAGATCTCTCATGCAACATATTATTTATCATCACTGTTATTCATCCTATACATTTTGAGAGCCTCATTTCTTATAAATTTGTAAGATAAAAAATTTAAATCTCAACATAGGAGTGAACTTACATATGCTTATTTTATTTTATCTCTTTTGTTGAGACATTCTTATAAGCATTATTGTTGGAGTTCATCTTTTAAATTTGGATTTTTGTTTTACCTTCCACATTTTTTCATTTTTATTTTTGTTTGTTGATTTCTTTTCTTAATTTAGTTTAGGAATTATTTTCCTTTTCTTTTCATTCTATTTTTATTTCAGTGACTCTGCCATAATTTATGAGAAGGTATTTTTCTTATGTAACAGTGATTGGTATACATCAGTAATCTTTTACTCTATCTAGTTTAAATGAATTTCATTTATCATTAAAGGCATATCTTTATGGAACCATAAAACCAAATTTATTTAAATAGTTTTCATTGAGGAACACATATCCTTTATAAGTGATTAAGTTTATGTTTTCAAGGAAAGAACTGATTCGAGTTTAACAAATTGAATCCATCCCACCCTCCACATAAAAATCCTCTGATTGATAGTTCTAGGGAAATAATTTGGAATAAACATTATGAAAGTATTATGTCCATTAAATATAAATATCTATTACCATCTAACCTCTTTCAATCAAATACATAATAAACTAAAATCTTGCAAATGCGCTTATCAAAAGGGTGATTAAAAGAGGAAGCATGGGAAATACAGGTAAACCTGTTGCAGCTATGGATGTTCACTCACAGCGGGACTAGGCTTGTATGGCATAAAATACAACTTCATCAGGGTACCGTTCAGGCTCTTTGGCATTGAAGAAATGTTAGAGACCAATCATAAAATGGATATCTGCTTTATCAAAAACTCCTTTCTCTACCTTCTTCTATTTTTCATATGAAGAAAGTTTAGTAATTTTTTTTCCCAAATTTAGATTCATCACTTTTACTCGAGTCTGTTTTAAGTACTTATCTTTACAAACTCATATTACTTAATCTATTTATGTGGGACCTATGGAAATGTTTTACTATTGGAAAATTTAATGTTTTCCATTATTTCTAACCCTTGGGTAAATTAAAGTTCATTATCTTTAATTAGAGATAATTGGTCCTTCTCTAGTGTATTTCCATTGTTGTAGGGGAAACCCAACACCCCCCATTTTTGAATTATTTACTTCAATAATTTTGACATTTTTTATTAATTTTTGGCTAAGCACCTTTTATAATTTTCATTAATTTAATTGTCCTAAAATTTTACCATTTTTTTCATTTTTATTGGATTTCCCTTTTGATCATTTCATTGAATTTGATTTTTAGCAAGCTTTCCATCGATACTTATTTTTCCTTATTTGGTTAAACAGTTTCTAAATGGCAGTCTTTTGAATTTTGATCATTTTTGCGTCTAGACTAAAAAATGTAAATAAATGTATAATATTTTAATTTCTTCCATTAAAGTAGTCATTTATTGTAAATATTAACTTTTAGTTAATTTTTACTATTTTTTATTTTTTCACTAACGGTTCAACAAAATGACCCAGCTAAATTGTATGCTAATTGAAAAATGGTTCGAGATTTCGATAATTTACTTCAATTTGTAATTTTAAAACAAATTGCTAAACCCAAAACCCCAAAATTACAAAGTGGTTGCAGCCCAATTTGTAGGATTCATAATTCATGTCAGCCCCACTTCTTATTACATCATCCATTCCAAAAAATGTTGAACTAAAAATTTTGATGCGATATTACAATATCGCATATCATAATTTTCTTAAGCACGTCAATTTTAAAGTTGCAATCTTGCGATTTGGAAAAAATGTGATGGGATATTTAGTTTTAACATAATGTTTGTTTTGAACTCCTTATGCCACCCATCACCATGACCTCACTCCACCCTCATGCTCACCTCACCCTCCACTTCACCCTCCACTCACTTCTGTCCTCCATTAACTCTAAAGGTGCATGTGGGATTTGTTTTAATTTCTTTTGGTTTTTGTATAGGATTCATTCTAATGGTTTGTTTAAATTAAAATATTAAAATATAATATTCATATTATAATATGATTATATTATAATTATTATTTATATCATAATTTTAATATAAGTTAAATTATAATATAATAATATTTTAATTAATTATTAAATTTTGTTTAACCATGTTTTAATTAAATTTGTAAATAGTTAAAATTAATAATACAATTACAGTTAGTTAGCATTAATTAATTAATATTTGTAATCTAGTTTAGAATTAGAATTTTAATAAAAATATCTGATTTTTAACCCATGCAACAGAAATTCTAGAATTTTGGCAATTTTAATATACAACTTTGGAAGCTCATAGATTGAGCTTTACTTGGCCAAATGAGGCCTAGGATGGCTCATTCGAAAGATAAAATTATGAAGACTATTTCTGAAGTGGTTGTAGAATTAGATTTCATCATTTAATGGGTCTAAAATTCAATAGAAGATCATGCTCCGAATTTTTAAACAAAACTAATTTCTTAGTTTAATTTTTTACATTTTCATTTTCCCACAACTTCTTCTGAGTGTAGATCCATTCATCTATATTCTCATTGGCCAATTAAGTCATCACAAAAAACAATAGAAAGATTAGATTTCATTTTCAATTATTTATTTAATTATGTTTTGAGTGGATTTGCTTTAATTTCAAATTTCAAATTTTGATTTCAATTTGCATTTTAATTAAATTATTGATTTGTTTTTGCAAAAAGACAATTAAAGAGATGAGGAGAATAATATCTCAATCAATGAGAATGCTCGAGCAATACAATAATGAAATTTTGGGCGAATGGAAATTGATTGAGAAGATTGATTCTTCAACACACTTTCTTGTTAAGAATTATTTTGTAAATATTATAAATAAAAAATTGTAGAATGTAAGAAAGGGTTTCTATGTTGTTCCATTGAAGAATTATTGAAGGCACTATTGTATAGAGGATTTAGACTTGTAGGGTAGATGAGACAAAGTGTAGATCTAGGTATTATTGAGGATATTTCCTTTGCATTCTGAATCATTTATGAGGGGTAGAGATTGCACTATTGCAACTCTAGTTTTAAAAGTATAAATTCAAGTATTGTAAAGGACTGTTGGAGACAAGAGCTAGAGAAATGGATTCAATAAATTGGTATTTCTCATATTATTATTTTAAATATCACTTTCATTTTATGATAGCAAGAGTGTGTCATTTTATTCATATTTCTACACTATTGTCGATATGAGTAATGTGTCTCAATTATATGTTATTATTTATCTCTACTCTTATGGGTTGAATTTTGATTTATGAGTAATTATTTACTCAGAAAACTGTTTTTTAAATAATTATTTAACAAAGAGTGATATGTTTTCAACGATCTCCTCATATTATTGTTTAATTATTCAAATTATTGATTTAACAATCAATATCATTTTGTGAAATACTTGGATGTCGTTGGTTGATTAACTTAGTTAAGATGTTTTTGAATATAATGTGTTTTGGTATTCTTAATGTTAGTTTATTGAACTATTTCATTATCTTGATATTTTTTATAAGACAGACATATTTAAATCCCAACCATTAAAATATTTTTCTCTCGATTGGGTCATATCTATATCTGCCTAATTGAGATAAGATTATGATAAATTTCCTTTTGTCTTGAATTTTAGAATAGTTTTTCATTTATATTTAAATATACATAACTACAAGCCCTCTTTTCAAAGAGGAAAAACTTTAGTTGTGGCTTGGCTGAGCCCCAAATTAGCTTAAGGATCACATTATTGCCTGATCATCAAGAGGGTTGATCTGATGTCTCCTCTCCATTAGTAGGTGAAATTTATATTTTAAGCCATTGGAGATTGCCAGAAGGTAACTGGAGGTATCTAAACTAGTTGGAACCACCATTCCAAACGGAAAGGGAACTGCTTTAAGGTTTGGACCGAGAATTCAGCCCCACATGTTGTTGCAGTGAATTTAGTGGTATAAACACCTTCTTATATTACATGAGGAACATTGGTTTGTATGTTTTTGGCCGTAAAAATACCTAGTCACCTACGTCAAAACTTCTTTCCATGTGATGTTGATCTGATTGTTGTTTCATTTGAATCTACAACAAATTTAGGTTATCCTTTAAGAGCTGAAGAACTTATTTTTGATGATCAATATGATATTCCACTACTTGATCATCCACATTATATTTAATTTAATCCTTCAAACCATCCACCTTGGCCTTCATGTCTACTTTAAACCATCTATGTAATCATTGGTTTCTCTTTGTGAGATCGAAATTTGTCTCACTTATTCCTCTTCATGTGTCATAGTGAAAATTTCTAAGGGCTTAATGGGCGTGGTATTAATTTTTCGGTGAATGTTAGAACCAAATACTGATATCTATGTCTCAATCTGCCCTTGGAATCACTTCAAAATAATTCTTCTAACTAGACTTATGCATTTTTTAAAATGTGATACACACCTTTTTATTCCTTTTGAGGAGCTCAATATTGAAACTGATGTATCTCTATAATTTTGAATCCCAAATATTTTATCTTCTTCCCTGTAGTAGTATTTTGAGTCTTCTTTCTAATGCCACAAGTCATTCAAGATAAAGTTATGCCCAATCTCCCATAATGACCTAGTTATAGGCTGGCTCAGTAGAGAGCACTTGTATGGTGTTCTACGTGTCACTGTTTTGACCTTTGGATATGAAATCGATAAAAAAAACTTTAGTCTTTGCACTTTCAGTCAGTTTTTACTAAATTCAAATCCAATTTCTTAAATGAAAGTTATGATGATTTTCCCTCAACCACTTCTTTGAGATGAAATTCTAGAGCCTGCCAAAACCCTAACTTCTTTAGATAATATCTCCAAAAATATAGCGAACCAAGATCTGAAAATTTTACACGAAATTCCTTAGGATCACGACGCAAAAGTGTTTTTTTAGCTTCTCAACCTCCAGAGAAATTTTTTTATAGATAAAAATCCAAGATGGCCTATTTGGAATAGCTGAACCCTAGAATCCAAAAATATGGTACCAAATGTTATGGAACCAGCTCACAAAATAGAAGAAAAGAGATATCAAAGCCTTAGAAATCAGCCTGTTCGAGGGGTAAACCTCCTTTACTTTATAGAAATGAACAATTATTGGATGATACAAATGAAAAAACCTACCTTATATATATAGGAGTCGAAAGGGTTACCATATAATAATATGGAGACCACCAGGGCACAATAATAACAATAATGGGGCTACACCTATGGGGCATAATAATAAAAATATGTGGATTGAATTAGCATAATGTTAATAATAAAGGGGACACACTAATAACAATAAGGGGCTACACTAGTATTGTAGGGACTTAAAATTTGTTTTCTTATTCTTCTTTATTATTCAATGTTAGTTTGCATCATCATGGAACAACATGAGTGGGAAAGCTCTGAATTGTGATGTATCAGAGAAACCACTCACTTGAGGTCAATATTTTATGGAAGCCACCACTTATACAACTATGCACATGCCCCAACCTTCAATAGTTTCTCAGGCCACCACCTGAAGGAAGCCAATATTCCCTATACCAACAAGTCACCAGTTGCCACTAAATTCCCCAACCTTCAAACCCCTGTGGACTACCTTTCACATGTTTTTAAATGTGGCTCACAAACCTATGCTAAAAAAATTGTGGGACTCATTTCATATATATTAATACTAGACACACTTAAAAATTATCATCTCAATATCAACACAAACATAGAGTCCTATGTGTGATACAACGCTTGCTCAATAACCATCTCTGCTCAACGCATCTCATCCATAACTGACAAGACTCTACCATCCTCTTATAAGTATCCCGAAAAACAACAATAAAAAAACACATAATCATCAACATGAAGCAAGAACTACATAGTGATATTGAACGTGAGACAATATATAACACTAAATGGCAATCAAACACTCATCGATACTCTTAACCAATTATGATAAAAACTCATGACTATACAGAATTAAAGGAATTTAAAGCATGAAAAGACATATACAATACCATAAAAAATAGATGAATAAAAATATAATCCCTGAAACAACTGTTTTAGAAACATAATGATAATGTACTATAACAACATAAAATATTTTTCTAAGCCTAAATGTGTGTCAATAGAAAAATACATTTTCTACAAGAATAATACTCTGTTTACAAGCTATAATTCTACACAAAAAATATTTGTTCAACTTCCTAGCAGCCATCCAAATCATACCATGCAAATACCTCCAGTAGGACGAAATTTTGAGCCAATTGGGCAGAGGGAGCACATGCAAACTGAACTCCTAGTACGAGGTGGGTCGATGTGAAGAAATAGTCCCAAGAGTGAATTTTTTTGGTAGAGTCGATTAACGTGTTTTTACCTCATGGATAATTACCCTTTCTACGTGGGCCTGCAGTAATCAGTAGCAAGAGGATTGATGTTAGTCATATACTGAGGAGTGTAGAGAAGTGTTGATAGCGGAGCAGGAGGATCAGTAGCAGAGTTAGCAACATAACAATTTTTCCGAGTAGAATTTTGGAGACACAGTTGATTCAGTTTATTTTATTTATTTTTGGATGATTTTCAGTTGCATATGTTGCAATCACAATAAAAAAATATATAATTGTTGCATGCAGAACATTCCAAAGGTATTATATTGGGATAGAGTTGAATTCCTTTCTTGTTGAGAGAGAATGTTGAAAATGGAAACAAGAAATCTTTGAAATGGCATTAAGAAATATTTTAATATAATTTTCCCTTGAATTAAATTAGAATAAAATTGTAATTCCACATCACATGACATTTTGTACGAGTTAACTAATATAGGATGACTTAGTTGGTTCATTAAATTCGAGTTCTGGGTCAAACTAGAGCCATGTAGATAGCATCCTAAATTATAGGAGCCCTAGTTGAGTTTATTTTGAGTTGTAACTAAATAACTCAGTTCATTTGAGTTAAAATAAATTTAACTAGTTCTAACTAATGGAGAAATGAGTGAGAGGAAAAAGAGTGGAAATTTGAATTGAACCACGTCTATTGATCAATGATTTAATTGATAATTTACTCATAAATAACACATGCATTTCATTTATGAGAAATCCATAGTTGATATTGGATTTCAAGGGCAGTGTACTATCATTTATGTAATTATCGTAATTGTATAGGTGGTGCATGCAGTTGGAGGAATGCCCCTAATGGATTCCACAGTATGGATTTTGAATTTCCCTAATTAATAGGGCATAATTACCCAAGGAAATAAATCAAGGAAATAGGGACCTTGGAGGGCAGAGAATTGGTTTAGTATTGAACCAGTCTTGTCTAGGAATTAGAGAGACAAATAGAGATAGTGTAGAGGTTTCTCAGCTTGGAGAAAAACATTGTAATATTCTCATATTTTATGACTTATGAGATATACATATAGTGGAGTTTTTAGCTAAGGCTTTCCCTGGGAAATATTATGTGTTTTGCGATTGAGATTATTTCTCTTTCATGTTTTGTGATTTCAAGATATAAATTGGTTTTTGCAATTGGTAGAGTATATTCAAGTATATTATTTTAGAATATTACAATTATTAGTTGAATATACATGGATTTTCTACAAATACCCAACACCAGAATATATTAGTAGAAAATAACGTGTGAATACAAATATCATATGAGAAGTTGATAGAGAATCAGGAAACAAGCACAAAAGAGAAACACATAAACCATCATCATCACATTAAAACATTGGATATTAGGTGGAAACTCTTCTAAGAAAAAAACCATCCAAATGTGTGTTCTCTTATTATTCTTTATTATTCAATCTTCGTTTGCATCATCATGGGCCACCAGTAGGGGGAAAGCTCTGACTTGTGATGCATGTGAGCAACCACCCACTTTAGGCCACTACATAATCGAAGCCACCACTTCTAGAACTATATGCATGCCCTAAGCTCCAAAATTTTCTCAAGGAACCACCTAAACGAAGCCAATAATCCCTATACCAACAAGTCACCAGTTTCCACTAAAGGCCACAACATTCAAACCCTTGTGGATTACCTTTCCCATATTTTAGATTCGGCTCAAAAACCTATGCTCAAACAATTTTGGGCCTCATTTCATATATTTTGATACTAGACACACATAAAATTTCTCATCTCAATATCAAAATAAAAGTAGAATACCTTGTACGATACAATTCTCTCTCTATAACCAACTTTTCTCACCACATCTCATCCATACCTGACAAGATTCTAGTATACTCTAATAAGTATCCCAACCAACAACAATAAAAAACCACATAATCATCGACATGAAGAAACAACTACATAGCCATATTTAATACATGAAAATACATAACACTAAATGTCAATGAAACACTCATCCATACTCTTAACTAGTTGTGATCAACACTCATGACTATACAGACTCAATAGCATTTAAATCATGACAAAGACATCATCAATACCATAAAAAACACATGAACAAAAAAATAATCCCTACAACAAATCATTTAGAAACATAATGACAATGTACTATAACAACATAAAATATACTTCTAAACATAAATGTATGTCACTAGAACAACACATATTCTACAGGAATAATACTGTATTTACAAGCTCTCATTTTGGACAACAACTGTTCTTCAAATTCTTAGAAACTAACCAAATTGTACCAAGTAGATACCTTCAGTAGCGCTGAATTTTGAGCCAAGTAGGCAGAGGGAGCACATGCAACCATACCTCTAGGTGATAGGTGGGTCAATGTGAAGAAATAGTTGCAAGAGTGAAATATTTTTGGTAGGGTCCATTGAGGTTGTTTTTCCTTAAGGATCATTACCCTTGTTGCAGGGGCCTACAATAATCATTAGGAAGAGGATCAATTTTATTTAGATAACGAGGAGTACAATTAAGTGTTGAAATAAGAGAAGAAGGTTCACCAGAATATTCAACAGCAGAATAACTTTTCCGAGCAGATCATTGGAGACACAATTTATTCAATTTATTTTATATATTTTTGGATGATTTTCAGTTGCATATGTTGCAGTCACAACAACAAGAGATTGAGGTGTTGCATGCAGAACATTCCAAAGTCGAAGTATCAAGATATATTTGAATTCCTTTATTGTTGAGAGGGAGTGTTGAAAATGGCAACAGGAAATCTTGGAAATGGCATCAAGAAATATTTAATTTAATTTCCCCTTGAAATAAAGTAGAATAAAATTTTAATTCCACATCACATGACATATTATATGGGTTAACTTAGTTAGGATGAGTTACTTTGTTCAATTAATTCGATTTGAGGGTCAAACTAGAGGCATCTAGATAATTTATTACATTATAGGAGTCATAGTTGAGTTTATTTTGAGTTTTAATAAATTAACTCAGTTTATCTAAGTTAAAATTAGTTTAACTAGTTCTAACTTATGGAGGAACTAGTAAGATGTAAAAGGGTGGAACTTAGACTTGATCCACATATAGTGATCAATAAGTTAATTGATAACTCTCATAAATGAGTCAAGCATGTAATTTATGAGAAATACCTTGTTGAGATTGGAGTTCAAAGGCACTGTAATATAAGTTGTATAATTATCTAAATTGTACAGGTGGTGCATGCAGTCAAAGGAATTCATCTAGTGGATTGTGTATTAAGGATTCAAAATTTTCCCAAATAATAGGCCCTAATTACCCAAGAAAACATCGCAAGTAAATAGGGATTCTAGAGGGCAGAAAATTGGTTAACCATTAAACCATGCTTGTCTAGGAATTAGTGACATATAGAGATAGTGTAGAGGTTTCTCAGCTTAGAGAAAAGCATAGTAATCTTCTCATATTTTTTGACTTATGAAATATACAGATAGTGATGTTTTAACTAAGGCTTTCCTTAGGAAATACTTATGTGTTTTTCAATTGAAATTATTTCTCTTTCATGTTTTGTGATTTCAAGGTCTAAATTGGTTTCTAAAATTGATAGAGTACCTTCAACTATATTTTTTTAGCATATTACAATTATTAGCTGAATCTACGTGGGCTTTTGACAAATGCCCAACACCAGAAGATATGAGTAGCAAATAACACATGCATAAGAAGATCATATGAGGAGTAGATAGAGAATCATGGACCAAGAACACAAGAGAAACACATAAACCATCATCATCACATTAAAACATTGAATATAAGTTGGAAAACCTTCGAAGAAAAAAACCATAAAAATGTTTGTTGTCTTAATATTATTTATTATTCAATCTTCGTTTGCATCATCATGGACCACCACCGGCGGGAAAGCTATGACTTGTGATGTATGCAAGCAACCACCTGCTTCAGGACACTACATGATGAGATCCACCACTTATGATACTATATACAAGCCCAAACCTCTAATAGTTATTTGGCTACCACCTAAAGGAATCCAATACTACATATACCAACAAGTCACGAGTTTCCACTAAATTCCCCAACCTTTAAACCCTTGTGGACTACCTTTCATATATTTTTAGATTGGGCTCAAAAACCTATGCTCAAACAATCGTGGGCCTTGTTTCATTTATTTTAATAATAGAAACACATAAAATTTCTCATCTTAATATCAACACAAACATAGAGTCCCATGTATGATACAACTCTCGCTCAATAACCAACTTTGCTCAATGTTGGCCCTCATTTTTTATCCAATTTTTTTTAATTAAATACACTTTATTACTATTATATACATCTATATATCATCCATATTCATTCTATTTTGACCAATTTATGCATATCCAGGTACATAAATTAGGTTTTCCAATTTTTAGAAGTTCTTACAAAAAATGAATTTTAAGTGCATTTTTGGATAGGACTAAAAATTCCCCTAATGGCTTCATTGATGTCATACTTGTAGGATACCTGGGATCGAAGTGAGCACATGTATAGAAATATTGGGAACTAATAATTGACATGAACCTATTGGTTTGTTCAAACGAAGCTTAAACAGGCTCGGTCAAAGCCGGTCAAACATGACCTGTTATTATGGAAATCCCAGGAAATAGGCCAAATTTAGCATTTTATGGGATTTTATAGATTTTGAGAGATTAGATGGATGAGATCGATCAAAATAGATAGGATAAGGATAGAAATTTTTTTTAGGGACATTTTTGTTAAGTTTGTTTCATATTTCTCTATTTAATACTAAGACATTGAAGACATGATATGTAGAATTTGTATAATTTCACTTTGATATTTCTGAAACTTTGAGAGCTAATTGAAGAACCAGTTCTATCTCCTTTTTCACTGTTCTATATGGAAAATTATTGATTTATTTTCAATAGCTTAAATTACTCTGAGTGTGTGAGGAAAGGGTGGATGGCCCCCACACTGAGCTAAGTGCACTTTTTGGTTAATTTGGTTGCAATTTCCTGAACTAGTTTTGTTTCATGTTTAATCAGTTAATTAGATGTATGATGTTATGTTATGATTACTGATGAATCATAATATAATTTATAATCTACATATGAAGGTTCAGACCAGTGTTTAAGTTAAACTCTCCTTCTATCTGATCATGGACTAGAAACTAGAATTCATCTTTCTTGCTTTTAAGTGATTTTCTGAATTTCCAGTTTTCTAACAATGGCATTAATGATGAATGAATTTTTAATGAAGGAAATAAATGAAATCCTTAGTTAGGAGCCTCTTATATGATTATTTAATGCATCTTGAGCTATTTTTCATTAGTGGTTTTGATTTTTATTCATGAATTAGTATGGTAGAGAAGACCAAACAAGTTCTCCTATGTTAGGAGCTTCTTCTTCTTCTTATTACATAATGGAATTAGAAATTGTTTAGTTAATTTTTATATTTTTAATATGAATTTCCTTTAATTTAAATAATTCATCTTCTAAAATTGACTATAGTTGAAATCCATATATTATGGAGATGATTCTAAGTTCTACAAACCCAGATTGATAATAAAATACTTGTGTTAGTTTACCCATTAAACAAAACCAACATTTTTGGCGTCATTTCCGGGGAAGCATATTTCAAAGTGGTCAAATAGGAAGAAAAAAAACATGAAAAACAACAAAAACATAGTGTTTATTTTAAGTTATGTTTCTTTATTCCTATAGATAGAGATCAGAAGGGTAGATTCATTAAACACTCCCCCCCCCCCCCCCCCCAACAACTCAACCATCCATAGGACTAACAACAACAATTGTTGGAAGACCGACTCTAGAGGAGTTAGAGGAAAAATAGAGATGAAGACAATGATTAACTCTAATTGAAAGAAAAACCTTGTTGGCATTGGAGGTAAAAAGAAAAAAATCACCAAAAGAAACTCCTTTCCTAGGAAAACAAAAGGAAACAAGAAAACTAGTTGTTGAAAAGTTAGAACAACCTATCATTTAAAAAATTAAGATAGTTGAGGAAACACCAAATCAACCTCATATTGTAACGTTACAAATCTCTTAACAAGAAATTACTCGAGAAGGAGAAGGATACAATATGCCAATTATGATTCTTGAATAAATAATTGAATATGAGAGACAATAAATGGAATGGAAAAGGAAGAGAGAGGAAGAAAGGAAATTGGAAGCAGAAGGTAAGAGAGAGGAATACAGAAGAATAGAAGCACTAAGAAGGATATAGGAAGAATAAAAAAGAGAAAATTAAAACAAAATACTACATGATAATGAACAAGAAAATGATAATGAGGAGGAAGGTACATTTGGCTTTCCAATATTAGACACAAGCACAATATTAGGAGAAGAAGTTAAAATGAAAAATATTCCATCTTCTGTATTGCCTAAATTTTATGGAATTTCAACAAACGATCCTGATTCATTTATCTTTGAATTTGATATCATATATATAAATTATGGATACACGGATGACACACAAAAGCTTCATCTCTTTCCTGCTACTTTAAAAGCAGCAACATTAAAATGGTTTATGGGTTTAGGAGAACATACAATTTCTTCTTGGGATGATATGAAGAAAATGCTTCTTCAAAAGTATCAAGCTTACTGCAGGGCTAGAGAATCAAAAGAAAATATTTTAGAATGACACAACAAGAA
The DNA here is from genome assembly GCA_034641835.2 of Pinus albicaulis. Classification (NCBI taxonomy): domain Eukaryota; kingdom Viridiplantae; phylum Streptophyta; class Pinopsida; order Pinales; family Pinaceae; genus Pinus; species Pinus albicaulis. The sequence goes on along the minus strand of CM076574.1, from coordinate 634,551,839 downwards.
GATGAAAGTTTGGAGGAGTATTTAGAGAGATTTCTTTACACTTTGAAAAAATCCAAATAATATTCTCTAAATCCCGATACCATTTGCACAATTTTTCTTAAGGGTATCAGAGATGAATAGTTCAATATCATCAATGTGATGGGAAAAGGGGATATCTCAAACCTACCATTTGATGAAATTGCTGAAATTTGTCAGAAATATTATAGGGGAAGATCAAAAAATGGAAAGAGGGATGTTACATCAAGATATTCCAAATCCGCAGCAAGTGGAGTAACAAGAGAAGAAATAGGAATTTTACTAGAAAATTTCAAAATAGATCTTCTAAGCACTTTGGGAACAGAAGTAGATGTTTTAAACGAAAATAAGAAGAAAGAAGAACAAGATCAAATCTTAGCAATATTTTGTCCAAAGTGTAGGAAAAAACATCCACTTAAGGAAAGTCCTTTGAAAGGTATACAAGTGCCTGGACTTTGTACAGAGAATCATGCAATTGAAAAATGACAAAAATTGAAAGAGTTGCGAATGGAATAAGTACAAGGGATGGATTCTCTCTACTATATGGCACCAAGGATACCTTGGCAACCGAGGATTCCTCAACAATTTCCTCAACAAAGTCCCCAGAATTTTCAATATCCTCCTCAGAATTCATGGAACACTCCAATGCCATGACAAGCTTGGCTTCCACAGAAATATCAAAACCAACCTACACAAGGTTGGAGAGGATATATTTATGGAAAACACCCACCTAAGAGAATGCACCCTCAACAATATCAATATCAACAACCATACCCTCAACAATCATTCCAATACCAACAATTCCAGTAACATCAACCAATGTCATTTCCATCACAAAATCATGCACCAATACTAACTCAAGCTCAGCAGATTAAGCTCCCTCCTAACCAACCACCTCCGAGACCAACACAATTTCCAGCTCAACCAGTAGCTAATCGAGTGACAAAGTGGATAAACTAGCATACAATGTGGAATAGGAAACATACTATCCTACATATTCCATTATTTCCATACAAGATGTCCAATTAAGGTCTGGGAAGGTGTTACACAAAGATTCTCCTCCAATAATAGAAGAACAAACTGAACAAGGGGAACAAACTCAAGAATCTCAACCGAAAAATAAAATTCAGAAAGGAAAAGCTATTATAACTCAGACACCACCTTATCCAGAGAGGTTAGTACAACAAAAAATCCCAATGTATTTGCTTTAATTTTGTATTCCGGATGAATTTAAGAATACATATGTCAAAATGTGTTTGTTGCAAGACATAAAAGATATTCCAATATATGAAAAAACAATAAAGGAGTTATGCATCAAGAAATATGGCAGAAAAAAGAAAAGAGATCCACCCACAATCCAAGTCATTGGAAGATTAGATAGTCTCATGTCTACAAAGACAAAAATTGAAAAATATGTCGATCCTGGGATCCCTATGGTTATGATCTTGATCAATAGTTTTTTAGTGACAAACACTTTAATATATTTGGGAGCAGCTATAAATGTTATGACTACATAGACTATGAAACATTTGAACTTGAACAACCTTACAATTTTAGAGCTTATAGACAAATCTAAAGTTTCACTAGAAGGAATATTAAAAGATATCATTGTCTCTCTGGATTCATGGGCGTATCCTGTAGACTTCCGCATTTTGCAGCCAAAAACAAAATTAGCGGGCCATCGATTAATTTTAGGTAGACCATGGTTAGCCACTACAAATGCCTTCATTGGATGCAGGTCAGGAAGTATGATTATTGCACTTGGGGATGAAAGGAAACATGTTACATTGTATCCTCTAGCACAATATCCTTCTTTATTATCATGTATTGATGGAGAAGAACAACAAAAAGTTCAATCTATTCTTATTTTTATTCAAGTCTATAATTTTAGAGAAGAGCAAGAAAATGTGGATTTACACATCTTTTCATCTCAGAACCAAATATTTCAGAGTAACTTAGAATATCACAATATGAAGCTGCAAGTCATCTTTTAAATCAGTGTTTTCAGGAAACTTACTATTCAAACACTACAAAACTCATTTGAAAGTCTTTTTCCTATTCAGACAATTACCAATTCAAAGAGTAAAATCATCGAAATTAATCCTAGAAGGAATTTGAATATTGGTAATAACTTACAATCATCACAAGAACAAGAAGTAATAGCACTATTATAGAAATTCTCAAAATATTTTGCATGGGATTACACATATATGTAGGGGATTCATCAAAAGACATGTATTCACCAAATTTACACTGATGATCAAATCAAACATATGAGACAACCGCAAATAAGAATGAGTCACATGATGAAGGAAATAGTGGAAGAATAATTGTAGAAACTGTTACAAGTTGGATTCATCTATCGTATTTCTGATAGTCAATAGGTTTCTCCCTTAGTTCTGTTGCTTAATAAAAATGGAAAGTGGATAATTTTTGTAGACTACAGAGAGCTCAATGGATCCACATTAAAAGATCGTTTCCATTTACCATTTATTGATCAAGTACTAGATTCATTAGTTGGGAAGAAATTATTTTCTTTTTTTGATGGATTTAGTGGATACAAGCAGATAAAGATAGCATTGGAAGACCAAGATAAAACAACATTTACTTGTCCATGGGGAACATATGCACATAATGTTTTTCCCTTTAGGTTATGTAATTCACCTACTACTTTTCAGAGAGAAGTCCTTGCAATATTTGTTGATCTGATCGATGAATGTGTAGAGGTCTACATGCATGATTTCACTCTGTATGGCGAAACATTTGATGATTGTTTAAAAAATCTTAAAGATGTTTTGAAAATATGCATAGAGACAAATCTATCTCTCAGTAATGAAAATTTCTTTATGATGTTAACTGAGGGAATAGTGTTGTGACACAACATTTATTCTTTATGAATTAAGGTGGATCTAGCAAAAATACAAGTCATTGTGAATTTAATGCCACCCACAACACTAAAATATGTAATAAGTTTCTTGGTTATGCAGGCTACTATAGTAGATTTATTGAAATTTCAGTAAAATAGCTCTGCCTTTATTCAAGTTACTTGAAAAATATGTGGAATTCCAATGGAAAAATAATTGTCAAAATGCATTTGATATGTTAAAATAAAAATTGTGAGTTGCACCCATTCTTCGAGGACCCAATTGGTCATTGCTATTTCATATATCTACTGGTGCATCTGACACTACTATAGGAGCATCACTTGGATATAAAGAGAACCATTTTAATTATTCTATATACTTTATAAGAAAAAACTTAACAGTGACAAAATTGAACTATATTGTTACACAAAAAGAAATGTTAGTTGTAGTGCATGTAGTTAATACTTTTAGGCATTACATAACAGGATGTCAAATATTCATTCACATATATCATTCAGCCATAAGATATCTAATGAACAAGGAAGTTACAAATGGAAGGATTAATAGATGGTTGTTATTGATGTAAGAATTTAACATCACTATACAATATCGACCAGATAACGATAATCAAGTAGCAGACTTTCTATCAAGACTTCATTCACCTGGTGATCCAAATATGGTTTCAGCTAATTTCCCAGAACATCTATTTGATATAACTGTAAAAATTCTGTGGTTTGTATATATATCCAACTATTTATCATCCATAATTCTACCATCCTTTTACAAAAATAAACAGGAAAAAAATTACAGAAAGTGCAAGACATAGTTCGGTCAATAGTGACCTATTTTACACTAGTTATGATCTAATAATAAGAAAATGTGCTAGAGAAGATGAGAGTATAGATATTTTGAAAGCATGTCATGCCAAGCCATGTGGTGGTAATTTTGTAGACAAATGGACGACATACAAAGTGCTTAAACTTTGCTACTACTGGTTGGAAATATTCAAGGACTCCAAGACCTATGTGAAGAGATGTAACAACTTCCAAATAATTGGAAGACCAGTGGCATCAGATGAAATGCCATTAAATCCAAAAGTACTCACAGAACCATTTTAGCAATGGGCTCTAGAATTTGTGGGACCAATGAACCCGCCATCAAATGGAAAGAATTACATCCTGGTATTACAGCTTACATTACTAAGTGGGTGGAGGAAAAGGCACTGGCACAAGAAATAGAAGAAACAAAAGTTTATTTTCTATTTGAAGGAATATGTGTAAGGTATGGAGTTCCATGACAAATTTTTACAGACTAGGGAGAACAATTCACCTCCAAGATTGTAAGGGATCTCACAGAAAAGTAAAAGATCAAACATAGAAAATATACTCTGTACCATCCGCAAGCGCATGGACAAGTGGAGTCCACTAACAAATATTTGGAGAATATGTTGAAAAAAACTATGTAGATGAATAGAAAATACTGGTCTGAAAAGTTGAGAGATTCACTATGGGCCTACATGATCACATTGAAGAACACAACTGGATTCAGTCCATACCAGTTGGTATACAGTAAGGATGTATTTTTACCCATAGAATTTCAAATACATACATATAGAATTGCAGCGAAGTTGGGAATGGAAATATCTGAAGCACAAGCACAAAGAGTTATTCAATTAAATGAACTAGATGAAGTAATACAGAAGGAAGTGAAACATACATCATTATTGCAAGAGAAAATAATAAAATGGCATGATCGATTCATCAAGAATAAAGTTTTTCAAAAGGGAGACTAGGCACTATTGTTTGACTCGAAGTTTAAATATTTCAAAGAAAAATTTACAACTCATTGGCTTGGCCCATATGAGATAGAAGAGATATTCAACAATGGATTGGCTAGAATAAAAGCAATAGATGAAGCGTAAATTTCGTTTGTAATGAATGGAAATAGGCTTAAAGTCTACAATAAGCCTATCGATAAAGAATATTTTATGAAAATGATTTCAAAAGAAACCAATATGGAAATAATGGAAGAGAATAATATGCATTCCTTAGTTCTAGAAGAATAAGTAATAATAATAATAATAATAATAATAAATAAATAATAATAATAATAGTAATAATAGAATTTGGTTGTGAAAATCTAGTAGACTAGCACAATACAAACTCAAATTCATATCGGAAAACCAAATTGTTTGGGAAATATGAATTCTGTATTTTGTTTTGTTTTTACTTCAATATTATTTTGCAGAACTAATCCTCCAAGACATGCAAGACTTGAGGACAAGTCTTAACATCAGCAAGGGAGAAGTTTGTAATAAAACTATGTAAATAATTTGAGCATATGAATTGAAGAAGGAAGCTGAATTACATTACAAAAGGGACCTGATACATAATTGAAAATACTATGCAGAAGGGACTTGATACATCATTGAAAATATTATGCAGAAGGGACCTGATACATCATTGAAAATATTATGTAGAAGGGATTTGATACATCATTGAAAATATTGTGCAAAAGGGACCTGAGATAGCATTGAGAATATTATGCGGAAATGAATTGTATGATATGATAGAAGAAAATTTAAATATTAATTATAATATCACTACATAAGGGACCTAAACTACATCAACATTCAAACCTGAGGAACAAGTGAGAAGGGACCTGAAACATCAATTACAAACTGTAGAAGGGACTTGAACAACATCAACATTCAAAGATCTTGAATCAATAATTAGATACAAAGACATGAAGAAGAAATAAGTCTCTACATTTAAATATATCCTAGAAGAGCCATCATTATGATAACAACATTGTTGACCATCATTGGATCGGATGATATCATTGACATCAAAAAATTTATGGGAGTACAAGTACAGTAAGTGAAAATTTTACTCTTAAAATTTCAATTTTTTAAACATTTTCTAGAATGTGTTAAGACTAATTTAGTGCTTGATATGCATTCCATTATATCCTACCACTACACTCATTATTTTACCCATTATAATCACTAATTCATTACCATTTTCCTAAAGTTACCCTCATACATTAACAATCATTCCATACATATACCATACTTCATTTTTGTTTCCTACATTCAACCATTATTCCATATATATACCACAATTTCAATCATTTTTAACCATCACATTAATCCTAAATATTTTCTTAAGCATATGGATCAATAATTAAAGGCCCATTATTCAAATCCTCGTTCACCTACAAAAACAACAAAGGTTAGTGTCATGATAGAAATTAATTTTAAACATGACCATTCTAGGATAATTTTAAAATTAAATTAAACAAGATTAAGACCTAAGCTATAAGCGCAAATGTGAAAACATATATCATATGATAAGCTAAGGTATCAAAAAACATAATTGAAAAAACCTAAGATGATGGAGTGCACAATGAAAAATGACAAAACAATGCAAACGACATAACCCATGATTGAAATACAAACACAATGCAATGAAAACACAAATAATTATTCATTTCGATTATGGTATGGGCATGCAAAGGAATCAAGGAAGATATGAGTAAAGCAGAGAATGTGAGTTATGATGACCTGATGTTTGGAGAATCCGTGGAGTAAGGACGTAGTGAAAGTCAGAGAAATTAAGCCATAGATGCATCTGAGTAAGAGGTCAGCATGAAAAAAGCTCAACAGAGATTCAAAAACACAATGCTATCATAGAAACAAACCCTCTGCAAAATACTAAAGTCTCTGCCATTTTTTTTAACTAACATACCCCTATGATTGAACTCTTTCACCATCACAACCATTGCAGACTCAGAGAAAGGAAGTCGAATGTTGTGTAAACCATAAGCACATGTTCAAACACCCTGTGAAGAATGAAGTCAAATAACAAAATGCAGAGAGGTTGTGAAGAGAAACTTATCCTGAGATAAGCAACCATAATAAATAGCAAAAGAGGAAGCAAAGAAATAATAAGAGGAGTGTGGTTAATCATTAATGTCGACTGGGATTTGAGCTGAGATTTCTAGTCGTCATATTAATCAAACACACCAACAAAATTGCAGAGATCTCATGGAAGAAGACAGGCAAGAACAGACTCCGGATTTTTCTCATTGGTAAAAATATTTCAAAATGAATGAAACTTGGGATTTTTGTGTTGAAAACGAATTGAACTACAAGTTATAAATGTATGACTCTGCTACCGTTAGCTTAAATCTACCACCTACTAGCACATGAGGATCCTACGATGATTGAACAAGATTCTTAAGGGTAGTAATGTTGTGAAAACACAGGATATGAGGCTAAACTCAGCAAAAATCTCGGGATTGATCCAAAGCAGGTAAACGAAATTGAATTCTTCCACATATAGTCACAAAATTGTCGTATTTCATTTTAAAAAAATACATAGTATTGCACAATGAGTTAATTTTGAAAATACAGTGATTCATTTCATGAGCCATTTGATGATTGTTGACATACACAGAATGAGCCATTCGTCGAATATTTTTGCACACAGTGAGCCTAGATCATTCCAGTTTGAATGCACAATGAATTTGTCTAAAGAGAGGAAGAATTATGTCTGAATTTGAAGAGAAGAAGGACAATCTGGCATGATTTTTTTTTTTAAATTACACGGTCAATTTAGAAGAATAGAATTATACATAAAAACTGAGGAGTTTTTGTACAAAATTTTGATAAAACATAAAATAGAAAATAAGAAATAGATTAATAAAAACATGTTTACAATTTTTTTATAACCTTTGTATATCAAAATTTTGTGTTTTTATTAGTTTTTGGAAGCAGAGGATTCATTTTTGTAAAATAACAGAGGTTGAAGAAGATTGATTTCATTCCTTTGTCAAGAGAATCAGAGAAGAGGTAAGCCTTATCACCATGAAAAAAATTTATGAATAAGTCAACAAGATCAATATGTATGTGTAATTTTTATTTTCAAAATGATAATTTTGATAGTGCAAGGTTACATAAATTTGTTTTCAGAGCATATGGCTACCACGGTAGAACCAAAATATTTCTAGATTGAGAATTGGGAAAAAGAGACCATAGAAAAACTCTATCAGGCTGGTCTAATAGGCTTGCTCCAAACGTTTAATGGACACAATGAGAGCATCACAAAGGAGTTCATAAATAATTACACACTAGAGAAAACCACGTTGGGAAACTTGCTTATCCCATTAAATCCAGAATCCATTTCTTAGGCCTTAGATCTACCATTGTCAGGGGAATAGTATCATAATTGTTTTCACTTTAAAGATAAGGGATGGACATTATTTTTGGATAAAACTAGGAAGGGATCATTTGATAGAACCAAGGGGATTCTGAGGGAATGGTTTAACGAGCCTTGGGCAGAGTTGGAGATTATTATTCAAATATTTTTCACATGTGACATTGGGCACAGTGTAGTGCATCTCTATCATATCAAATTACTCCAGTATATGAAGGGAGAAGTGAAAGTAAATTTTCCATCCTTCTTCTCTAAATATTTGATTAAAATGATAGAGAATGTGAGGAATCGAACTAAACCCAAGGAAGCACAAATTTAACATTAGGGACTCGTCAAAGTTCTTGTAGAGTATCAAATGAAAACCAAGGGTGTAGTGTCGAAAGATTTTTTAACTCAGCATCAGTTTCAAGAACAAATCATAGAGGAGAAGTTTAAACTAGTGCTTGAAAGAAAGAGAATTATGAACACACCTCTTTATCTAAGGACAAGGTCCAAAAATACACAAGAGACTATCATGGTTGAGAGAGAAGCATCTTTCATATCCATTCCTAGGAGATAAAGGAGAAAAAGTCCAGTAGACAGAAGAAGTAAAGAGAAAGACCCTGAGATACAAATTTTTGAAACACCTCCCATAGCAAAACAAGATGATGAAATCATTGATAGATCGTAGAAAGAAGACTATGAAAATACATTGGAAAAATATTCATACTTTAGTAACGTTGAGGCAGAAGCCACTTCATTTGATAGAGACACAATAGAGGAAGAGAAAGAATTATACCTTAGCAAAATAAAAGAGTTAACAGATTAATTGGATGTAAGAAAAATTATTGAGAGGAATTTGAAGCAAGAGAACAAGACATACAGGAAAAAAAATGCCAAATTGATCAAGGAAAATGAAAATCTTAATGAGAAAGTTGGAAGATTAGAGACAAATAATACCCTTCTTTCTAAATAAGCTTAGAGGTGGCTGAATGAGAAAAACACATGGAAGTATAAGTATGAACGACAAAAAATCATGGCTTCAATATATACAGGGGAAAAATATAAAGGGATACATTTTATTTTGCAAGAAGCACATCAAGAGGCATCTAGATTAGTTACAATATTTACATCGGAGCTTAGGAGATCCAAGAGAAAGAAGCAAGCATGACGGCATGCTTGTACATCACCAAGGGGGAGATGTTGGCCCCCGTTTTTGATCCAATTTTGTTTAATTAAATACACTTTATTACTATGATATCCATCCATATATCATCCATATTCACTTTATTTTGAACAATTTATGCATCCATGTATATAAATTAAGTTTTGCAATTTTTAGGAGCTTTTACAAAAATAGAATTTTAAGTGCATTTTTGGACAGGACTAGAAATTCTCGTAATGGTTTCATTGATGTCATACTTGCAGGACACCTGGGCTTGAAATGATCACATTTATATAAATCTTGGGAACTAAGAATGGACATGCACCTATTCGTTCAGTCAAACCGAGCTTAAATAGGCCCGGTCAAATCCGGTCAAATATGACATGTTATTCTGGAAATCCCTAGGAAATAGGCCAAATTTAGCATTTTATGGGATTGTCCATATTTTGAGAGATCAGATGGATGAGCTTGACCGGAATAGATAGGATAAGGATAGACAGGGCTGTTAGCGATTTTTTGGTTAAGTTTGTTTCATATTTCTCTTTTTAAGCTTAAGATATTGAAGGCATGATATGTAGAATTTGTATAATTTCACTTTGATATTTCTGAAACTTTGAGAGCTAATTGAAGAACCAATTCTATATCCTTTTATATAATTCTATATGGTGAATTATTGATTGATTTTCAGTAGCTGAAATTACTCTTAGTGTGTGAGGCAAGGGTGGAGGGCCCCCACATCGAGCTAAGTGCACTTTCTGATTAATTTAGTTGTAATTTGTTGAACTAGTTTTATTTCATGTTTAATTATTGAATTAGAGGTATGATGTTATGTTATGATTACTAATGAATCATAATATAATTTCTAATCCTCATATGGAGGGTCAACCCAGTATTTAAGTTAAACTCTCCTTCTATCTGGTTAGGGACTGGAAACTAGAATTTATCTTTCTTTCTTTTAAGTGATTTTCTAAATCTCCATTTTTTTAACAATGGCATTAACGATGAATGAATTTCTAATGAAATAAAAGAAGGACTTCCTTAATTAGGAGCCCCTTCTATTATTATTTTTATGCATATTTATCTGTTGCTCATTAGTGGTTTTTATTTCTATTCATGAAGTAGTATTGTAGAGAAGGAGCAACAAGTTCTCCTAAGTTAAGAGCTTCTTATTCTACTTATTACATAATTGAATTAGAAATTATTTAGTTAAGTTTTATATTTTTAATATCAATTGTCTTTAATTTCAATAATTCATATTCTAATCTTGACTATAGTTGAAATCCATATATTTTGGAGATGCTTCTATGTTATACAAGCCCAAATTGATAATAAAATACTTGTGTTAGTTTACCCAATAAACAAAACCAATACTCAACACATCTCATCCATAACTAACAAGAATCTAGTATCCTATAGTAAGTATCCCAACCAACAAGAATAAAAAACCACACACTCATCAGCATGAAGAAAAAACTATATAGTCATACTGAATGCATGACAATACATAACACAAAATGTCAATGAAACACTCATCAATACTCTTAACTATTTATGATCAAACCTCGTGACTATACAGACTCAATGGCATTTAAAGCACGACAAAGACATCAAGAATACCATAAAAAATCCATGAACAACAAAATAATCTCTGCAACAATTATTTTATAAACTATAATGAAAATGTACTATAACAACTAAAACTCTGCTTCTAAACCTAAATGTAGATCACTAGAACAACACATCCTCTACAAGAATAATACTTTATATAGAAGCTATGATTCTGGACAAAAAATATTCCTTCAAATTCTTAGCAACTAGCCAAATCGTACCAAGTAGAGACCTCCAGTAGGGGGGAATTTCGATCCAAGTGGGTAGAGAGAGCACATGCAACCATACCTCCAAGTGATAGGTGGGGCTATGTGAAGCAATAGTCCCAAGAGTGAAAAAGTTTGGGCAGGGTCCATTAATGAGGTGTTTTTTCCATGTGGATCATTACCCTTGCCACATGGGCCCACAGTAAAAAATAGAAAGAGAATCAATGTTACTTAGATAATGAGCAGTGAAGAGAAGTGTTGAAATGAAAGAGGGAGGCTCAGTAGCATATTCAACAATAAAGCATTTTTTTCGAGTAGATAGCTGGAGACATAGTTGATTCAATTTATTTTATTTATTTTTGGATGATTTTCAGTTGCATATGTTGTAGTCACAACAATAAGAGATAGAATTTTTGCATGAAAAAAATTCCAAAGTTACCAGATCGGGATAGAGTTGAATTCCTTTCTTTTTCAGAGGGAGTGTTGAAAATGGAAACAAGAAATCTTGGAAATGACATCAAGAAATATTTTAATTTAATTTACCCTTGAAATAAATGAGAATGAAATTGTAATTCCACATCACATGCCATCTTTTACAAGTTAACTAAGTTATGGTGACTTAGTTGGTTCATATAATTTGAGTTGAGGGTAAAACTAGAGGCATATAGATAATCTCCTAAATTAAAGGAACCTTGGTTGAGTTTATTTTTAGTTTTAATTAATTAACTCAGTTTATCTGAGTTAAAATTAGTTTAACTAATTCTAACTAATGGAGCAACGAATAAGAGGTCAAAGAGTGGAACTTGGACTTGAACCACATCTAGCGATCAATCAATTAACTGATAATTATCATAAATAAGGCATCCATGTAATTTATGAGAAATACCCTGTTGAGATTAGAGTTCAAGGGCATTGTACTATAATTTTTATAATTATCTGAATTGTATAGGTGGTGTATGCAGTCAAAGTAATGTCCCTAGTGGATTCTGCAGTATTGATTCAAATTTACCTAATTAATAGGGCCTAATTACCCAAGAAAATAGTGCAAGGAAATAGGGATCCTGGAGGGTAGAAAATTGGTTAAGTATTGAACTAGGATTGTCTAGGAATTGATGATATATATAGAGATAGTGTAGAGGTTTTTCATCTTGGAGAAAAGCATTGTAATCTTCTCATATTTTTTTATTTATGCAATATACAGATAGTGGTGATTTTAGCTAAGCCTTTCGCTAGGAAATAGTTATGTTTTTTCGATTCAAATTATTTCCCTTTCATGTTTTTTTATTTCAAGATATAAATTGGTTTCTATAATTGGTAGAGTAGATTCAAGTATATTGTTTTATCATATTACAATTTTCAGTTGAATCTATGTGGATTTTCGACAAATACCATACACCAGAAGTTATTAGTAGCAAAAAACACAGCATAAAAATATTATATGAGAATTATATAGGGAACCAAGGACCAAAAAAAAAAGAGAAACACATAAACCATCATCATCACATTAAAACACTCCATATTAGTTTGAAACCCTTATAAGAAAAAAAGCATCAAGATTTTTCTTTCTTAGTCTTCTTTATTATTAAATCTATGTTTGTGTCATCATAGGCCACTAGTCAGAAAGATAAGACTTGTGATGTATGAAAGAAAACACCCACTTTAGGCCACTACATGATGGAGGCCACCACTTTTGATACTATACAAAAGCCCAAATTTTCTAATAGTTTTTTAGGCTACCACTTGAAGGAATCCAATACTGCCTATACCAACAAGTCACCAGTTTCCACTAAAGTCCCAACCATCAAACCCTTGTGTACTACCTTTCACATATTTTTAGATTTGGCTCCAAAAGCTATTCTCAAATAATAGTGGGCCTCATTTAATTTATTTTCATACTAGACACACATAAAATCTCTCATATCAATATCAACACAAAAATAAAGTCTCTATACGATACAACTCTTTCTCAATAACCAAATTTCGTAAACACATCTCATCCATTAGTGACAAGACTCTAGTATCCTCTAACAAGTATCCCAACCAACAACAATAAAAAGCCACATAATCATTAACATGAAGAAACAAATACATAGCCATAGAGAATGCATGACTATACATAACACTAAATGGGAATCAAACACTTATCAATACTTCCAACTAGTTTAGATAAAACCTCATGAATATATAGACTCAATGGAATTTAAATCATGACAAATACATCAAAAATACCATAAACAATACATGAAAAAAAAAATATCCCTACAACAAATCTTTTAGAAACATAATGAAAATTTACTATAAAAACATAAAATCTATTTTTGAACCTAAATGTATGTCATTAGAACTATACATCGTCTAGAAGAATAACACTCTATTTACAAGCACTCATTCTAGAAAACAACTATTCTATTAAATTCTTAGCAATATGCCAAATTGTACAAAGTAGAGATCTCGAGTAGGGGGGAATTTTGAGCAAAGTTGGAAGAGGGAGCACATGCAACCATACCTCTAGATGAGAGGTGGGGCGATGTGAAGAAATATTCGTAATAGTACAAAAGTTTGGGCATGGTAAATTGAGGTGTTTTTTCCTCATGGATTGTTACCTTTGCTACAATTGCCCACAATAATAAATAGTAAGAGGATTGGTGTTAGTGAGGTACTAAGTGCAAAGAAGTGTTGAAAGCGGAGCAGAAGGCTCAATAGCAGAGTTAGTAGCAACACAATTTTTCCAGAAAGGTAGTTGGAGACAGTTGATTTAGTTTGTTTGATTTATTTTTGGAGGTTTTTTAGTTGCATATGTTGTATTCGTAACCACAATATATAGAAGTGTTTCATGTAGAACATTCAAAATGTATCATATCATAAGAGAGTTTAATTCCTTTCTTCTTCAGAGGGAGTGTTGAAAATGGCAACAAGTAATATTTGAAATGGCATCAAGAAATAATTTAATTGAATTTTCCCTTCAATTAAATTAGGATAAAATTGTAACTACACATTACCTGACATCTTGTATCAGTTAATTAAGTTAGGATGACTTATTTCGTTTAGTTAATTCAACTTTATGGTCAAACTAGAGGCATGTAGATAATGTCCTACATTATAGGACTCTTGGTTGCATTTATTTTGAGTTGTAATTAATTAACTCAGTTTATCTGAGTTAAAATTAGTTTAACTAGTTCTAATTGATGGATGAACTAGTGACAGGTCAAAGAGTGAAAATTGGATTTGAACCACATCTACTGATTAAACAGTTAACTAGTAGTTCACTCATAAATAACTCATTCATGTCATTTTTGAGAAAGACCAAGTTGAGATTGGAGTTCAATGGTGGTGTATTATCAGTTCTACAGTTATCAGGATTGTATTGGTGGTGCATGCAGTCACACAAATTCCCCCAATGTATTTCGTAGTATGGATTGGAAATTTCCCTAATTAGCAGGGCCTAATTACCCAAGGAAATAGCGCAAGGAAATAGGGATCCTGGAGGGCAAAAAATAGGTAAAGTATTGATCTAGGCTTGTCTAGGAATCGATGTGACAGATACATATAATGTAGAGGTTTCTCAGCTCGGAGAAAAGAATTGTAAACTTCTCGTATTTTCTAACTTCTGCAATATACAGACATCAGGGTTTTTAGCTAGTGCTTTCCCCAAGAAATACTTTTGTATTTTACGATTGAAACTATTTCTATTTCATGTTTTGTTATTTCAATATCTAATTTGGTTTTTGTAATTGATAGACTAGATTCAAGTATATTGTTTTAGCATATTACAATTATCAGTTAAATCTACGTGGATTTTCTACAAATACCAAACACCATAAGATATTAGTAGCAAATAAAACCTGCATAAAAATATCATATGAAAAATAGATATATAATTAAGGAACAAGAGAAACATATAAAACATCATCATCACATTAAAACATTAGATATTAGGTGGAAACCCTTCTGAGAAAAAACCATCAAAATGTTTGTCCTCTTAATCTTATTTTATTATTCAATTTTCGCTTGCATCATCATGGGCCACCACCACTGGGAAATCTCTAACTTACGATGTATGCGAGAAAACACCAATTTTAGGCCACTACATGATGGAAGCCACCATTTCTGAAACTATATGCATGCCCCAACCTCTAATAGTTTCTGAGGCCACCACCTGAAGGAAGCCAACACTCCCTATACCAATAAGTCATCATTTTCCACTAAAGGTCCCAACCTTCAAACCCTTGTGGACTACCTTTCACATATTTTTACAATATGCTGAAAAGCCTATGCTTGAAAAATCATGGGCCTTGTTTCATATATTTTCATACTAAACACACTTAAAATTTCTCATCTTAATATTAAAACAAATATACGATCCCATGTACAATAAAATTCTCGCTCAATATTCAACTCTGCTCAACACATCTCATCTATCACTGAAAAGACTCTATTATCCTCTAACAAGTATCCCAACCATCAAAAATAAGAAACCACATGCTCATAAACATGAAGAAACAACTACATATTGATACTGAATGCATGACAATACATAACAGTAAATGGAAATCAAATTTTCATGCATACTCTCAACTAGTTATGATCAAACCTCATGACTATAAAAACTAAATAGAATTTAAATTGTGATAAAGACATCAAGAATACCATAAAAATAAATGAACAAAAAAATACTCCCTACAACAACTCTTTTATAAACATAATGAAAGTTACTATAACAACATAAAATTTTCTTCTGAAACTAAATGCATGTCACTAGAATAGTACATCTTTTACAAGAATAATACTCTATTTAGAAGCTCCAATTCTGGAGAATAACTATTCCTTCAACTTCTTTCCAACCTGCCAAATCGTACAAACAATCCATCTCACCACAAATCTCTAGGTCATCATCATTCTTTTAGAAAAATATAGTACAAAGAATCCTAAATAAACCAATCATGATTTTTTATAGGTGAAAAATAAAAATCACTTTTCCATTCATCCAACACATAGTATCTCACTCACGAGATACTCAATGTGCAAGTATAACATATCGATCCATCTCAATGTAGGAGACCATTGATTGATCAAATTACATAGCATGCATCACCATATCACAATAAATCCATTGCACCACTCAGCTAGAATCCTTTTCAGGGGTCTACTCTATTGCAAAATTAGAATACTTCACCAAAAATACTCCATTCATATTTCAAACCTCATGCTCTTTAGTGCACTCTCTTTCAAAACAAAAGTTTGATCTACAATAGTCTTTTTTTAATCCATTTTCCAATATACTGTTTCGATCCATGCTACACCATATTGACTAAAATCTATATGAATAAAATCATGTAGCCAAATCAAACACATGATCACAAAATTCATGTTTCAGTGTTAGATAATTTGACTCACTCAAATACAATGACCAAATCAATCGTTAATCTGTTCCACACTTCCACAACCAATTTTGTGTATTGATGATATCCCGTGTGACTATATCAAACTCTTAAGGTGTGAATGTTTCCATAGTCTGAAACATAATGTTGTTGAGAAGTTTTGGAAATTGAACTTGATCGTTATGTGCCAAATCGATTTCATCCATTGACCAATTCAATCATTTATTGGCCAAATAATTATTTTTTATTCAATGATTTTGTACCAAATGAATGGACCACACAAACTGAATCATATGCAATAACCTCATTATGTATCATCTTAAAATACCAAATCAATAGCTCTTAATTATATCCATGTCAAGGCGCTCCAATCAGTGCCAAAAATTTGGCAGGTATGTGGTATAGCCGATATATTTTTCCTTTACAACCTACAAACAGGGACTCTAGTTCTCCACTTGTAATCTGGGTTGTGGATGTAAGTTAGCAACTAAAATTTTTGGATATATTCATTCCAAACATTTATTTTACCCTTCTAAACTACTTTTGTACCCTATTTTGTTCAAGTATCAATTTCTCTCACCTAGATCAGGAACGACTTCTTCAAGCCTTCCTTAAAAACCTTTACAAATGCTTATGAAACTCTAGAATACATTAATTAAGTCATGCAAAAGCACACCTAATAGTTGACATCAATTTCCAATATAACTTTCCCAATATTTCCATTAATTCCAACACCATGCTACCAAAAATCTCCCCATTTAGCAATGATGGAAACATTACAGCCACATTACCAAACTATTCTTCATTCATTTCTTACCGGTTGGCTCATTCTCCACATGTGGTCAGTATCAATCTCTTCCTTTGAAATAAATGGAAAGGGTATCTAGGCCTCATTGAAACACCATGTAGACACCGATTGTACCATGTTGATACACTTTTTATCAACCGTAATCAACTACACAAATATGCAAATGTGTTTTTGAAGACAAATTTGCTACTCACATTTGTAACTCCTACAAAATTTCATCATGTCAACAAGTCCGACAGTTACCTTGCTATTTTTGGTATGCTCCCCCTAAACTTGTGTTGGAGGTATATTCAACTCTTCATGCTCTTCTTCATTCAACATGTTCTTTCTCTACATGTCTTCCTGAACCCATGCATCCTTGACTACTCAACCTCGACCAATGACTACATAACATGTCATGACAAAGCGATGTACATGAAATTTCAGGGACTATACTAATAGTGCATGGCTTAATCAATGAAATTACAAGGCTACAGTATGGTACACACAGGTTCATATATGGCTGAAATAAATACTCTCTCCAATACATGCTTGAAATAAGTGTTACTCAACCAACATACCAAATGAGATACATGAACATAGATGGATGATATAAATGAATTGGTCCTATTCTTCTATCAACCAAGGGCTATTCAACCATAATTAAAGTACAATTTACATTAGGGAAATTTTTTGGGGCTAATATTTTCACGCGGGCTAATTTTCCTGCTTTTTCCAAAAAAATATATTTGTTAATTTCAACTTTTTCTAAAAAATATTCGCCCAAATTTTATAGTATGAAATTATTTTACCTTAAACATTTCCCAAATTTTATATACAGACTATATGCAATTATTAGAAATTTGAATAATTTTACAAAGACATTTCCAAACATTTTAAAAATTGCATATTATATATTAGTGAGATTCGCCAATGTTTCTAAACATTAAAATAGATTTCCATCCTTAAAATGTTCCCTAATTTACATCACCAATTATCATATATGACTAAAGGAAATATAAAATTGATTCTCGTTTCCATGCATCACTAATATTTTCTAAATAATAATCATGAATTTGGATGTGTGATTTAACAACTCTCCACTCATGATCTCAACATATGCATCTACTACAAAATAAATGATTGAGTGGAAGATAACCTAACATGCAACCCTTGAAAGCATAATTTCATGCACAACTCCCTATGATTTCATATACCTTTTAGACTTTTTGTTGATCCTATGGACCTATCCTTGCATTTGGGCTCTTGATCCCACTATGCTACTACAAAAATTAAAATTCATGCCTTCTTTGTGCTTCCTTGTTGCTTCTATACACTCCCACTCAAACCATTCATGCCTCGCATTTCTCTTCGACAATAATTTTTGAATATAACTGAGAGTAACAAACCATATTGTGGACTAGATTCTCCTACTAAATATTTGAAGCGGAAGATATTTTGTTTGGTCACTTAATTTTAAATACTCTCCCCTTTAACACATACATATTGTCTAATCTCTTACTTTTACCTACTCTTTCCTTCAACACGTTCACATTGTATGGATTCTTGATGCATTTTACAATCAATATCTTGGACTGCTCTTTCCAATTGCAGCAACCTTTGGAGTTGAAAATAATTTATTTTCCTCCCTGAACCATCTAGCTGACACTGAATACTTTGTGCTTGAAACCTTAAAATAGTAACAGATTAGCTACATTAGTACTCTTGTCGCCAAGATTGGTCTTACCTTTTCCCAACACTTTAGAAGGTGTATTGTGTCCAATAATAGAATGGCCATCTTTGTCATTCTTTAGGAAGAGGAATATACTCTTTCCCCTTGACATATTATGGGAAAATATACCATCTATATACCACTAACCATATTTATCAAACTTGCACAGATAAATTCCACACTTCATTAGATTCTCATCCTTCTTCTTGCACACTTAGGTAGGCATTTTCTCAGCATGTGCAGTCTCCTTTGGTTTTACTAGTAGGCCTACTCTAGGAAAGATGCTTCTTTTGCCTATTTTTTCTTGTAGAATTGAAAAACTTACAATCTCTATCCATGCTTCCAAATTTTTCACAAGTATAACATCTCACATGACCGAGATATAAGGCTAGAGGATCAAACCATCCATTGTTTACATCAAATAGTTTCCTTGCACTTATCATGATTCTACTAAATGAATGAGATCTACAACCAACCACCTTGTGCAAAAATAAGTTACAGGAAAAGAAATAATCGTATATGAATTTTTATACTTGAAATTTGTTTCTCTCCTTGGCTTCCTAAACTCATCCACACTTTGCTTGTTAGATCTGAAAATTCTACTGTTATAATTGGATGCAACATGTCAAAAGTTGTGACAGATTTTACATTCAATCTTGTCCATCAGGGGAGTAAAGTAGTTATTTTTTATCCCTTGGAATGTTCCATAGACTTATATTGGAGTGAATGGTCTTCTCATAAGTTCTCCTCTTCGTACATTTCTCGACTATTGCATCTATTACTTCTACCTTTTCTGCTACTCATATTTCTTCCATTTTCAGCTACCAATTTTTTATGATTTGTGTTATTATTTCCAATTCCCTATAACCTAGGTTATCCCTTATGATACCCTAGACCATATTTAAAAGAGGGAGATATTTGGATGATGAGGATTTTGTCCAAAAAATTGGTTCTCTTCTCCAACTTTAGCTCATTCTACTTCTTTTATAGCTCCTTTCTCATGGAGACAATCTTGGCCTCTACTTTTTCAACTCAACCCTCACTTTCTTTAGTTGGTTTCCCCTCACACCTTAAATTATTTTAGCCTCCTCTAATTGGGTCCTCAAGCTAATGAAATAATCTTTAAGCTCATTCTCCTTTTCATCAAAGATATGCAATATTTTTTCTTGGTATCTACTCACAATTTTCATCCTCTTTATCTCAAAAGTAAACTTATCTATTAAAACTACGGATGAATCAAATTTAAATGTAAGAACCATAACATAATCATCTTAAATATTTTATTTTGCAATCATAACATCAGATGCATGTAATACACAACTATGAAATAACTCGCTATCACTTTTACTTTCAGATATACGTTCCTACAACACATCTAGTTCTCTTGCACTTTCCTTCTTTGATTTCTCATATTGATGATGTATTGTTCCATTCACACAATAAAAATGAATCTCATTATGCTGAGACTCCTTCTTTTGACCCCTTATTATTATTTTTTATTTTTTTTCTTTCTCTCCATTTCTACCACTAATGACTCCTCAATACAAAGATGAGAATTGTCTCATATGTCCTTTGTACATGTCAAATCCATTACCTTATCAAGATATACATTGTGAATGTTATCATAGATCAATCACTTTACTTGAGAATTATATTGTTTCACTTTCACAAAGAGAGGATATTTTCCATATCCTTATCATACTATCTTGTAGAAATTAGATCCATAATATTACAGTTCAAATTTCATATTTTCTCTCCATCCATGATATCTTGAAGCACTAGGAAGAGACACATATTAATGATCCATAAAAATAAAAATTACCCAGAACTGCATTCCAATGATGAAGCTTCATGTAAAGACACACACTATTATACTAGTTATTGGGAGATTGACAACACTAAGAGGGGGGGAATCAATATTGGACATTATGGATCACCATTACACACTTTTTACATTTTATTACAAGTAACTTATAATTGAGTTCAATACCCAAAAAAATAAGATATTAGAGGAAAATAACACATGCATAAACAATATCATGTGAGAAAGAGATAGAGAAATAAGGAACAAGAACATAAGAGAAACACATAAAATTTATAGCCCTTAGTTAAAAGTTCATATAATAAAGTTAATAAATTAAAAATAATATGACGAGCAAGGGAAACATATTCCAACCTGAAAGTTGGGAAAAATATCATAGTGGGCATCACTTGTTGTCTTTTATGGCTAAGGGAAAATTAGCAGAGGAAATGGCTAAGTCTTTGGAAAGGAAAAAAGTTATTTTGGCATTTTATTTATGAAAATAGAGGAAATTAGGAGAAAATGGAGGTGAAATGTCACAAGTTGCATGTGAGGAGAAAAATGAGGGAAAATAGAAGGAATTGAAGAAAATAGAGGCATCAATGATAAAAATGATTTAGAGCATCAATTCCTAGCCTTTTGTCAGTTACGTTTTATAATTAGTCTTAAGGAGGAGAAGATCACCAAAATGAGAAATAAAACAAGAAAGGAAAGGAAGGAAAAGTAAGGAAAAAAAGGAAAAGGAAATAAGGACAAGGAAAACAAAGGAAGGCAAGGATCAAGAAACTTCAGTGGGAATACTTGAGGGTAATAAGTTGCATGTATAATTTCCTAGTTGGTTTTGATATACATGGTATGTGCATGTTGGTATTTGGTTCTTTTGTTGTCATTGGCAAGGATTCTTCGGCTTTCGACAATGGCTTTTATCCTAACCTTTTTATTTCTGGATAGCCATGGTGTGATGTGATTGTTCTCGGTTTTGAGATTTTATCTACTGAAATATTTTTTATCCAGGTGAGGTTGTCTTAGGAAAAGTCCCAAAGCCATAGGAATCCCTTGATCGGTAATTGTGCGATACACAGTAAAGGCTAAGGGTGGAGATGAGAAAATTCCTTAAGGTATTGGTGAAGAGATTCTCATTCATCCAAGATCGTTTTAGTTTTGTGATATCGACACCGATTTGGGTGTGATAACGGTATGGAGAGTGTGTAGGTGGTTTAACCTCTTGATTCCCTTGGTTGTATTTGGATTGGTTTATCCCATGAAATTCCGTATTCATGCTTGGAATATGGTAGGGGGGTGATTGGTTGAAATAAATAATTGGTTTAGCCAATCTATGGTAAGGTGGAACGTGGAAGTCTCGAACCTAGTCGATATTTTCCTATGTTTAATAAAACATAAGTTTCTCTTGCCTTTGACAAGGAATTGTACTAGATATTATGTCGCTTTAATGGTTGTTCTATTATTGTTATTTATCTAGTTACATGATGCTTATACGCATGGTTTTATGATAGATCTGATTCATGTATGTTTTTATATTTTTACCTTTAATTGAACGAATAATGAATGAAAAACCTTATTCGTGTTATGATTGCTAACGTGACAAGTCAGTGAGCCTTCTTGTTAAGCCTCAAATATGCTTTCAGTCCCTTATGTTCAGACTTGTATTCATGATCTGTAGGTTGTATATTTGCCAACTGTTTGACAGAATGTAAGTCCTGGTTGGGGATAGTCAGGTTAAGTCTTGGTTTAAGTTTTTTGTTTCCAAGCATTTTTTCTATGTTATTTATATTATCTTAAAGTTTCACTCAGTTCTGGGAAGAGACCTTAGTCTTGGCCTTGAAAAATTCGCACCCAAATTGGAATCGCTAGCATAAAACTAAGCATAAAAGTCCATAGTCACATAGAGGCAAGAATATGAGTGTGACTGATAAACTATATCTACATGGAGGCCTTGGAAAGGAAGAAATTGGGGCTCTAGGCCGGGAAAAAAGTGAGTTGGCTCAGGGGTTGGACACCTAGAGAGGCTGGGTTACTCTTGGAGGTCCTATGGAACTTGAGGGAAGTAAAAAAGGTCTTAAGTAGTCAAATCCATTTCCTTAAGGTCACCTATGATGTTTAGTCTTATCGTAGTGACCCTCAGCTCATGTTTACCGAAGAAAAGTCAGTGAAAATGGGTACATGTGTGAGAAGGCATTATAGGTTAGTATGAGAGCATGGTTCAACACTTGGACCATAAGTGATAAATGCATGTTGTTATGCATACATTGTCATGGTTATTGTTTTCATGCATGAGGTTATGGTATGAAGGATATTCCATTATGATTCTATTGTTATGTTATGATGTTGATGTGTTGGTTGAGATGAAGCAAGATATTCAGATCATCAAAGTGAGGTTACAACACTTGATTTTTGGGTAAGAGTAGATCTTCATACAAGTATTATATATTTGGAATATAGGTATGCTGCTTAATGATTTTTATAAGAATTAGGTTTGTGTACATGTCTATTAGTATATGGTTGTTGTGGTTACATGTATGATAGATGTTAGTTAATCAGTGTGATCATATGTACCTGTTTCAGTTAGTCATGAAGGATAGTAACTTGGTGTTATATGCATTGTGGTCGTATGCATGATGGTTATAGTAAGTGTACTTAGGATCTTGAGGTTATATGTATCATTCAGGTATGAGTCAATATGCTTGTGATATTGTGTTATAATAATCTAGACCGACTGTGCATATGTAATTTCTATGCATGAGTGAAAAATATTTATGTTTTTATGATGTGAACATGTTAGCTAGTTATTGATATGGATATAATGACCTTATTCACATTTTATTTGATATGTTTTAAATATATATTGTGCTAATATATATTGATTGTGTAGACAAGATAGCCTCCCCAGAGATACATTGAGGTATGAGTTTAATTATGTATTCTATTTGGTGTTTGAATGTTTGATTATGTGGCCTATTTGGTATGAATTTTCTTATGCCATCTATATATTGCTTGAATGTTTGACTAGTTGCATGATATTAGCTTGTATCTATAATATTGCATGAAGAAATGTTCTTGCTTTGGGATGGTTGCACTAACACATATGTGTTAATATCAACTAATATGTACTTCAGTGTAAGTAGGTGATAGTTGTAGAATTATGTATTATGAATGATGAATGTGATTTGATTGTTGATTATGACATGGTTGTTAGACTTAGTAAAGCTTGAATTTAATTTAATAGATGTGATGTCTTGATATTTGGAGCATGTGACTAACATGTGTGTTTAGTTACATGATAGCATGATTGGCACAACAAGGTAAGATAACTAGTAAATTGTTATATTTAATTATTAAATGACAATTATGTGTTTATGAAAACATGATGCAAGGGATTGCATGGTAAAATAGACTACCATGAAATCTTGAAGAAGGCTTAGGTTGAAATTTCCCTTCGAACCATGGGGAACCAGTGGGGATTGAGTCATGGTGTTTGTTTTTAGTTATGTTCCTTCAATGATTGTGATTTATTTGTGCTTTATTTATGGTTTTGTTTATGCCTAGTGCATGGCAATGCCACTATGTTCGTGGTGTCACATTGCTATTGGTTTTCATGATTTTCTTGTTGTTTTCTGTTCTCGTCTTTTATGTTTTGAGGCTCTTGGGAATTGGTTGGGAAAGAGAAATTTAATGGAGATCGAGGAGAGTTGAATGAAAATAAATAGGTAATGTGAGACCTCGATGAAGCTCAGTGCATGAGTAAAGGGAAACTGAAGGTAAGACTATGACATCTAGGTTGATTGGATGGGTCCATTGGATAAATGGATGGTAGTAGGATAGTCATGAGAAATGTAACAAGAAAGGTAAATTAAATGGATTTGAGGTGTTAAATTACCTCGCTATGTTGGAATTATTGTTCACGATATTTTTCATATGATGCATGAATAAAGGGAGTTCTACTAACCTATACCTTATGATATTTAGTAATTTGATTGCGATTGTGATTATGTTGATGTGTATATATGAATGCATGTATGTATGTATGTCATTGTCTAAAATGGTCATCAGAGATCATGATTATTTTATGTTAATGATTATATCTATGCATGTCGTTGTCTGATAGGGTTGTCAAGGATCATTCTTATGGAGGAATGATTTTTTATGTAGGTGAATGGCATGAAGAGGTTTCTAGTTTATGAGGAATCAAGCGGGAAGAGTATCCCTAAAAAATCTATGAGACAAGACACTAGAAGTAAGGTTTCCTTGTAGTGACAATGTGGTATTTGGATCTATGGTACTACTATTTTGTATCTCTTGTAGATGATTTACCTATTATGTTGTGTGCATAATGCATATATAGGGTTGTTTTCCTGTTGCATATTCAACACTATGTAGATATAGTGTTTCGTGCATGTTGCATATAGGTGTTGTGTACATATGGTGTTCTTTACGTGTTGTATATGTAGCAATATGTACACATGATGTTATGTATGTGTTTTATATGTGGTTCTATGTACATATGGTATTTTGTATGTGTTTTATAGGTGGTGTTATGTACATAGGTTGTTGTGTACATGTTGTATATGTGGTATTGTGTACATATGGTGTTGTGCACATGATAAATATGTTGTGCTATGTACATATGGTGTCATGGGCATGTGGATATGTTGTGATATGAACATGTGTTTTTGTATACATGTTGTACATGTGGTGTTGTGTGCATATGATATTGTGTACATCTTGTACATGTGGCATTGCATGCATATGGTGTTGTGTACATGTTGTGCATGTGGTGTTGTGTACATGTCATGAAGGTGGTGCTATTTAATTAGGTACAGTGTATATCTTGTGCAGGTGGAATTTTCTATTCGTGGTATTGTACAGTGTGTACATATATGTATTTTGTTGTACGTCAGGTGTAGGTGTATGTGTTATGTTGTACACCAGGTGTAGGTGTATGTGTTGTGTTGTACACTGGGTGTAGGTGTATGTGTCATGTTTTACACAGAGTGTAGGTGTACATGTTGTGTTGTACATCGGGCGTAGATGTATGTGTTTCGGTACATTGTGTATGTGTATGTTTTGTATAGTGTGATGGGACAAACAGTTATGGTATTTTTTTTCCCTTGTTGTTCCTATTGAAGTTTGAGACGTTTTTGACTTTGCATGCCCTTGTTGTTGATATTGATGGAGGAGGCGGTTTAGTATTTGGATTCCCTTGTTGATTAAAGAGAAGGCATTGGGTGGTTGTCAGGTTTGAAAATCGATTCAGTTTTTGTACGGAAAAGATTAATAACAAAGGAAAAATCGAAGAACCATTTGAAATATAAGTATCAACATTTTACTTTAGTTTTTAAATATGCATGTGATCTATGATTTTGGTTTATGATGGTTACATGTGATGTATGATTGTTATTTATGATGGTTTATTTTGGACCTAACCAAGTGTGATATGCTTATACATGATGATTTTGTCAAAGAGTTATTTTGAATTGTGATGACACGTAGTAAACAGGATTACAAGTGTAACTTATTGATGGGCCACCGAAGAGGTATGATATGGATTAGTTTAGATTCCTTTTATTCTAATGAAAATTACGTGCTTGGTACAAGAAAGTAGTATTTTGGGTGGTTGAAACTGGCTGCAAGGATTAGCAGCAGTGGAAAATGGAATTGGAACATGCATCAGTATGTTTGTAAATAATTTCAGGCACAGGGCCATTGTGGGACACTGGTACCCAACAATGTCCATCGATTTCCATGAGCATGATATGACCAATATTATGGTTTTGAGGAAAGTATATTCCTTAGTTTCTTGTCTTTCAGATGTGAGTAAGCCTTTCCAAGGGCTGGAATGATCAGGAAAGTAGATGTAGGGGAACTTGGAAGGTGAGTGACTACACAGAAGGGTGTTACTAGATTCCCGAGGGACTTTCTAGAAGAGAAGGGAAGGTTAGGGAATGGAATTTTTTTTTGACATTATAATTTCCAGATGGAATCAGATGCACATTGGGAGTATACCTTGGAAAAATGAGCCGGTAACTGTTCATTGAGAGGACAATAATGTAGGATCGTAGCACTAGAAATTGGATGCAATTTTTAATTTGATAGTGGATTCTGAATTCCCCGGGAAGGAGGTGAATCCTGGTATTACTTGGAGGGTTGAGGTGTGAGACTCTGGACTCCCTTATTGTTTATGAGGGAATCATATCCTTTTATTTACTAGTTTATAAAATGTGCATATGTCTATATTATTGTAATTATTATATCAAACTAGATTTATAAAGCTCCATAAACATTATGGTATTTTTTGGCTGAATAAAATGTGCATAAGTATATGTGGTTGTTATTGTAAATAATGTAATGAATTTTTTTATAAATATCTAATACACGGTATGATTTTTATATTTTTAGTAGGTTTTTCATAATAAATATTGCATTGAGCTAAGTTATAAAGCTCCATGTGCAGTATTTTTTTCTTTTTATAGGTCTTGTTGTTTGTAGGTGTCATCGAACACCGAGGACGGTTTTCCCCTTAGGGGGAGTGGTTTGTAACATCCCTGAGTTAAAATTTCATATAATAAGCTTAATAAATGTAAAATAAGACAACAGATAATGGACACTTATTCCAAGTTGAATGTTGCGAAAAATATCCTAGTAGGAATCACTTGTTGTGTTTTATGGGTAAGGGGAAATTTGAAAGGGAAATGTATAAGGCTTTGGAAAGGAAAAAAGGTATTTCAGTCATTTTATTTATGAAAATAAATTAAATTAGGAGAAGAGGGAGGTGAAAGGTCACAGGTTTCATGTGACGAAAATGAAGGAAAACAGATGAAAATGAAGAAAATAGAGGCATAAAATATAAAAAGGATTCTAATGATCACTTCACAACCTTTTGTCAGTTCAGTCTTCGAAATAGTCTTAGAAGGAGAAGAGAAAAAAAGGAGAAAGAAAACAAGCAAGGAAAGGAAAAGCAAGAAAATTAAGTAAAAGCAAGGAAAGGAAGGAAAATAAAAGGACAAGGAAAAACAAAGAAGGATAGGGAAAGTAAAGGAAGAAAAGTATCAAGGGGCTTGAATGGGAATACTTGCTAGTAAAAGGTTGCATGTATGATTTCCTAGTTGTTTCTGAAATGCATGGTATGTGCATGTTGGTATTTGGTTATTTTGTTGTCATTGGCATGGATTTTGTCAGGTTTCAATAGTGGATTTCAGCATATTCTTTCCATTCCTAGATAGCCATGGTGTGATGGAATATTTCTTTGTTTTGAGTGTTCGATTTCTGGGGGATTTGGAATCCACATGAGGTGGTATCAAGAAAATTCCAAAAGGCCTAGGAATCCCTTAACTCGTAATGGCAGGATACATGGTAAATCCTTAGGGTGGAGACATGAAAATTCCTCAAGGTATTGGTGATGAAATTTTGAGGCATCTAGGCTCGGATTGGTTTTGTGATCTCAACACCAGTTTAGGTGTGATCAAGGTATGGAGAGGGTGGAGGTGGTTTAACCTCTATATTCCCTTGGTTTTCTTTGGATTGGTTTATCCCATGAGATTCCACATTCATGCTTGGAATATGGAAGAAGGGTGATTGGATAAAATAACGAATTAGTTAATCCAATCTAATATTGGTTGGAACATGGAAGTCCCAAGCCCAGATAGTATTTTTATATGTTTAATAAAAGCTATGTTTCTCTTTATTTTGACATGGAATTGTACTAGTTATTATGTGTCTTTAATATTTGTTCTCTTATTTTTATTTATCAGGTTATATGTTCATTATAAGCATGGTTTTATAATAGATCCTACTCATGTATTTTTCCATGTTTTTACTTGTAAATAAATGAATAATTAATTTAATACCTAATATTTGTTATGATAGCTACTGTGAGAAGGTAGTGACCTTTCTTATTAAGCCTCAAATAAGTTTTTAGTCCTGTATGTTCAGAATTATATTCATGACTTGTAGGTTGTATATTCACCAAGTGTTTGAAATAATGTTAGACTTGATTGAGGATGGTCGGGTCAAGTCCTGGTTTCATTTTTTCGTTTACAAGAATTTTTTAAATGTTATTTATCTTCTCCAAAAGTTTCACTGAGTTCTAGGAAGTGACCTCAGTCACGACCCTAAAAAATTGGCACAGAACTCAGAGTCGCTCCATACAACTAAGAATAATTATCCATAGTCACATGGATCCATAGTTATGAGTGTGACTGGAAACCCATACCCACATGTAGGCCTTTGAAAGGGCGTGACTGGGCCTCTGGGCTAGGGAAAAAGTGAGTTTTCTCAGAGGATGGACACCTAGAGGGGTTGGGTTACTCGTGGAGGTCTTGTGGTACTTGAGGGAAGTTGGTAAGTTCTTAAGTTATTGGCTCCATTTCCTTAAAGTAACCTAGGAGGTTGTGTCTTATCATCGTGACCCTCAACTCATGTTTACCTCGAGAAAGATGATGAGAGTGGATAAATGTGGGAGGAGGCATTACATAAGCTATCATCATCACAAGAGGAATCTAAATATTAGATGGAAATCCTTTCAGGAGGAAAACCATCGAATTCCTATTATTTTCTTCTTCTTTATTATTCAATTTTATTTTAAATCATTCATTTTCCATCACTATTGTTCAAGATCCAACTTGCAATGTATGTCAGCAACCGCCTAATTCAAGCCACTAATTTTTTGAAGCCACCACTTTCACAATGATATATAGGCCCCAACCTCTAATAGTTTCTTATGCCACCACTTGAAGGGAGACAATACTCCATATACAATCAATCCAACACTTGCTACTGAAGGCTTCAACCTTAAAACCGTTGTGGACAACCTTTCATATATTTTTAGAATGGGACCACGAATATTTGCTCAAACAATTATGGATCTATTTTCATCTATTTTCAAAATGGATGCAAACAAATGTTCTTAGCTCAATATTTTAATGACACCTTCCCTCACATTTACCCACTTTTAGGAGCTTACCTAGGGTAAAACAGAGATGAAGGCCTATATGACAAGACTCAACCAAGCCTAGATGACCTTAAGGAAATAGAGTCGACAAAAAAACCTTACTGAATTCCTTCAGGTGCCAAAAAAACATCCACGAGTAACCCAACCACTCCAAGTGTCCATCCCGTGTGTTAGGTCCCTATATTACTAGTATAGTCCCTTATTTTTGTCAGTGTAACCCCCTTATTGTTATTTTTGTACCCCTGTAACTCTAATCTTCCTATTATTGCGCCCTTAAATTATTATTATTAGGTCAGCTAGGATTATATTGTGACCCCATGGACTCCTATATATAGAAGGAGGTTGTGTCATTTGTATCATCCAAGAATTGTTTGTTTATGTAATGTGAAGGAGGCTGCCCCCTCGAAGTGGCTTATTTCTAAGGCATTGATCTCTATGTTATTCCTTTTTTGGAGCTGGTTTCATAACACCGTGAGCCAAATTGACCTTTCCATGAGTTTCACCCCTAGTTTCTCCCTTGCCAAGGAATGAATGCGAATGGAAACTCCTAGTCGCTCCCACATGCCTGCATGCATTAGTGTGACTGTGGACTTTTTTTCTGAATTTTGTGCTTGTGATTATGGAATTGAAGGATGTATTCTAGGGCTGGGGCTAGGCCTCTTCTTTGAAATCCCTGTAACTTCCAAAATTCATAAATTACACAAGGAAAATTCTTGTAAACCAACAACTGACACCAAGACTAGGCCTGACCATCCTTAACCGGGACTGACATTCTGTCAAACAGTTCAAAACAATGCAACCTATAGGTCATGAATACACGATTGAGCATAAGGGACTTAACTTTAATATTATAATTATCAAGAAGTATCACCACCCTCTCCCATTAGCTCTCTTAACATTAATTAGGTCTTAAATCCATTATTATTTTAGTTACAATTATAACATGAAATGAACCATGACTACAACCAAACACATAACCATGCTTATAATTAGCATATAACCACATAAATAAACATAAGATAACAACCATTAAAGCCACATAATAACAAGTACAAAATCAAGAGAACTTATCTTTCATTAAACATAGGCAAGAGAAAACCAGGTTACAGAGTTCCACGTACCACCTAACCATAGACATGGCTGAAAAACATATTTCTTTCAGCTAGTCACCCCTGTGTCATATTTCAAGCATGAATGTGGCATATTATGGATAAACCAATACAAAAACAATAAAGGGAATACAGAGGTTAAACTACCTACACCCTCACCATATCATGAGCTCACCTAAACTGACACCATGATCATTAAACAAAACTGAGCTTGGAATGCCTCCATATCGCATCACTAGCCTTAAGGAATTTTTTATCTCCTTCCCTCTAAGCTTTACCACAATCCACACCATATCAGTAGGCCCTTAGCAAGACACCACCCTCAGGATTTACCGTTTACCTCACCAAAATTGTTGAAGGTATTCCTAGGATTTTGGTAATGTTCCTGAGAATAACTCTGCCCCAAATTCTTAACCATGTGGTAATTCCCAAGAAAAAAATGATAACAATCCCATCACACCATGGATATCTATAAAAATGAAGGAAAGGGATTAAAACCTAGAAAAACCATGCCACAAAGAAGAAAAGAACCAAATACCAACATGAACATACCATGCATGTCAAAACCACCTAGGAAACCATACATGCAATATGTTACCTACAAGTATTTCTGTTGAGGTTGCTTGATCATGCCTTTACTTTATTGATCTTTTCTTTACTTTCCTTTCCTTGTCCTTCCTTCTTTTTACTTTCCTTTCCTTTTCTTTCTTGATCTCGTTCTCCTCTTGGTCTTGTTCTCCTCTCTGAGTGTAATTCTAAAAATAAACTAATAAATGTTTTGAAGTGATCCTCAACATCCATTCTATCATTGATGTCTATAATTTTTTCAATTTTGCATTATTTTCCTTCAATTTACTCCTCACATGCAGCCTGTGACCTTTCACCTTCCTTTTCTCCTAATTTCCATTATTTTCATAAATAAAATTCCAATTAATGTCTATTTACATTTTCAATTTCTTTTCCTTTGCCTTTGGAAATTGCCAATTTCCTCTTAGCCATAAATAACCAAAATGAACACCCGCTAGGATGTTTTTCCCAACATTCAGCTTGGAATAATGCCCATTGGCCATGGTATTATTTTTTCCTTTATTAAATTTTATTACATGAAATTTTAACCCAGGTCTATTACAAAACCCTCCCCCTTGGGGAACACCGTCGTCGGTGTTAGGCTACACCTATACCTCAGCAAAATCGTTGAAAAGAAAACATAGTTGCCATGGAGCTTTATAGCTTATATCGATACAATATTTATAATGAATAACATGCTCAAAAGAAAAAACCATCATGACAACATGAGAATGTAACGACTATACTGCTTACTAGAGATTTATAACATAACTCATTGCAGCATTTACAATAACAATCACATATACTTATGCACATTTTATTCAACTTGAAAATAACCATAATATATATGGAGCTTTATAAATCCTTCTTGATATAGTATTCACAATGAAATAAAATAATATATATTTTCACATTTTCTTTAACTAGAAAATAAAGGGATATGATGCCTGCATCCGCAATAAGGGAGTCCAAAGGCTCACACCTCCACCCTTAAAAGTAGTACCAAGATTCACCTCCTTCCTAGCAAGTCCTGAATTCACTGCCAAACAAAAACCTGCATTCAATGTCAAATGATAAAATCCTATGTTTTTTTCCTCTCAGTCTACAATTATCGGTTCATTGTTCTATGGCACACTCCAAATATGCATCATATTCCATCTAGAAATTCTAATGACCAAAACAAATACATTCCCCGACCTCCCCTTCTATACTTCACAGTCCCTCAGGAAATCGAATCACCCCTTCTATGAAATCAATCACCTTCGAAGTTCCTTGACATCCCTTATCTCGAATGATCCATCTGTTGGCAAGGCTTCCTCGCATCGGAAGGCCCAAAAAGCAAGGAATATACCTACCTCAAGATCAAGGCATATCCCTGTCTAAAAAAAAATCATACCGGTAATAGCATGCTCATTGAAATGAATGGATATTATTGGGTACTAGTGTCCACCATGGCCCCATTCCTGAATTATTCACCACCATATTATTGCCTCTTTCAATTACCTTTTCCATTACTAATCCTTGCAGTCAGTTTCAGCCATCCCATACCGGTCACTTTCATGCTTTCTTGTATGAAGCACATGATTTCCAATAGACTTGAAAGGAACAAAAATAAACTCAAATCAGACCTCATTGGTGGCCCGTCAATAAGGTACACTTGAAATTTTGTTTACTTCATGGAATAACAAGTCAAACAAGCTCTTTCACCAAATCATCATGTATAAACATATCACATCCGGTTATCTCAATACGCAATCATCATAAATCAGATTCATAGATCACATGCATAATTAAAAACTGAACTAAAGTATTGATACTTATATTTCCATCTTTATTTGATTGTTCCTTATTTATCCTTTATTTACACACACTGATTCTTTTTCCAAACCCAAAAAGGACCCATTCCATTCTATTTAAGCAACAAGGGAATTTGAAGATTAAACAACCTCCTCTCACATTATCAACAATAGGGTTATCGCAAGACTAAACCACATCATCCCTCAATATCAGTAAGAAGGGAATCTATAGACTAAACCGCCTCAACCCTCGATAGAGATAACAAGGGAATCCAAAGACTAAACTGCCTCAAACCTTAATAGCAACAACAAGGGCTAGAAAATACCATACTTCATGTCCCATCACACTGTATATCACATATACATACAAAGTGTAGTGAAACACATACATCTACAGTTGGTCTACAACATCACACATACACCTACAGCTCATGTGCAACACGACACATACACCTACACCCGGTGTACAACACAATGTATATGTGTACACACTGTACACTACCACGAATGCACATCTCACGATACAAAATTAACCCAATACCTATAACACCACACCAAATATACGCAATACAACATGTATGACATGTACATAATCCCAAATGTACAATAATACCACATGTACAACATGTAAACAATACAAGATGTGCATTGTGCCACCTTCACAATGTGTAGACAACCTAACATGTGCACTGAACCACCTGCGCAACATACACAACACCACATGTACACCATACCATATGCAGGACATGTACTCAACACCACATGTACACATCAATACATGCAGGCCATGTACACAACACCACATGTACCACATGTACATAGACCACATGCACGCAACACCACATGTACAATCATGCACACGGAATCATATGTACACAACAACACATGTAAAACATGTACACTAAAACAAGTGTACATAGCACCACATGTAGAACCTGTACACTACACCAAATGTAAATAGCACCACATGTACATCATGTACACTGCACCAAATGTACATAGCACCACATGTACATCATGTACACTGCACCAAATATGCATAGCACTAGATTTAGAACATGTACATAGCCCTATCTGTGCATATCACTACATATACGACATGTAATTATTACCATCGGTACCCAACACCACATGTGCAATCATGCACACAACACTATATATGAAATATGCACACAAGATCATATATGAAACATTCACAAAACATCATACATACACAATATTGCTTATGCTACATGTACACAACATCAATACTACACATCCTAAGACCACACTATCCTTATCAAGAAACCTTGCTTCTATTGTCTTTTACATGCTTTTCTTAGCACGCCCCAAGCACACTACTTTCATTTCACTGATGTATCCATTATCATAGCTTTTCCATAACATAAACATATACATAGTATAATCTGATAATATCAATTCATAACCACATGATACTGGCCTCCTATATTTTTTAGGACTACTCTTTCCACTTGATTTCTCATGAAGTATGAATCTATTCATTCCCTTCACCTGCATAAGAAATCATTCCTCTACAAGAATCATCCTTGATGACCCTGTCAGACAACAACAACAACACACACACACACACACACACACACACAGATATATTCATTAGCATAAAATAGTCATGATCTCTAATTAACTTGTCAAAAATGACATACATACATACATGTACACACAAATAGCCATCAACATAATTATGATCATGAAATAATTACCAGATATCATAAGGTCTGGGTTAAGATAACTCCCTTTATCTGTGCACAACATGCACAACATTGATAAAAAAATTTCCCAATGTAGCCAAGGCATGTGACGCCTCAAATCCATTCTATTTACCTTTCCTGTTACCTTTCTCATGATTGTCCTTCCACTGTCCATTTACCCCAATGCATCCCACAAATATAACCAATTGTTGTACTCTCGCCTTCAACTACCCTTATACATGCAACAAGATTCACCTGAGTCTTACAATACTTGTTATGTTTCATTCAAATCTCCCTAAGCTCCACTAAGTTTCCTGTTTTCCAACAAATCCCCAATACCCTAAAATAAATAATGAAAGAACCATAAGAAACCAAGAGAAAACCATGAAAATCAATAGAAATACGAGACCACAAAAAAGGTGGTATGGCTATACACAACGCATAAAAAAAAAACTACAATCAAGAACAAGAAATCACAAAATACCAAAACCACAGGACTACCATCAACACCATGACTTAATCCCAATGGGTTCCCAGTACTTCCAATGGAAATATCAACTTTATCCTTCTTCAAGATTTCATTGAAGTCCCTTTTCCATGAAATTCCCTATATCATGGTGCCATAAACACATAAGTTCCAATGTGTAAATAAATGTAGCAATGTACCAGTTATATTACCTTGTTGTTCCAAGCACGCTGCCTTATAATTGAACAAACGTGTCCACCACATGTTCCAAAGATTAATATATGATATCTACTAATTTGAAATCATTCATTACCAAGTCTAACAACCATGTCTAATCAATAATAAAATCACATTCATCAAACATAATCCATAATGCTACAACTATCACCCACCTATACTCAAGTACATATCAATTATTCTTAGCACATATGTGTTAGTGCAACAATCTCAAATAAGATAATTCAATCATGCAATATACAAGATACAAAATCATATCATGCAACTATTCAACCATTAAAACAACATATATATGACATAATAGACACCAAACACTCAAACACCAAATATATGACACAATCAAGCATTCTAGCGCCAAGTAGATGACATAAGTAAACTCATACCTTAATTTATCTCAAGGGAGGCTGTCTTTTCTGCACATTCAATATAGATTGGCACAATATAACTTCACAGAATATAAAATCAAACATAAATAAGGTCATAATGTCCGTAACATTAACTAGCTAACATGTTCACATCATAAGCTCATAAAACATTGGCATGCATGCATAGAAATCACATATGCACAGTCAATCTAGATCAGTACAACACAATATCACAATATATTAACCTCTACCTGAATTTCATAACCATAATCATCTACACAGGCCAATCCAAATTAATATGATACATATGACATCATGATCTTAAGTAAAATGACCATAATGATCATGCGTACAACCATAATACATATAACAAGAAGTTACTATCCTTCATGAATAATTAACGCATGTACGTATGATTACACTCACTAACTAGCATCTATCATACATGTAACTGAAACAACCATAGGCTGACATAAATGTACGCAACCCTAATGCTGATGATAATCATTAACCAAAATACCTACATGCCAAACATGCAATACATGTATGATGACCTTGTATTACACCAAAATCTAGTGTTGCAACCTCAGTCTAATGATTTCCATCTCTTGGTCTATCTCAGCCAACACATCAACATCATAACATACCAATCACATCATAATGGCATAAAATTCATACAGTAGCCTCATGCACGACAAGCTTAATCATGAAAATGCATGAATAACAACATACATTCAACCCATTTGGTCAAATTGTTTGAACCATGCTCTCATACAACATGTAACGACACACCCCTAACATCTGCCCACTTTCACGAGCTTACCCAAGGTAAACACGAGATAAGGGTCACTGTGACAAGCCTCAACCTCCTAGATGACCTTGAGGAAATGGAGCTGACAACCAAACCTTATTGACTTCCCTCAAGTTCCACAAGACACTCCAAGAGTAACCCAACCACTCCACATGTCCATCCGCTCAGTCAACTGGACCTTTCCATGAGTTTCACTCCTAATCGCTCCCTTTTCAAGGCAACAATGTGACTAGAAACTCCCAACTTCTCCCACCGGCCTGCATCCGTCTGACTATATATATTTTTCCTTAGTTTTTTGCCATTAACTGTATAATTTAAGGTTAGATTCTAGTGATGGGGCTAGGCCTCTGCCTAGAAAACCCTGTAACTTCCAAAATTCATAAAATTACATAAGGAAAATGCTTGTAAACCAACAACTGACACCTGGACTAGGACTGATCATCCCCAATCGGGACTGACATTCTTTCAAACACCTGGAAACAATGCAACCTACAGGTCATGAATACAAGTTTGAGTGTAAAGGTTTGGAATTTCATATGAGACTTATCGAGAAGGATCACCACCCTCTCTCATTAGTTGTCTTAAAATTAATTACGTCTTGCATTCATTATAATTTTAGTTACAAGTAAAACATGAAATAAATCATGACTAGGAATAGTCACACAACCATGCAAATAACCAACATATAACCATATAAATAACCATGTGATAAAAACCATTAAAGCCACATAATAATAAGTACAAAATAATGATAACTTAGCTTTCATTAAACATAAGAAAGACTGAACCAGGTCTCGGATATCAACATACCACCTGACCATAGACATGGCTTAACCAAATATTTCTTTCAACCAGTCATCCCCATGCCATATTCCAAGCATGAATGTGGGATCTCATGGATAAACAAATCGAAAAACAACCAAGGGGATCAAGAGGTTAAACCACCTCCACCCTCACCATACCGTGATCTCACCTAAACCGGCAGCAAGATAACTAAATGAAACTAATCTTTCAATGCCTCCAGATCTCATCAGCATCCTTGAGGAATTTTTTGTCCCCTTGTCTCTAGGATTTACCAAAATTCACATGGGATGAGTAGGCCCTTACCGAGACACCACCCTTAGAATTTACCGTGTATCCCACCAAAACCAATCAAGGGATTCCTATGCCTTTGGGAATGTTCCTGAGACCACCTCCACCTCGAATTCTAAACCATTTTACAATTCCCAATCTCAAAACCAAGAACAGTCCCATGACACCATGGTTATAGAAAAAAACACAAGGAAAAGCTAGAAACTAATGTCAAAACCCGACAAAACCATGCCACCAATAAAAAAGAACCAAATACCAACATGCACATGCCATGCATGTCAAAACTAGCTAGGAAAACATACATGCAATCTGTTACCTGCAAGTATTCTTGTTGAAGCTACTTGATCCTGCATTCCCTTGCCTGATCTTTGATTTGTTGTCCTTTCCTTGTAATTCCTTTGCTTTCATTTCATTTCCTTTGATTGCTTGATCTCCTTCTCCTCCTGGTGCGCTTCTCCTCTCTTAGTGTAATTCTGAAAATGAACTGACAAAAAGGTGTGAATTTATCCTCAACATCCTTTTTATCATTAATGCTTCTAATTTCTTCAATTTTCCATTGTTTTCCTTCAATTTCGTCCATACATGAAACTTGTGACCTCTCACTTTCATTTTCTCCTAATTTCAATTATTTTCATAAATAAAATGTCAAATAATGTCTCTTTACCTTTTCAATTACTTTTTCATTGCCTTTTTGAATTTCCCCTTCACCATAAATAACCAAAATGAACACCCACAAGTATGTTTTGCCCAACATTTAGCTTGTAATAAGTGTCCCTTCTCCCGTAGTCTTATTTTTCCATTCATTAACTTTTATTACATGAAATTTTAACCCAGGTCAGTTACAATATTAACAAATCATAGAATCCCCTCTATAATACAACTCTTTCTCAATATCAAACTCTACTCTACACATGTCATTGCCAATCTCAAGAATGTCCACAAATCAAACTCTAGTAGCATACTCACCCATCCAATACTGAGAAGACTCTAGCTATATCTCAACAAACATACCGATCAAGAATAATAAACAACCACATACTCATCAACAAGCTACATCAAGTACATAGCCATACCCAATACATGACCATCCATAACCTTACATGGAAATCAAACAATAAATCATACTCTCAACTAGTTAATATCCAACGTCATTACTATATATACTCAATAGCCTCTACAACATGACAAAGACATTTTCAATACCATAAAAAATGTATGTCCAACAAAGTACCCCCTAGAACAAAAATGTTAACATCACAATGACAAGGTACTACAACAACATAAAATACGCCTCCTAACATAACTCTCTTTCATTGGAACAATATATCTGCTGCAAGAATAATATTTTGATTACACGTTCTAATTTTGGATAGTAGTGATACCTTCAGCTTCCTAACAACTTGCCAAATCACACCAACAATCCATCTCATTGTCAAGTTTCATTCTTCTACCACAATATTGTACAATAAATCCCAAATACAGTTTATGTCATCGGCATGTGGCAAATAAAAATCATTTTACCATTCATCCAACACGTAGTATCTCACTCACGAGAGATTCAATGCACATGTGGATCAAATCAATCCATCTCAACGCAGGGCCCATTAATTAGCCAAATCTCAGAGGCTCCACTAGCATACCGAAATGAATCCATCTCACCACTCAACGAGGTTCCCTTTCAACATTCTTGTCTATTGCACAATTAGAACAGAAACAAAAATGTTCCATTCATCATTCAGATGTCATGTTACCTAGTGCACTCTCTATTAAAAAAAAAAAAAAGTTCATTCTACAATAGTCAAATTATTATTCATTTTCAAATGTACCTATTCGATCCATGCTACACCCTATTGATTAAGTACTGGATCAAGACAAACCTGTAACCGAATAAAACACACGATCACTATATTCAATTTTCGCTGGTATAACATTTGACTCAAAGCCAATGAAAAAATCAATCATACTCGTCGATAAACCAATTCGATGCATTGATGACACTCCATGTGAGTATATCAAGCTGGAGCACTATGAACCAAATTGATTTCATTCGTGGACAAATGCAATCATTAATTGACCAAATGATTAATTGTTATTCAACAATTTTGGACAAAATCACCAGACCACACAAACCAAATCAAGTGTGTTAAACTCGTTCCGTATTGTCCTGAAGGAGTGAATACGTAGTTGTTAATTGTGACCATGTGAAGCCACTTCGATTGCAACCACACGTAAAGAAATTATATGGTATAGGCCATGTATTTTTCTTTTGCAACCTAGAAGTACAGACGCTAGTTCATCGCCTGTAATATAGGTTGCCTTCACTGCAAGCGTTGATTTTTCCCTTCTAAACTATGTTCGTACCTTGTTTTGGGGAAAGCTCAACTTCTCTTCCGTAGATCCAGAAACATTGCTTCAATCCTTCTTTAAACATGTTTCCAAGCACGTGTGAACCTCCGTAATACATCAATGAAATCATGCACGAGCACACCCAACGAATGACATTTATTTCCAATACAATTGGCATATTATTAAAATTAATTCCATCACCATGTTGCTAACATAAACATGCCTCATAAAGAAAGCTAACAATATTTATCATGTTAAAGACGTTGAAAACATATTTTTACTAAATAAAAAGTAATATTAAAATTTAAAAATGACATAATTTTTAAGAATATTACGTGAAGGATTTAAACAATATATCTAGCATTAATATCTATTAATATTAATAGTTAGAGTGTTATATTAAAAATCATATTGGAATTATACCATTAACTCAAAAGAAAACCAATTGAAAGATAGTTGTTTCAATTTGAGATTATAATAGTAATATTATAATGTGAAAGATAGTTGTTGCAATAAATCAATTGAAAGATAGTTGTTATAATTTGAGATTATAATAGTAATATTATAATGTGGTTGTGTCCTAAAAAATGATGTAAATTTATTATGACAATAAATGCTATGATAATGTGAAGACAAAAAATTGATGTTTCATTATCACAAACAACAAAAATGGGTTTTTTGTTTTGATGAACAAAACCAATTGTCAAAATGTGACACTACAAAAGTAACAACAAAATACGATTGAATAAAATTGTGCAAAAAGAATATGGTGTCAAACTATTATAAAAATAAGTGCTAGGACATTATGATGAATAAAACCAATGTGACGTAGTAACAAACAAACCAACATCACAATTGTCACAAACAGAAAGAATATGGATTACCTTTTGACAAACGTTACAGATCATTTTAATTTCGTATTAAGAAACTAATATCACAATGTGGTCGTTCAAATAATATCACACAAACATCTGATGAATAAAGAAATTATATGTAGCATTATGCTTAATAAATATATTTGTCATAATGTAACATCAAAAATCTCTAAAAAAAAAATTGGTTGTGTAAAACAAAGTTTGTGAAATTGCTACGAAAACAAATTCTTGGACAATGGGATGGAAAAATCCAACATCACATTGTGACAAATGAACTTATGTGAAAATGAAATAACATCACATTGTGAAAAACATGTTTTGGTGTTGAAATAGTACACATATTTATCCAACATTGCAATTTCTCAAACATTGTTTGATATTTCAATGAGTTGAAGATAAATTAACATAAAAAAATGTGGCAAACATAGTGAAACCATGGGTATCCATGGTCAATCATGGAAAATAATATTCAAATAACCATATAGAACATTGGAAACTATAGACTACTGTGGTGAACATGATCAACCCTAGTCCACATGCAAAACCATGGTTTAAATGGTCAAATGTAATGAATCATAGATTTGAGGCTTCTGCGATTAGTATTTTGTGTAGAGAAGTTTTCTGAATCAATCACATCCATTCTTGGTAAATTTTACGTTTCAAACCAAGCCACCATGGTTCATCTTCAAGAAAATATCCATGGGTAAGATTGATCTCACAAGTAAGACTTTTTAAGTTGGCCTCCCTTGGTTCTCCC
The DNA here is from genome assembly GCA_034641835.2 of Pinus albicaulis. Taxonomy (NCBI): domain Eukaryota; kingdom Viridiplantae; phylum Streptophyta; class Pinopsida; order Pinales; family Pinaceae; genus Pinus; species Pinus albicaulis. The sequence continues at coordinate 634,509,990 of CM076574.1, read as the reverse complement.
TGCCTCTCATCATCCCTCTCTCTCTCTTATTTATACCTTACTTGTGAGATCATTCTTAGACATGGATATTTTCCTGAAGATGAACCATGACGACTTTGTTAGAAACATCGAACTTACTAAGAATGGATGTGATTGATCCATAAAACTTCTCTACACATAATGAATCATGTTCAACTCTGTCACCATGGTAAATCGTGACCAATCATTGTCAACTATAATCTCCATGGTCTACCATGGCTAATTATTGTCAACTATGGTCCCCTTAGTCAATCATTGTCAACATGGTCATTGATGATCACCCTTAGCTCACTTTACATTATCCTAATAATCATTGGTCAGTCATGGTAAACATGACCAACCATTTTAGACCATAGTCAATACTGATTGAATATCCAACAAGTGAACCATGGGAAACTAGTGTTAATCATGGTCAACCATAGTCAACATGGCCTTCCATTCTCACGTTTAGTCCACCACATTCTATCCTCAATCGTTATTCAACCATGCTCACCTAATGTTGACTATAGTTAACCAAGGTATATTGTGGTCATTATGGTCAACCATTGGCAACCTTGATCAAGCTTTCCAACTATGACTAACCACTTTCGACCATGATCAATTCTTATCAACCATAGTCAACCATGGTTGGTGAGTCAACCCCATCCATATCAATCATCAACTAACACACCACATTAGTAAATGTGGTTGATATGGTGATCGACGACATTTTCCACCTTTGATACACCAACTAGTGTTTGAAAATGATGTCAATTGGCGTATGTCAACAACATTTACAAATGGGGCTGTGCTAGTAATATCAATTTCACATATTCATTCCATTTATGATACAATTTAAATAATACAAATTTACAATTTAAGGAAGAGTTGTATTGCTAGAATAGCTTATTAGTATGTCTATCAAGAGATGTGTAATTCTTTCCATGGAGTTTGTGTGTGTGTCTATATATATATATATATCACCAAAAAAGAATTAATTTCTTTAGATATTTATAGAATTAAGATTAAGATAGATTTACATTAATTCTATATATATAATCAATGTAAATCCTTTTTAATCCTAACTCTATAAATATCTAGCAAAAAAAACTCTATTTAGATATAATTTTTCTTATTATTTTAAACAAAATTTACACATCAAAAAATTTGAACACTTACCTAACATCAATATGCATCAATGCTATAACAAAATTATATTATAACATACTTAATACTTAAATCTATTTATTATTGCTATTATTATTAATTGATTCAGCGTATAACTTTTTATTATTAATTTTTTGTTACCATTTCTCTCTCTGTAACTATCAACACAATGAATAATGAATAATTTATTTTTTGATAAATTTGATAAAGTTCACTTCACATCAAATAAGTAATCTGCAAATATAAAATAATGTCGTTGTTATATCTATGTAAGATAGTTTTTTAGTTTTCTATATTTTAATTATAACGAAATTAATCGAATTTAAAATAAAGAACAAACTTCATAACGACAAAGAGACATTAATATAATATGTTTGCATAGCTATGTCTGCTAACGATGTGAGTTGTACTTCGGAATTATTGATACCAAAGATTTCGAAATGATACCACCTTGTGGGACACTCTGATTTCTCTAATAATTCGTTTATAGATTTTGAGCGGAGGTAGGGTTTATGGGTTTTGGCAAAGCATCATGATTAACAAATGTTTGAGTTTTTGTCTGAATGTGGTTGGTTTTTATTAAATTTTGGCTTTTTTTTTTGTTATTTGAAACACGTTTTCTTATATGTGAAAAAATTTGGCTATTCTCGTCACGGAAAATTTACCATTCAAATTTCAAAAAATCTATAATGGATTTTGAATAATTTGAATTAGAAAAAATGATTTGAAAAACTAGCACATAAAAGTTCTCAAATATCTAACAGGTAGACAATTATGACCAAATTTTGGAAATTTTGGCTGATTCCTTGATCAATTTTTTTTTGGTTAATTAATGATTTTTTGTTATTTGAATTTGTGCATTCGTTATGGAAAAATTTATAATTTAAATTTGTATGCAGGGATTTTTGGCTAGAATCCTCAATCATTTTTTCTTTTAATTGACGATTTTTTGGTATTTGAATTTGAGCATTTTGGTCATGGAAAATTTACCATTAAAATTACAACTATTTTCAAATTTTAAAATTTTTAGTTAAAATCTCCAATCAATTTTCTGTAAATTGATGATTTTTTGTTATTTGAAGTGTGTTTTTTCATAACACATATAATTCATCACTTGTGAATCAATTTTTTTGGTAAAAATCACATAAGAATAAATTAGGTCGACGCTTTTCAAATCATCGAGTGTGGTTCATCATCAAAACAAGATGAGAAATCTGATCAGGGAACCCATTTAAATAGATCATGAAAACTCCAGCTAGCCATTTGAAAATTAACGACTAGTTTGACTAGAATAACAATCAAATCAACTAATTATTTATTTGTTAATTTTTTAAAGAATAAATATATATTTAATATATATATTTTTTATTTTATATATTTATTTATTTATTTTATTTCATTTTATTTATTTATTTATTTTATACTAAAAATAATTTATTTATTTATTTTGAATAAAATAATAATTATATTTTACTTATTTATTTATAGTAATTAAATATTTTTTGTTTAATATTTATATTTGAATTTTATATATTATATTAATAAGTTATGAAAAAAAAAACCCCTAATTTTTCAATTTATTAGAAAATAAAATAAAATAAAATAAAAATAAAAATCCCCTAATTATTCAACTTATTAGGAAATCGTACTTTTCTTAGATATTAAAAAAAAAAAAAAAAACCAAGAGCCAATGCATAGGAAAAGACCACGGGGAGAAAAAGTGAAGAAAAATAACAACTAAGAATGAAGGGCAGAAATCCAGCATCTACTAACACTCCACCCATCATCTCTGTTGAGGTTAATCGCACTCTTTTCAATTTCCAGGGCTTCCCTCAACTTACGATGGTGAAAATGGTTAATCTTTGCAATAACCTGAGCATCTTCAATGCAAATGTGATGTTTTGTCTTCTCAACATGTTCTTCCAGGGCAGAGAAGCGTGATCTACAATGTTTAAGGTCAGCAACATGTTCATAAATTCTTTGATTAATTCACAGGGGATAGGGGGAAACCCATGGTGGCTAATCTGTTCATGGAAGACTTCCAATCCAGACCTCTTTCCTCCTCTCTTTTTTAGCCTAGGCTTTGTAAAAGGTTTGTTGATGACACTTGTGTAGTTTGGCCTCATGGCAAGGAGAAATTGGACCTTTCCTTCCAGTATCTTAATGATCAATCCGACTACATTAAGTTCACCATGGAATTTGAAGATGATTGTACTCTACCCTTTCTGGATGTCTTTATTTCTAGGAATGAAGATGGTTCTTTCTCTCATCGAGTCTTTAGAAAGAAGGCACACACTGAGCAGTATTTACATGCTAGTTCACACCACTTCCGTACTCAAAAGCTTCGGGTTCTTAGTACCCTAGACACCAAAGCCTTTAGAATCTATGATGAATACCACTTTTAAGGTGAAAAAGCTCATCTCCTTAAAGTTTTTAATAAAAACGGTTAAATCAGGAGTTAATGTCTTAAAGCTTTTCAAAACGCTGAAAAAGGTCTTAGTGTTAAGAAAGATCCTTATGATCGGTTACGTGGAGTTCACCTTCCGTTTATACAAGGTACTACTGACAAAATCGCTAGGATCCTAAAGAGACATAATGTTTCCTCAACCTTCAAGCCCTCCCGCACCATTCGGAGTTCGCTTAGATCGGTTAAAGACCCGATTTTCCCTAACGATGGGAAAGGTGTTTACTTGATTCCGTGCTCTTGTGGGACACCTTACATAGGTGAAATTGGTTGTTCAATTAATCAAAGAATTCATGAACATGTTGTTGACCTTAAACATTGTAGATCACGCTCCTCTGCCCTGGCAGAGCATGCTAAGAAGACAAATCATCACATTTGCATTGAAGATGCTTAGGTTATTGCAAAGATTGACCATTTCCACCATCATAAGTTGAGGGAAGCCCTGGAAATCGAAAAGAGGCCAATTAGCCTCAACATAGATGATGGGTGAAGTGTTAGTAGATGCTGGATTCATGCCCTTCACTCTTACTTGTTATTTCTCTTCTCTTTTTTTCCCCTTGGTCTTTTCCTCTAGATTGGCTCTTGTTTTTTCTTTTTTCTTTTTTAATTTAAAAAAAAGTAATATTTCCTAATAAGTTGAATAATTAGGGGATTTTATTTATTTATTTATTTGAAAGAAAAGTAATATATCATAATATGTTGAACCATTAGGAGTTTTTTTATTTTTAATTTTTAATTTTTTTTTATTTCATAACTTATTAATATAATATATAAAATTCAAATATAAATATTAAACAAAAAATATTTAATTATTATAAATAAATAAATAAAATATAATTATTATTTTATTAAAAGTAAATAAATTAATTATTTTTAGTATAAAATAAATAAATAAATAAAATAAAATAAAGTAAATGAAAAAATATATATATATATATATATATATATATATATATATATATATATATATTTTAAATTAACAAATAAATAATTAATTGATTTGATTGTTATTCTAGTAAAACTAGTCGTTAATTTTCATACGGCTAGTTGGAGATTTCCTGATCTATTTAAATGAGTTCGTGGTCAGATTTCTCATCTTGTTATGATAATGAACCACACTTACTGGTTTGAAACGCGTTCAACTACTTTATTCTTATGTAATTTTTATTGAAAAATTTTATTCACAATTTATGGATTACAAAACCCAAATTCCTAATAATTCATCACTGTTAAAAAACCAACTACTTTCTTATAGAAAATTATAAAGAAAAATTATAATTTGAAAGAATCTATGCGAAATTCTTAGCAATCTAGCCCTAAAAAATCTGAGTACACTTTTTAATTTATATGATAATATTATTTTGAAAAATAAAATAGAAGATAATTTTTTTCCTCGATTTTTTTTCTGAGAAGATTCGAACTTGTAAGTCAATCAACGTCGAATCAGAGGAAAATGTTTTGTTTGAAATTTTTTGCTTCATCTGTTTTTCAATTCGTTCAACATAAAGCAAGATACTGTAAAATCGGCTTGAAATGCGACGATGTTTTAAACGATATGAAAACTTAAAAATAAAAATAAATAAGTTTTCCTTCAAACTACGCCCTCAAAAGTTTGACAACATTTAAAATTAATTAAAATTGGTTTTTAATTGGATGTTTGAGGATAAGCATCATATACCAAAATATTAAGAACCAGAAGCCGCTAATGAACGTGATAGAGATTATCCAACTTTTTGAGTGGTTCCTCTTAAGCATTTGTGTGCGATTTATAGTTTATCCTTTCGGATTTTTATTACCTGTACTGTACTATCTGAAGCACCGGCAGGCATAGCCGGCAGGTATGGGTTCAATGAGCAAACTTGTCCAAATGTCTAAAGCACGCGCATCGATAAACATTTCCAAATAACCTAACGTTATCAGAATATACAAGATTATTAGTTTTAAAAATTGGATAACATGAATAAGTTGATGAACCTCGAACCAAACGAATCGAATATTTGATCAAATGAATAAATTATAACCAAACAAATTTAATATCCAATAATTATTATGCGGATAGGTGTGTTCATTTTAGAATATTGTATTCAAAATTACATACATAACATTGTTGGTCGATTTTGTAATAGGGTTTTTATAATTTTAATTTAATTATTAATAATTATCATATGTATGGTAGGATTTAAATTTCATGGAATTTTTTAGAATATTCTGCTCCGGATTTATGCAGGAACGCAACAGAATACAGAAATAACCATAAACATAGAGATGCAGCGGAAATAATGCGTCATTTCATTAATATCAATAATTAAATATGTTACGTATACAATGGAAATACAATAGCTAGGTGTTGTAGCAATCGAATATAATGTACGTTAATTTAACTGGCAGCAGCAATGAGTGCCTTAGGCCTATTTATTATTGAGAATAATGGAGAACTCAAACGCTCCAAAAACCAAACAAAAGGAGAGATGAAGCACTAAAACTATGGGCCCCGTTTGGGTAAATTGGTACATCAATCTTCTCGAGAACGTAACTTTGGCATACGATCTCCGTTTTATGCGCTCAATAGCTCGTTAGAAATATCTATCCAAGGACAACAACTTTTGTCATGAATATCATTCCGGAATAGAATGATCTTCGCTGGAGGCGCGATGCCTGGGCACTAGGCCCTCAAACGTGCCCAAGTTTAGGACTCAAGTTGCGCAAAAGAAAAGTTTTCGTGCACCTGAACCTAAAAGAACTAATGATGGGGGATCAGCCGGAATAGGTGGCCAACAATATCCACCGGGATCAATAAGCCCCCAAAACGGCTCGAGAGTGGAGGACCCGGAAACTCGATAAAAATAGTAAGTTGTGTCGAATGTGAAAAGCTGCAAGAATTGATGATGCTGGTCCAAATGGAATAGGTGGGTGGCCACCGATATCCACCTGGATCATTCCTCCCTCCTTAGAAAGCAATGGTCCCCATTGCGTTGAGATCCTCCATGAGATGAGGCAAATTCCGCTGAACTGAGTATTAGATGTGTTGAAGATGTCATGGACCAGTGGGTGGACATGTTGGATGCGTTTAGTGAATTTGGTTTCTTTATCAGCCTCAGACAGTACATGTTTGGATTCTTTATGTGTAGTTGCAGGATGTATGGCAACATCAGGCAGTGGTGCGTTGGGAGTCAGATGAATGGAGTGCTTGTCCTGACAGTGTAGAGGAACCTCTGGGAGTGAGGAGAAAATTTCCTCGTATTCCTCCATGAATTTGTCCATTTGCTGCAGCCGTACAGAGGAGCCCTGTTTCGAGGTTGTGGCTCCAATATTCTTCTTTCCCTGTGAGCGAGTCGTAAGGAAAATGAATTTCCACGTTTGGGAAACAATCTTACTGCATTGTTTTGCAGTAGTCGAAGAGATGACCGAAGGTAGTACTACCTCTGGTATCCTGTACAAGTTATTTCCCAAAGTAATAATAACAGCACGAGGCCTAGACTCATACACAGCACGTTGCCTCCACAAGAATGGTTGGCCCAATAATACATCAGCTACATCAAGAGGAGCAACATCACATAATACCTCATCTGTGAATGGCTTGATACTATATGGAAGACGGCACTGCTGGCGGATGCGGAGATCTCTCCCTAGGTGGAGCCACTCGATGGTATACGGCTGCGGGTGTGCTATGGTCGGTAGGCCGAGCCGCTTCACGACCTCTGCTGAAATGAAGTTCTTTTGGCTTCCGCTATCGACGAGAAATTACAGCGGAGAACCCTTTACCCACATCTGTGACTGGAAGAGGCGCTCCGCCTCCTCTGGATCCTCTAGACCCTCCTTCTGGATCTTGGTGGTGGCAACAATCGCACTTGGATCCGCATCAATGATCTGCTTCCCTTTGTCATTTTCTTTGTCTGGTTTTAACTCAGGATCAGAAAATGCATCTGATTCGGGTGTTTTTAGTTCGGCCACCAAAGACTGTTTGGCCCGACACTCATTTGTGCTGTGAGTGAGGCTGTTATGAAATTCACACCACTTCCCTGTGTCCTTCTTTGGATTTGTGGTGTTGTTCTGAGTCGCATTTCTTTGGCCTTGCCCCTTGTTCTTCAGTTCGGGGGAACCTTTCGAATTTGCAGATCCAAAGTCTCGCTTCTTCTGCTTAAATTTCTGCTCGATCTTGGCGGAATAGCGATATGTCGTGCCAAGCAATGTAATGTTGAGGAACTCCATTTCCTCCTGAATGTGTTTGTGCAGAAAACCGCGATACTTGAGCACCAAATGTCTCTCTGAATCTTTAATACCCAACTTTGTGTGCAGGGTATAGAACAGATTCGTTAGTTCGTGCACATCTTGATCCTTTTGTTGTTGCAGCATGGTCCATTGGATGTATTTGTCCTCACAGTTTCAAGGCAGGCATTGCAGCCCTGACGCCCTCGAACGACCTTAAGTGGTGTGTCAGCAGAGAGGGTTCCCCTTTTGCCTCCTGCTCGCCAGGGAGCCCCCACCGCCCTTGAAATGGGGGCGGCCGAGGAGTGTTGGGGGTCAATCTTTTCCTTGCCGCAGAAGCTGTGACCGAGAAATACCCTTCTTAAAATTCTGACCATCCTGCTTCACGTTGCCCTGTGACTATTTTTCCTTCAAATATAGGAATGTCAAAGTTTACTCGTACTCTTAGTGAGTGACGCCCTAGAGTGGTCACAGACGCATGCGCCATATGTAAGGGGCCGTTGAAGGATTTGAGTGTGTTATCTAATATCGTTGCCTTGTTTTCGAAGAGCCTCGAGTGCATTTTGATAGGACCGCTCCTTGCTCCTTATTTTCTTCCGCCATGGGAGGTCGTCGGTTTGCGAGAAGGACCTTGCAAGGGTTCAAATTCAGACGAGTTCCCACCTCATACCCCCATCACAAGCAGACAATAAAAGAAAATAAAGAAAGACAGACCATTTGATACCACCGATCCGGGATTTATGCAAGAATGCAAATACATTGCGTAAAATAAATTACAACAGAGATGCGTGAACAATGCGCTACTATTAATATCAAATAACATAAATATCTCCGTACATAATGGAAATATACAATAGTTGTGGTGTCGTAGCACCGAGAAGAGGCGTGCTAAGGTATCGAACTGTGTTACAATGAGGCTCGAGGGCCTATTTATTATTGAGAAACAATGGAGAACTTTAAACGTCCAAAAACCAAGCCCTAGGATATGAAGCGCCAAAACTATGGGCCCCGTTTGGGTAAGTTGGTGGTTCAACTTCCTAGGGACGTAACTTTGGCATACGATCTCCGTTTTATGCGCTCAATAGCTCGTTAGAAAGATCTATCCGAGGACTAAAACTTTTGGCACAAATATCATTCTGGAACATAATGATATTCACTGGAGGAGCGATGCCCAAAAAAACATTGTTAAGGGCCTCAAAACGGCTCCAGAAGTTCAGGACCCGAAAAACTACTAAAAATAGTAAGTTTTGTTACAACTTGAAAACTGAAAGAACTAATGATGGGGGATCAAATGGAATAGGTGGGTGGCCACCAATATCCACCTGGATCATTAAGCCCCCAAAACGGCTCCGAGAGTGGAGGACCCGAAAACCTGCTAAAAATAGAAAGTTGTGCTGAATGTGAAAAGCTGCAAGAATTTATGGTGCTGATCCAAATGGAATAGGTGGGTGGCCACCGATATCCACCTGGATCATATTCATAACAAAATATATCTATATGTATAGTTTGCAATAACAAGTATACTTTTATCTTAACTATGACTAATTATGAGATATATTGTAGAATTTAACTTTCATGGAATATTCTAGAATATTTAAATAAAATATTTAAATTTAATGTTAATATTTATGGTTAAAGTGCCTAATAAATTTTGGTAATTTTAATTAAATTGGTTAAAAGTAGTTATGTAATTTCTATATTTAATTAAATTAACTAAATAAAAAAATCTCATATGAATAATGTGGAAGTGACTCATAGTTTTTTTGGGCATGTGTTATTGAGGGAAAATTTTAAGGATGGAAAATGACCTTGAAGTTTAAAAAATAGGTCAATCTCTCTAGTCCCTACTATTCAAATTATAAAATATTTATTGATAGATTTGTAAAATTGTTCAAATTTATAAGTCATGGTATTGTAACAAATACTATTTACATATTAAGAATCTCCCACTACACGTTATAATGAAGGTTTTTAGTGTTATAAAATTGCCAAAAAAAACATCCACTAAAACATTCGTTTGTGATAGCAGATGTTTTTGGGGAGATTATAATGGAACTTCATCACAACTGAAAAAATCTGGGTGGCCAGAGGTTTTAGCGGATATTTGTTTTTCAGTGCGCCTCATGGAACAAGTAGCACCATTGCACTACATATATAAAAGCATTGGGTTGGATACATAACTAAAAGCACTGAGGTGTTCAATGCCAAGAACACCATTACCTGAAATGTATATTGTGTCGGTGCTTGTATAACAAAAAATTCCTCACAATGTTCTTTTCAGAAACGACACTTGGGCACACAACAAAATATTGCAGTCTCAATGCTTTGATTAAACTTGCAACACTGATGCATATTTATTGTATAAATACACCGGCGTGTTAACATTATAAAAGCACTGGTGTTGTTAATTTTAATAATTAATGCATCGAGAATGGAAATAATATTATGTAGGACTGGGGCGTTATTTCTATGAAAGCATTAGTGTGTTGAGAATTACAATGCATCACGACGTTAATTGTAAACAACATTAACGCTTAAAGAACTAAATGTCTCGGTGCTATTGTTTTCCAAAAATGCATTGCTCATGCAAAAAATATGTCATCACAGTGCTTTTATATAACATAATGCATCGATGTGTTTTTATGTTATAGACGCACAAACATTTTGTATGATATTTTCTCTTTTCTGGAAACATCGACTTGTGACAATGAAATTATTGTAATTTTGCAAATCCATTATTCATAAAAAAATCGATAAATATCTTATAATAATATTAATATAAATTAAAATTTTCTTAGTGCATTTGTATATGATGTTTGGATTAATTTGTTTTATTATTAGATTTCTCATCGCTTCATTATAATATTTAATCATCCATATATTTAATTAGTGGTGTAATATTTCATAGCAACATTTGATAACACAATAGAATAAATTAAAAGTATTTTATTATATACCAATACGAGGCTCTTTGTCATTGAAAATATGATTGTTATTGGTAACCCCTTGACTTTGAATTCGAAACTATGTCCATTACATTAAACAAAATGTTTTATTTGCAGAGAGAATTATTTCAAAAAATACAATAGGTTACATTAATATCCAAATAAATCAGCATTCTTCACTGAAACTGTTGTGAGTGTTTGAGTTATTTCCATGACTTAGGTTATCTAGATGAATGTTTTATTAATTGCATCAATGGTTTTCTATGTCTTGATTTTGTTCCATCTGCAAACATAAAAATAATGTGTAAAGAGTGTATCGGCATTGGTGAGAATAATGAAAATTGAAATAAATAATATACATAAATATAAATCGAATAACAATGTACCATAGCAATAATTGATTCTTAAACTGTACACATGGTTTTAAAACCAAGTCTCATGTCTTGTTGCAACAAGTCTTATGTTGGCATAGTTCCATACTTTGTCTTCTATGTGTTTTAAATCCAATTATAAATCACATATTTAATATAAACGATTTATTGTTATATTAATTATAAACTCAGAGAAGTAAATCAACATACATACTTAAAAATTCCAAAATTAATTTTGGATATGCCAACATGTACTATAACCCATATTTAACCCAATGTTAATCAATTCTTTTGATGGCTCTTCTCTGATATTAGCACCTATTTGAACACATTCAATGATGATTGTTGTGAAAGAATTTAAAATATACAAAAATTAAACCTCGAGTTGTTATAAGGAAATATTAACAATTACTTGCAAATTTTGATATCAACCATTTTCTTCTTTTTTGTCTTGTTTTATGTGCTAAATCAGCTCTATTTTATTTATTTTTCCTCCCAAAAAATACTTGAAAATTAATATTGAATGCTAAGTTATTGTTTTATATGTCCAAATTAAATCATGATTAAATACATTTGAACCATATTTTCTTTTATATGGGCTCCTTCTATGATGCAATTATGTCTATTTCCTTGACCATCCCCTTGTATATGTTTTTAGACATTTCTACTAGCATGTTTCACATATCAGCTCCTTGATCAGTTTGGATTTTCATAATCTTCCTGAAATAAGTAATAAAATATTTTTATATTGATATATGAAAACTAATTATAACAAAATTGATATTAATAAATGAATTCTTTGCATTAATATATCCATATAATTGTAGAGAATCATTTTAACTGAGAATATTACCTTTGAATGTTTCTTTTTTATTGTTGTATATTTCTATTATTGCAAGTCTCACATGTCACAATGACTATATAATTTGGTTCTTGGAGTCATTGGATTGATTTTTGTATTTTAAGTGGAAAATGTATCTATACGTTTGTTCCACTAGATTCCTCATAGTTTTATAAAATAAAATCTCTATTTCATTAACCTCCAACACCACTCTAGATGGGCCAAGGACCAATTCATCATCATTCATATGTTTTAAAATTTTTCTTTTCTTAGAACAACATTGATATTTTCCTTCGTTGTTTCCCCCTATAGAAAGTTAAACATATATGAATCCATAGATTGATTTAAACATGTTATCTAATATTCTTAGATATATTATTAATTAAAAAAACCTCATATTGAATAATGTTTTTTCATTCGCCTGATTCAACCTTCTGTAATTTTCCTATCAAGCTTTTACGATCATATTCACTTACATAATAAAAAATCTTATCGAGCTTCTTCATCTGGTGGATCTGCATGACACCCACTAACCAATACATATTATTTAAACTTAAATATAGTTCAAACATATCAATTTTGTAAATAATTTACAAAGAACTTTCATTATCTGCTTTTTTCGATGTGTTATCATTGTGTCGATTAATATTTTTGTTACTTGAAACCTTATCTCGCATTTTTTATCAATATAAAACATGTACCATCAAGTACATGAGGCATTAAATACACTTTATACATAAATCAAATAATTTTCAGTCGAAAAGAGCTCTGGTAATCGTTGTGTTTATTCCATTAAACGCACTGGACGTTTAATTATTCGCTAATCTATGCAAGAATTATTTTTTAAAAATAATTTAAAATTATGGCAATATGATTTGTAATGATAAACACACCAGAATTAATTAACGATGCTACATGGGAGAGTCGTGTAGGTGCATTATATTACACCGGGAGTAATGATGAACATACTAGAGAGGTTTGAAAGTGTTATAATATATAGGTATGTTCTATTACAAAGGGTGCATACATGTGTTACATTACATGTAGCACATCGTGAAACATATATCCATTTAGAAAAAAACAGATAGGGCCAACAGGGTTTAGATCTAATTCAATAAGTGATCACCCCACTTTACATGTCAAATTCCCTATATATAGTGATTTGAATGGAAAGTGAAATCTACCGATGGTATTTATCGACCCATGGAATTTACCCATGCTATTTTAAGTGGCATCCACCCATTGTATTCATTCACCCATCGTATTTTCCCACAAATGGAATTTACCCATGGTATTGAAACTAAAAAAGGTTGTAAGTAACAAGTCAGATTTTGTAAAAGGATAGAAAGGTACTCAACAATGTTGTAGCCAATTATATTCTTTCATTTAATAAATGGTTTTTTAAAATGGTTAATGGTTATATACTTTATATATTCAATTGTGCGTATCTTGAATATTGTGTTATTCCTTTCCTCTACTAGTGTAGTGTTCAATGTTCAGGTATCTTAGATATTGGCCCCTTCAAGATCCAGATCAGTGGTATCATAATGGGTTACGACTCCATGGAAGCCATGGTTTTCATAACAAATGTGTAAGTATTTTTGAGATAACCTTTCTTAATTTTCAAGGGTTATCGAGATGGGTTCTAGAAATATTTCTCCCTACTGAGCCTTTCTCCTGCCTTGCACTTGTTCATCCATGAGATTTCATCTTCCTTTATTATTCACCCATTTGAAAGAGTAGGGTTTTTGGTAGGGATAAAATAAGAGGAAATGTAAAGAGATATGGCTAGGGAGTCTTGATTAGATCATGTCCATGGTGAATATTTTTCATTCATGATAATCCATTGCATCACTCATTTTCATTTTTGAGCATGTGAGCATGAAAAGGTAAATATGGAATTATAGATGGATTGATTAGGACTAAATGGAACCCATATACATGATGTAGGTCACTTAAGACCTTATTTTAAGTCAAGAAACTAAATTCACATCCTTTTATGCATACTCCCCGAGTTATCATATTAAAAAATTGCATTTAGGGTTCCTCTACCTCAAATACGGAATTTTCCAACATTTTAAATCTTTCTTTAATGGTGTCCAAATCTAGTACAGAGTACAAGAATATGTCACCATTGGTTCTCAAGCCTTTGACATTGCTAGCTTCTTCAAATATTTTTTCGCATACCTCTAGCTTTAGATTTGGCTCCTTGTCTAGGTCCACCAAATAGAGATTTCCTTCCACCACTGCATATTTAAGAGTAGTGAGGGACTGTTTAGATATTTGTTCATGTAACAAAGATGACTTTGGAAGAAAAAATATTGATCAACATATTTTTCACAGTACCTGTGTATGTCGTTGGTCATAATCCCAATGTAATCCCATTAATGAATGAAAATTTTGCAAGCATGTTGCTTGATCTAGACGTTGATCTAACCATTGCACACATCAATATCAACCATTTGGGCTTGGTTCTGAAACTTCTTCCTAAGAAAAAGCTTGAAGAAAAAATCGTATAATCGCACGTTGACACCATGCATCTCTGATAGATATAATCCTCCTTTTGCAAAATGCTTATAGAGCTAACAATTCAATACCAATGATCCAATATTTTTTTCTGGGATCAGAAATTTAATTTTATTGTGTCCTTATCATTCAAAAATTGAATATAAGGGATCCCCCATGGATTTGGGATAAATCCGTGCAATGACAGGAAAACAAAACGGACTTTATGGGCTAATTTCAATTTATTTAATGGAATAATTGAATGTGAAAAATAATGAAATTTAGACATAGAACCTTGTAAAATTATTTCTCAAGGAAAGAGATCAAAAGGGATTATAGAAATGCATAAATTTGCAGATTAGGCACTGCAGAAATATGTTTGTGGATGGGAACCATGGCTTTTGATGGGAGAACCCTTTATTAATAAGGTCTCCCAGATGCAACCTTGTTCCAAACTATGACTTGTTGCTTCACCATAACCTCCATTTTGTAAAAAACATTCGTCTCTTTGTCAACTACTACTTAATGGTAAATTTTTTGTTCAAAAGGAGCAAGTGCATAGCATGACGATCCATCCCATGGAGTTCTCCCGCTACAACCACAGTATAAACAACATGGGGTTTGACATGGTCACCCCAAACATCGTCAATGAAACTACCAGTGCTGCAGAGTTCATGCACTCTTGTGGCATTTAGGACTCTAATTCCATCACTATTTTCATCGTAACACTGCTCCCAAAACATAATCAAGTTTGGCCTCAACACCAACATCTACAAAAGGGGTTGATATTATCCAATCACCAGTTTCTATTACAGAGATTCTTGCAGTTTCCTATTTCCTTTTCTCAGTGGTTGAGGTTCATTAGTTGTAGTTTTATTTTTGGATTTTTTTTCCCTCAAAATATGTTTTTGCACTAGCAGTAAACTTCTCCATTTGTCTCTTACTTGGTGGAAGTAGTACATTCATGGTTAGAGTGATTCAAATTTCAATAGAAGTATTCCAAGAGTTAACAATCACAAGCCTCAACATCATTGGATATACTAATTCTCTTTCTGTTGTGGTAATGTATCACTACTTGAATATGAAGGATGGGAATTCCATGAATCGATTTCACATTGATGTCTCTACAGAAAAGACTGGATCATCAATTAAAGATTGGAAATTTGACAAAATGTCATTGAATATTTATGAGGGCAATGGAAATAAATGGAAATTCTACGGAGGAGGTACGTGGTGCTTTTGATATATCGAGCTTATAATTTATTAGCATTAAATGTTGATGATCATTCTCCTTAAGATGTCCAACCATATTTTGCATCCTTAAGGAGTCATATTTTTTGATACATTATCTATTTGCATGCCATATTAGGCATGTTGGAGCTTTCAAATATTCTTTTGTAGCAATGCATTTGGAAAATAAAGGTTCCCATGGTGATTGGGCTATCTTTGTTGATTGTCTTGCAACATAATTTTGGCTTCAATAAAATGTCCCTCTTCATGCCAAGATAATGTCATGCTATCAGATCACAACAATGGGAATCACAAATGTGAAACTTGAGCACTTACGGGAATAATTTACAACAACTCATTAGATAGTGATAATTTATAAAGAGAAGCCACCAAATATTTGTCAAGAGGATCGATAAGCGAACTATCTCACCACAGTTATGGGTCAACCAAAGAATACCCTTGCCAATGAAGTCCATTTTCTAGGTTGCATTGTGTCAACATCACATTTTCGCCACAAGCATTAAATGGTATCTCTATCCTCGGATATTTGTTCATCAAGGTTATGGTTCAACCACAAAAAATAGTTATAATTAAATTCCATTTCATAGGCCACACACTGTTAGTATCAAAGTTGGTCACAAGCGTTACATGGTATCTATATCGTCGAATATTCATTTTTCATGGTTATGGTCCATCCACAAACCTACACTTCATTGAATTCCATTTTCTATGCCGCGCATTATTAATATCACATTTTTTCAAAAGCATTATAGGTTATCTCTATCATTGGATATTTTTTAATCACAATCATGGGTTAACCACACAAAACCATTATCTTCAATGGCTCTTCATATTTAACAAATGCTTTGGAGGGAAATTCATGTAATGAGGACCATTACTTCTTAACGGGGGAGGAATGATTTGAATTGAAAGTGGCATCCACCCATGGTACTTATCCACCGCATGATAAAATTTAGCAAGCCAAAATCTTCTTTCATTTAATAAATGGTTTTATTTTTAATGGTTAATAGTTATATTATTTATGTACTCAGTTGTGTGTATCTTGAATATTATGTTATTTATCCTCTCTCTCTATGTGTAGTCTTTAATGTTTAGGTCTCCTAGATCTTCACCCATCGCAAGATCAAGATCATATAGTAAGTAAACAAAACCATTAAATCTAAAACACATAAAATGAGAAACCCTAATTGTGAAGGGGTAGAGGGAGTTAAACCCCGAGGTGAAATTTTATAATCACATAAGAAATAAGTAAGGGTTTAAGGTAAGTATTGATTTTTTTTGTTCTTTTTCTTAATTTGAATTAAATTTAAATAGAATAGAGATCATAAAAAAATTTACTACTAAAATTAATAGTAAATTTTTCATTATACAGGGTTTTTATTTATTTTTTTCTAAATTGTAAATAAATGTAGAAATTGTAAAAAAATTTAACAACAAAATAAACAGTAAAATTTAAAATTTTTGTTATCGATGGTTTTAAGTGAATCACCATAAATTTCAAACTATGATATTTATGTTGTTCCAAAATATTTTTCTGCTCCACATTGTTCATGTATCTCTTGAAAATGACCTCTCTTTTAACTAAACCCTAACACAAATTGTAAAAAAAATTATTAATAAAATAAACAACAAGATTTTGAGTGAATCACCATACCTTTTAGTTTCTGATATTCTGAATACTTATGTTGCTCCAAAGTATTCTATTGTTTCACAGTTCTATTGGTATGTATTTATTGCAAATAAATCCCTTTAAATTATGGGAAAAATTATGAAATATTGAATAATTTTTTACCATTTAAAATACTTTAGGACAATATATTTAAAAAAATACATATATTTCTCAATTTTTAAACTAAAAAAATGGTGTTTCTTTTTGCTTTACACAAACATCGTTGTGTTTGATTGTAAAGAACACTAGTGCATTTATAATTAAAGTGCATCAACATTACTAGGGCACCAAATATTTTCAACCCACCAACATGATGAATTTTAAAAATCGAGAAACGTGCGAATAATATTTTAACGCAATGGTACATTTTATATTTAAATACATCATTGTTGTAATTGGTATAAGAGAACCGATATGGTAGATTTATTTTCTTTCTAAATTTGAGAAATAGGTGCGTACCGATGTTGTTTTTATTTAAACGCGTCATTGTGTTCTTATACAATAGCACTTATATGATAACATATTTTATATTTTTTGGAATATGAAAAAACCCTATAGGTATTATTCGAACGCCTTAGTGATTTTATGATTGAAACACATCGGTGTGGTTTTTTCTCATAAGAAAACTCATAGGGTTTAAAAGCTATTTCAAAAGAAAATCACTTAAAATGACATATTAATATCAAATTATCCTTTAGGATGCATCCACATGAATTACAGTAGTTCATAGTATACATTTTATGTTTAAAGTTTCCTTATTCTTGAAAAATGGTTTGAAAACAATATTAAAATTCAGATTGTGGTTATATATTTATCAAAATTAATGTTAGATATGCACACAAAATTTTATTTCTATTTCTTCTCAAATGCGGGGAAAAAATATCAATAATAGCAAATGGTCAATTTTTCAAATTAGAGCTCATTTCATATTTCTGATTAAAGTACTTTGTGGAGTTATCCCTTTCCATCTATAGTAAGTTCCAGTTTTATTTATATTTTGATTATCTAATTGAATTTATTTAGTTTTAATCCATGTCAATTTGAATAAAAATGTATCCAAATTTGTAAGATCGTAATTTAGAATCGAGTTCAGATGCAAAAAATGTTCATCCATTTAAAAAATTTCAAAAGCTATTGTTAGGAGAAGCATATTGAAAAACAATTGTAGATGAAGATGGAAAACCTATTCACCCTACCAATTAGAACATGGCATCTTCCAACTATAATCCTGTATCAACGATGGTAATAATTATTTGGTATAATGTACTTTCAACAAGAAATTGCATTAACGTGTTTACTAATATAATTGATATTGGACTAATGACGTTCAATATTTTTTAAAATTAGGATTCTAGTGATTATGAGAGATCCACCTACCATATTTTGGTGTGCTAGGTCCCTATAATACTAATGTATGCCCTTATTTTTATTTTTAGTGTAGCATCATTATTGTGATTTTTATGCCCATGTACTCCCCAGGTTGCAATAATTGTGCCCCATAGAATCCCACTATTCTTATTTTTGTGCCCTTACATTATTATTATTATGTCGGCTCTGATTATATTGTGACCCCTTAGACTCCTATGTATAGAAAATATGCTTTATCATTTGAATCATCCAAGAATTGTTTATTTATGTAATGTAAAGGAGGTTTACCCCTCAAAGAGGATATTTTTTAAGTCATTGATCTATTATTTCTATTGTTTTGTGAGTTGGTTGCATCATATTTTGTATCAATGTTTGGGATTCTAAGGTTGCGCTTCTTCAAACAAGTCATCTTGGAATTTTGGCTATAATTTTTTCCTACGAGGCTTCTAAAGCTGAAACTTTTCCCACGTGGATCCATACTCATGGTGAAATTCATGTAAATAATTCATATTGTGGTTCGCTATATTTTTGAGATATGATTCAGGGAAGTTAGGGTTTTTTCAGGCTTGAAAATTTAGTCTCAAACATGTTACCTAGGGAAAATGCTCATAAATTTCATTTCAGGCATCAAACTTTAATTCTATAAAAAGTGGTGGAAATTGCATGGATTTCAGTGTTTTATGTAGCAATTTCACGACCGAAGGTCAAATTAGTGACATGTGGCACTCTGGAAAAGTTCACTCTACCGAACTAGTCTATAATTAGGAAATTATGGGAGATCGAGCCTAACGGTTCCTTGAAGACTCCAATATTGATCTGAGTTATGGGGTTGGAAATAAAACTAAGAGAGATACAATAGGACAAAATTTCAGACCTTGGAGTTCCAAAATTAGAGAGATAAAATAGATTCAATATCAAGCTCCTACCAACTAAGAAAAAGGTGTGTATATTTGAAATTTTCCATAAGGTTTCTTTGAAAAAGTAGTTTCAAGTGATTCAAAGGGAATAGTGATGCATAAATATCATTAGTTTATGCCCCAAAGTAACACCTGGTAACCAACCCCAAATATCTACTATGACGCGTGAAGAAGATGAAGAAATGCAACATGATATATACAAATTACGAGACCAAGTCCAACAAATTTTTCTCTCACAAAAAGTAACAAAAGCTAGGATGGATGGTTTGAAGAATGGCATGGAAGCTAGAATGTATTGTTTGAAGAATGGTGTCGGAGCTATGGTCGATGGTATAGAATAAAAACTAAAAGGAAACATGGAGGATTGGAAGGAAGACATGGAAGGTTTGAATGGAGGTTTGAAAATATTGCGGCAAGAAAATATTATTAATGGTGAAAACGTTGTAGAGGAAACTCATGATGAGAAAAAAAAAATTATGATTTCATATAGTGTAACATTGAATTGAAGACCCACCATATTCCAAATATCGATATGAGGAAGTTTGATGGAAAGGATATTGTAACATGAATACTACATATGAAGTAATATTTTGATCTCCATAATGTGGAAAACAGACAAAAGCTATGCATTGCAACTTTATATTTAGAACCTAATTGGTTTGTATAGTATCATAGGATTTTATCTCATAAATAAACTTTCACTTGGTCAATTTTTACGAAGGAAGTCATAGCACATTATGAGGATACAAAGATCAACACCTTCTTTATCCAATTGATAAATTTCAAAGAAAATGTTTCAATGGCGGAGAGAAGAAATTATTTTACATAGATTGTGAGGGCAAGGAAGAAAGTAAATAAGAAACTTAAAAACAAGAGGATATACACCAGGAACCAACCCTAGCAAAAGAAGAAATGAATATGAACATATCAAGTAATGCAATGGTAGGAATTACCACTCCTTAAAACTTTCAATATAAAATAATATATAAAGAAGAAAAATGTAATAGTGATGATTGATTCAGGTACTACTCATAATTTTATTCATTCTAAGATAGCCAAGGAATCGAATTGCTTTGTATATCCAACACCAGAGTGTCAAGTGATGGTTGCAAATGGAGGAACTATAAATTTCTCTATAAATTTTCATAACATCAAGCTAACCATGGGGGAATATTTATTGAATAGTCCAATTATTTCCATTGGTTACAATATTTGGGTATAATAGCTTTTAATTTTCAATAATGTTTCTTGGAAATTTTTTAGGAAGGAAAGGAAGTTGAATTAAGGGGGATTGAAAATATAATAAGCTCTAATGGCATGAAAATCTTATAATTAAATAACAATGAGGCACAATTGCACAGTTATGTTGACTAGAGGTTCAAACATAGAAATCATTTATTTCTACAGATCTCCAAAAATTATTGGACAATAATTCCAAGGTATTTAAGAATATGAAAGGCCTACCATATATTTGTGATCATGATCATGCTATTCATTTGATTCTAGGAAGTGTTCCTCAAAACATCAGGCCTTATAGATATCCCTATGCCCAAAAGGGTGAAATTGAATGTATGGTTGTAGAAATGCTAGAGGTCGGTATAATTCAACCTAGTCAAAGTTCTTTCTCTGCTCCAATAGTATTGATTGAAATGAAGGATGGATCATGGCACATGTGTCTGGATTATAGGGATATGAACAAGCTGACTATTAAATATAAATTCCCACTACTGTCATTGATGAATTATTGGATGAATTACATGGATTAATTCACTTCACCAAGTTAGATCTTTTTTCAGGATATCATCAAATTAGAATGAATACTGAAGACATTCTAGAAAAAAAATTTAAAACTCATGAGGGTCATTATGAAATTTTGGTCATGCCTTTTAGCCTTACCAATTCACCTTCTACATTTCAAGGTTTGATGAATTCCATTTTCAAACCCTTCCTTCGAAAATTTGTGTTAATATTTTTTGATGATATAATAATCTACAAAAAGTATTGGAAGGATCATGTTAAACATGTTGAGAGGGTGCTTAAAATATTGGAGGAGAAAACTTTATATGAAAACACCTGCAAATTTTACTTTGGAGTACAAGAGGTGGAATATTTGGGTTATATTTTATCTCATGAGGGTGTTAAGGTAGACCATAACAAAATAAAATCCATCAAGGAATTGAAAATCCTCACAATCATAAATCATGTGTGAGGATTTCTTGAGCTGACAGGGTATTATCACATGTTTTTTAAGATTATGGGAGAATATAACAACATTACTGAGGAAAGATGTATTTTCTTGGACTATAGAAGAAGCTAAGGCCTTTGAACATCTTAAATAAGAAATGTGCTCAGCACCAATATTATTGTGGAATGAAATGCCTCAAGAAATGGAATTAGTGTCGTTTTAGCTACAAAGTTGATGTTGAAAATGCAGCAAGAAATTCGTAATTTAATTTTTTCTTTGATTAAATTAGGAGAAAATTGAAATTCCAAATCAACAAACAACTTGAATGAGTTAAATGAGCTATTATCAATCAGTTAGTTTATTTAATTAGAGTTCGGGGATGAATTTGAGCTCTGTAGAATGATTCCTAAATTTTAGGAACCTAAGTTGAGTTAATTTTAGTTTAACAATTTAATTCAACAAAATTTAGTTAAGGCCAGTTAAACTAGTTCCAACTATTGGAGGAACTAGTGGGAGATTAGAAGTGGGGTGCATATTTAGTGTTTAATGAGTTAATTGATCAATCATCCTAAATTAACTCATGCATGCACAAAATTCGAGTTACTCGGTTAATATTGGAGTTCAAGGGTAGTGTACTATCACTTGTAGGATTTTCCAAGTTGTACAGGTCATGCATGCAGTTAAAGGAAGGCCGAAAGGAATTGCAAAGTTCTCAATGAGTAATTTCCCTAACTAATAGGGGCTAATTCCTCATCAAATAACACAAGGAAATAGGAACTTGGAGGGCTTGAAAATTGGCTAAGTCTTGGCCAAATTCAGTCATTCAAACAAAGGATATAAGATACAGGTGCAGGTTCAGCTCAAGGTTGAGCAGAGCATATTTTATTCATCCAGATTATTTGGTTAATTTAATACATATAGTAAGGGGTTTTGAGAAGTTTCTTTCCCCTATATATATATTTGTGTATGTGTATTTAATCTCGATGCATGTTACTGATTTGTGTTCTCGATCTTGAATTTACTTCCACAAATTGGTAGAGTAGATTATAGTCTTGTGATTTAGTAAGTTTCATGAGAAGTTTTGTATCTACATTAAAATTCTACATGGTATCAGAACTAGATTCATAGTAGAGAAGAGAAATTGAAGTTGTCAATGCAGGAGGTTTTAATTTGAAGATCAGTGTTGCAGGTTTTCTCTGGGACTGAGAAGATGACTTTCAATGGACTCGAGCTCGAGTATGCTTTGGAAGGAACCATGAATTTTGTGGCATGGAAGATCTACGTGAAGGTAGTATTTGATGACAATGGGCTGCTAGAATACATCAAGACAGATGTAGAAAAAACCCCCAACAACTAATGCCCAAGATCTTGTTCAATGGAAGAAGAATGTGGCTAAAGTGAGGAGAATCATATTCGAGAGATTTCGAGATCATATTGTCTAAAATATCCATAGGAAAGAGTCTATGTTCACGATGTGGAAAACAATGACATATTTTTTTGAGAAAAATAGTGACCATGAGCAACTGGCACTCAAGGACAAGCTTCATAGTATTAAGATGCAAAAGAATGAAACAATTATGCAGTACCTGAGCAATTTTACACAGTGTCGTGATCAAAGGCAAAATTAAATTAGGAATTTCTTGCTACATTTTCAACATTAACTTTTTAGCTAAAATGACACTAATTAAAAACTTACCACAAGGTCAAGAAGGAAATTTTTTGGGATAACCTTAAATCTTATATTCAGAATTTTGTGACAGAATGTTTGGTTTACCAAGAAAATAAATTTTATGCAATTAAGACCCTAGGTCTATAAAACCTTTATTCATTCCAAGTTAACATTGGGAGGAGGTTTCAAACGATTTTATCATAGGTTTACCCAAGTCTGAAGGAAAAAATTTCATCATGGTGGTAGTAGATAGACTTACTAAGTAGGCACACTTTTGTGCATTATCGCATCCACTAAAATCCATCAAAGTTTCTACTACTTTTATGGAAACAATTCAAAAGCTACACGGAAACCCAAATATTATTGTACGAGAATCAGATCCCATTTTTACTTGAAATTTTTGGATGGAATTATTTTCTTGACTGTGTACTCAATTAGCTCATAGCTCATCTTATCATCCTCAATATGATGGGAAAAGTGAGATAGTGAATAAATGTTTGGAAGGATATATTTGTTTCTTTGTATATAATAATAAAACACAATGGGTTACATGGTTACCTTTGGTTGAATGGTGTTATACCACTTCCTTACATATTGCAGCAAAACGACCCCATTTATGACACTTTATTGATATCATCTACTTTCCATCACATCATATTTAAGTGAAATTTATAAGGTTTAAGAAGTGTAACATCACATCAAGCATCAACGAAAATTTCTCCAACTCTTAAAGAATAATCTCACTTTGGCACATAATTGAATGAAACAACAGGAAGATGAACATTAGAGTGAAAGAATCTTTTATGTAGGAGACTGGATATTTTTACGGCTACATCCATACAAACAAGTGTCCCTCAGTCAAGCTAAGAAGGATAATATATTATCACCAATGTACTATGGTCCTTACAAATTGTTGCAAAAGGTTGGTACCATGGAATACAAATCAGAGCTTCCTGCATCTTCTCAAGTGCAGTCAATTTTCCATGTTTTATGCTTAAAGAACATTATAGGTGACAAGTTTCCAGTTAAAACAATATTTTCAGAACTTGATGAGGAAGGAAAAATCATGTTGGAACATGAAGAATTCATGGAAACAAGAGCTCGACATCTACAAAATCAATCAATTTCATAGTATCTCATCAAGTGAAATAACTTACCCGTTGAGGATTCGACATGGGAGGGTGAGAATTTTCTACAGAAGCATCCAGAACTACTCAAGAATTAAGGAAAACACTATTTTGAATGAGAGGGTCATGTTAGGTCCCTATAATACTAATGTATCCCCATATTTTTATTTTTATTGTAGCTCGCTTATTGTTATTGTTGTGCCCATGTAGTCCCTATATTTCTATTATTATGCCTCGTAGAATCTGACTATTGTTATCGTGGAATCCGACTATTGTTATTGTTGTTCCCTAACATTATTATTGTTATGTCAGCTTCAATTATATTGTGACCCCTTAGACTGTTATATATAGGAAGGAGGTTTTCTCATTTGAATCATCTAAGAATTATTCATTTATGCAATGTAAATGAGGTTTCCCCCTCGAAGAGGATACTTTTTAATTCGTTGATCTATTATTTCTATTGTTTTGTGATATTGTTGCATAACATGGTGCGCCCTGCTACAAAATAAACCTAAGAGAATGATGCAATAATAATAAGACTCGTAGAGGAAGAATACAAGGAATGGTTGAATCAACCAACAATTCAATTCCTACTATGTCAAGAATCACCAATTAGGAATGACTACATCAATAGTAGTTCTTCATCGCAGGTTGGCAATGTAGGCAATAAAATATAGGTTGGTATGGATGAATACTTACGGGATATCAATTCCAAGGAGGAAATGTTGTTAGATGAATTCTAGAATGATGAGATAGGAGATGATCCTCATATCACTAATACCTTATTTTAAAGCTTGAAATATGCTTCCACCACTGTTGTCTTTTGACTTGGTAGCAACTGAAATTCTATTGAGTTGGGGACAACAATGTTGTTGTAGAACTTAAAAGAAAAGTTTTGGATGTCAAATGCATGTTTCTTGGAGATATTGAGGTACTTCACCTGGGTGATCACTCAAGTTGCTTATGTTTTGTGAAATATTGTCACACAATCAACATTAAACATGGTCTATTTGATGAAAGTTAAATATTGGCATTGTACAATTATATTCCCTACCAAATACAGGCTATTCAAAGATAAGGTTCTTTGGAGTGATAACGTCTTGTCGAGTAGCTACGAAGAGGCAAAGAAATTGTTGAAAATTTTGGGTGTTGAGTACATATCATATATTGTATGTCTGAATGATTGTATTCTATATAGAGGATAATATGTAGACAAAGAGATATCTCTGAAATTTGGGCATGACAGTTACCATAATTTAAAAAAATAGGTAAATCACATGGTCCTCCTCGTAATATATTGAAGCACATGCCTATAATCCCAAGGATTCAAAGGCTCTTTCGTTGCAAATAATTATCTATGTTGCAGTGATGACATGGCTCACACAAAAGTGAGTCAAGTGTCATGTGAATCCCAACATATTAAATACCTATGAATCATATAGAGGATACATGGGTTGAAGAATTCAAGGATGAAGTAAAAAGTCTATGAATCATCATGGCCAGGGATGACATCAACCCATATTCCCTCAAAAACACTAACTATTCTATTTTTTCTGTAGTAGTGATCAATAACAATACCCCCCATGGTTGTTTGTGAATAATTAATAGCTTATGTTGGCTCCCATAGTCCCTGGTAGAATACAAATGAAGAATATGGATGTCTACTTACAACCATTGGTAGATGAATTAAAGGAATTATGGGAAGGGATACATGTGTACCATGTATCTAGACCCATCACAATAGAGAGGAGTTTCACATTGTATGACATATGTGCTTACACCATATATGATTATTGAGGCTGAGGAGTTTTCTTCGGTAAATTACATGTTTATTAATCTATTTATATAAGTAACAATATTGTTTCACATATATTTAACTTAATTCATTGCAATTGTTCTAATATTCATGGTCGCTTGTCATCTTGTATACAATCATTTCACAGATCTTGTGACAAAAGGGTATCATAGATGTAAATTTTGTGGACCTTTTGTGAAAACTAGGTGGTAAGACCACCTATGAAATCTAGTGTACAATTGTTCCATTCCTCCTAGAAAAACACCTTTATAAAATAGAAACAATTTCTTTCAATGCTAAATGAGAGAGTTGTATTACGGAATTGTTGATACCACATATTCCATCTTTACTATAGAATTATTGATACCATTGATTCCAAAATGATATCACCTTGTGGGAAACTTCGATTTGTACAAAATTCTTTACATTTTGAGGAGAAATAATGTTTATGGGTTTTGGAAAAGCATCATGAGTAACAATTTTTTAATATTCTGGTGGGTATATGGTTAAATAAATTTTAGTTAAATTTTGATGTTTTATTATTCCAATTTTTTTTTTAATTGTACATATGAATTTAGCCATATCAAAAACACTCATGTAAAAATCACAATTCAAATTTGTGATTTGAAAAAATATTTATGAGAATCTGAGTCAATTTGGACAAGAAAATATGAGAAGAAAAACTCCCAAATATCTCACTTCAATTGTCCAACTATTAGAAAATTTAGAGCTTTTGAAAAAAATCCTACTAATCAATTTTATGTTAATGAGTGATATTTTGTTATTTGAAATATTTTCTTTTAATACTATATATATATATGACTCGTTGGTGTTAAAAGCCCCTACCACTTTCTCAAAATGTAAATTTGTAATTTGAAAATATCTATGCGAGATTCTTAGCAATCTAGACTTAAATAATCTGCGAGTACACATTTTAATCTATATGAAAATATTATTTTGAAAAATAAAATAGAAGATTATTTTTTATATACAGAAGTGTACATATTGATAGTACACACTTTCAAAGATGGCAAGCGTAGTTTACATCAAACAACCTATTTATAATTTTTCTCAATAAATGGATTTCCTCTTTGGAAGTTGGAAGACGGTAAGCGAAATATATGTGGAATTCAAAAAATTCTGAGAACTTGCGTATATATTGTATGTTGGAAGATTCTAATTTCTAAGCCAATCAACGTGGAATTAGTTTAAAACGTCTTGTTTGAAATATTTTTCTTTATCTGTTTTTCAAATCGTTTAACATAAAGCAGCATACTGTAAAAATTTCCTGAAATGCCTAAAATGAGAAGCGAAACAGTTTAAACTATATGAAAACGTTAAAAATAGGAAGCCAGTGGCTAAAATCATACAAATTATAAATATGTTTTCTTTGAAACGAGGTTTGAAAACTTTTACAATTAATTTAAATTGTTTTTAATGGAACGTTTGAGGATAAGTATCGTATATCAAAATATAATAGGTTTTTATAATTTTAGTTTAATTATTAATAATTATTATTAAAATGGTATAATTTAGAATATTTAAATTTATCTAGCTATTTTGTAATAATAAATTTTTTATATTTTTAATTTTTAATTTAATTATCAATAATTATTATATGGATGGTAAGATTTAACCTTTATACAATATCATGAAATATTCATTATAGAATATTTAGAACAAATGTTAATACTTATTGTGAAAATAGTTATATAATTTTTGTAATTTTAATTAAAACTATTAAATAAAAAATCTCATATGTAATTTTTGTATCTAATTAAATTGACTAAATAAAAAAAATTCTCATATGAATAACTCTAGAAGTGACTTACAAGTGACTTACAGTATTTTGGACATGTGGTATTAATAAATCATGGTATTGTAACAAATACTATTTGCATATTAAAAATCTCCAAAAAAAAGTAAGGGTGAGTTGGTTGATGCCTATAGACTTGATTTTTATTATTGTTTACTAAAATTTAAATATTTTTTAATTTCCCAAGTAAAAAAAAATATGATATTAACTAAGAGAATTATTAGATTTATTATGCTTATTTATACATTTACCTAAAATCGAGTTAGCTATAAAGATTAAAGAATATTATGATGATAAGAAGTAAATATCAAGATATCCATTTAATATGGATTCAATAATTACGTCGTAAGGTGTTCTTATTTGAAAACAACTTCCCTAGCTGCCAATGTGTCCATGTGTGAGCCATTGGATCAAATGTTAGACGATTGAAATGTTTAAGGCCATTAGATCCACAAGTAAATAGTTTTATATTTATTTTTTTATAATGTTAGCTTCTTCTTCTTCTTCTTCTTTTTTAAGTTAGATTGATTTTAGGTGTATAATAGAAATGTTGTAATGCCATGTTTAACATGTTGACTATGTCAAATTACACAAAAATAAAAATAAAAGTAAATTAAATACAAAATAATAATAATAATAAACTATAACCCATGGTATTGACCTTATTTGAAAACAACTTCCCTAGGTGCCAATGTGTCCATGTCTGAGCCATTGGATCAAATACTAGACGATCGAAATGATTTAGACCATTAGATCCACAAGTAAATAGTTATATATATATTTTTTATAATGTTAGTTTTTTTTTTCTTTTTAATAATTTAGATTGATTTTAGGTGTATAAAACAACCCATGGTATTGACGCATGGTATTCATGTGGAATATAGTTTATTAAATTATTTCACAGGAAATGGTTTATCTTGATCAGTAATGATGAATGTTCATTATTCTCATTTCTTAAATAACACTAAATTCTGCGTTAATTACATAGTTGCAATAATTTGTATCTACATATGATTTGTAACTTCATACATAATGTTTATTCCATCTTTTTTTTTGTTAATAAAAACCAAAAGAAGATTGTACTTAATTGTATTATGATGATTATAAGTAAAATCCATAAGTACTATCCAGATTATTAGAAATATGTTATTTTCATGTTAATGTAATTCATATGGTCAAGGTAGTGGTAACAAAAATGAATAAAATTCATTAAAATTGTTTGCAAAAGTATGTAAAAGATATATATGGAAAATAATATACAAATAATAAAATATAATTAATATAAAATAATGATGATGATAATGATGATGATATTGATTAACTATCACTAATATTTATATGTTTCATTGAATTTTAAGAAAGTAAAAGATTAATTAGATTAATTTAATTTTTTATTCTTATTCTTAAAAGTGAGAGAAGTGTTCCCATATTACCATAGTTTTGTTTAGTTAAAAGGTCAAGAAGCTCTAATGTAATAAATATTTTGAAAAGTAGACCAAATTTGAGTATAAGACGGACAATCCAAGAAAAATATATCTTCATATTCAACACTTATTAGATAATACAAGTGACAGACTCTTTCATCCTATGACATTTTGGGAAGTAATCAACATCAAGTTTTATCATAAAGGTCATGAAAATTTGTTCTAATCGTGGAAATGCTCATTTTCTTCTTAAACAAGGAAAATTTTAGGGGATAACATTCACATATGGGCTTATTTTCATGCTTTTTCAAAAGAAAATATTTTCCATTTTTCATTTTTTCTATAAAAAAAATCACCCGAATTTTATGGGATAAAAAGTATTTTACCTTGAAATCATAAATACTTCATAAATATTACATAAAATAATGGGAAATTTCAATATTTTTACTAATAAAGAATGCATAATAGGGACAAGTAAGATTCGCCAAGGTTTCTAAAAATAAAAAACAAAAATCATCCTTATTATTAATAGTGGTTAAGGCAAAGAAATAATTTGGGTTTTTTATACTGGTGTTGATCACTTCCTTATAATATTATAGGTTTATTTTTCCCTGCTGATTATTTCTCTGCATTTTCTCCTTAGATTTGGAAGTAACAATATTTTTAATATTTTGGAAATCTTACAATACAATCTCCTTCTTATTCCCTAGTGGTCTAACCAAGACTGTGAATCTTTATGCCACTCTCACGTGAATGGAAGGTTGGGCCTTTTTTACTAGAGTTAGAATGAATTTTAGGAAACACCTTCGCATCCATATTGTATAAATTCTGCCCATATTGTATAAATTATCCTTATCCATAAGATACAAAGACATATGCATGCTTCGAATGGGGAAAATATTGCTTCAATCAAAACGATAGGGCAAGGAATATTTCTTTAATATTCAAGATGTAGATTATAAAATTCTTTTGGATTTTTTTCATATTCATCCATGACTCATTGGATATACTGTATCTTTAAACCTCTTATTCATATAAAATACCAATAGCGATGAGTCTCAAATTACAGATTTTTTTACTCCCAAATCCAAATATCTTCCAACTTGCAATTTTTTAATATCCTATAGTAATATTTCCAACCTACATTTATCATTTTCTAAATTTTATAACTCCAAAGAAGCTTATGATTGATGTAAATTCCCGTATATTAGTACAAAGGAAATTCGTACAAGGATTTGTTGTCATAAATCAAAGTATCATAGGTGGTATTTTAGGATTTGATAATCATGACTTTAGATTTGTAAGTTTTAAGAATTGGAAGAAGCAAGAAAGGACAAGAAATATGGAGGAAAAGACGTTAAGTCATTGTGTTATATTCTATTGATCTCAAAATATGAATTATAATACATCAATGTTTCTAGATTTTCTTTATCTACATCTAGATCACATTAACAACTCATTAGTAGATCATCATAACACCCCATCAAGATAAGAATTAGAATTCATAAAAATTATATTCTCACACTTTGTGATTGTATAGGGAATCACGGTCTAAAATTTCCCTCCTCAATCATGTAAGAATAATTATACAAAACATGTACCAAAAACTTTTTCCATATTCAATCTCAGACTTATGAACTATTCTTTGATGAAGCTTTTCCCATAAAACTATCAATATCTTAAAATCTGGAAGTGAACCATTGTTATGTTTAAACAGTTCCCTTGAATAATTAAAATTCTTTTCCTCTGATTCCAATTGTTATTCTATAGTTCTTAATTTTTTTACTAAATGCTAAGAACTTGAAACATGAACACTAATATTTGATATTTAGCTTTATTAGGTACAAGGAGATAACTTCTCAATAGTTACATTATCAAAAGGATTCAAGCTAAGGCTTGGATTCTTTAGGTCATGGTTTTTATATTTGACCACTGACCATCTTCTATGGAAATTGGCAGTTTATTGTTTACCACTATCCAAACTAATTTGAATAATGCAGTGGTTTTGGGAGGACCACTCACCAATATTATTTGAATAAGGAGGTGGTATTTTGGATTACCATAGTACAATATTCTTTAAATAATGTGGTGGTTTTCTGATAACTACTCACCAAATTCACTTTCCTGAATTTATTTACCCCCTTGAATGCGTAGGAGTGTTTGTTTTATTATTGGGATCCGACCTCTTAAAGTTGTGTTGTTGGAGGCTACCATATTTTACAATTTTTATCCCCACTTTAGTTGTGAAAAGTGTCATTTTTTTTTATAGAATAGATAGTTGATTTTTTTTTACTTGGCTCATTTCTTCATAAACCTTTGTATTTATCTTTTTTTTTAACTATGCAGTAGGATTGATATAGTTTCTTCACGTCTTGATTCGATATCCAAAAATTTATCCATCTAGAAAGGATTAATTTATTATATTTCTTCTGTGTTTGACATCTTTCGGATAGGTGATTTTGCTTCCCACAATGAATACAAGAATGGAGATGAAAAAATTGAGTCTCTACATGACCATATTTTTCCCACGGCTACAACTTTCTTAACAAGACTATTAAGTTCATCAAGAGATCTTGCACTCACATTTCTGAATTAGCTTTGAATAATATAGAATATAAAATCTATCATATTTCATGCATCCCAATCCATGCAAACTTTTATTAAATGAGATTTCTTCCCAAGGTCTGAAAAATGTCTTGGAAAGATCATTTTCATCTTCTTTGTATACATTAAAAAAAAAATTGCTATTATTATTATTTTTGTTGTTATTCTGTGTTTCATTAATTTATCCATAATTTCATTTGTATCACACTCCACATCAATCATCTTTAGTCCATCAATTCTTTTTATTATTTTAACTCTATCACTTCATAAAATTTTTGAATAAGGTCCTTTTTATCACGTGTTGCATCACTCCACTTTACTAGTTCCTTTATCTAGTAACTTGCACCAAATATCTAGATGAATTCATGAGTATCACAATATACATTAATGTTTTTCATTAAAAGTTCAATGTCATAAATTGTATCGGACATCAATGTATATGTTGCATCAATGTGATCTTGCTTTTCTCTTAATATATTTATAAGTGCATAGAGTAATTGTACCTTCATATCTATTTTGGTTTGAAGATCATTTACAAATGCTAGTGTGTCAATCATCCAAATTTTATAGTTTTATTTTTCTATAATTTCCACTCAAGTACTTTAATTGCATTTTTAAATTCATGGTTGCAGACTTGAAAATATTTAATTTCATGAGATGCATTTCAAAGCTGCTTTCCTCTTTTACCCATTTGTACTTGACACACTCATTTTCTCACTTATATCTGATTTCCTATACTCATTCCGTTGATAATGCTCACTTTATTTTTATGTTAATTAAGAGTGTCAGGTGCTACCGACCATGCACCCTAAAGTGTTATTATAATGTGTTGAATTTGATGTATCAATTAACCTCCTTATTCAATTTTAGGTAGGTGTCTTTACAAAATACAATTTTTTTTTTTTTTTCAGAATGAGTCTCACATATCGTCTAAAATTCCTTACTCAGGAAATGAGCACTTGATATCATTCCCTAAAATTTTATTTACTATAAACTTAGAAAAAATACATCTCTCACATTTCACTCAACAAGTGAGCATACGGTTTCATTTTCGGGGCTCAACACGAGTGAAATAAACTTTAATCTTCCATCAAACAAATGAATAATTTTACTTATAATTCCCATTACACTAAATTTTTAAGCTTCCATTACATGATAGCTCACATTATACCATCTAAACCCCTTTTTAAATAAACATTATATTAAATTATTAATATAAATGTATTACACCTTTTTTCTCCAAATAAATAATACTAATTAAATTATCACTGTTATAGGTCATTTTGTCACAACTTATCAATATGCCTTCAAACTAGATCATTCCAATCATTTGAAAAAAAAAATTTCCTCCCTAAACAAGTCCTTAAGAATGACTCTCTCAAATCCCTGAGTTTCTTTCTAAAACTGCTTCATTTCAGTGATTTTTAGGTCTAGCGCACCGTAGCCCGTAATTTCCCAACATTCACCAGCAGGTTGGCCCACTTTGGAAACATATTGATCACCACCAACTTTCCCCTTGCTAGGGGTTTGTTGATTCTATAAATTCAAGAAAAATAAAAAGAATCACGAAGCAGTCTCTTCCTGAAGCTTCGAGGAGTTTCTATATCTATTTAACTTTGATGAATGTTTTGAATCCTATCATAACATACATTAGATCTTTCACCCCTTATATCTTGAGCTTATCCTCCCATCAATAGTGTATCTCAAGCCTATATTGGTAAATGGATAATAACTCTCAACTTATCATCCTCTTCTATATATTTGTGGTCATCCACAAGCTAGGGGTTGGATTTTGGAGATAGATTCTACCCTCATGTTTCTATTGTGACAGTCATTATTCCATGAAATAGGGTGATATGGAGGTAGACTTTGTGGAAAGGAAGGAACAAGTCGGCTTGGAGGACATCTTATACAAGATCGATTCCTATATTTGGATGTAACTCACTACATTTCTATTAATTCAAAGAGTTCATTGTTTTATTATGTGTGATGTTAGGATTTCATGTACTTCGGTGTCATGTTGAACCAATGAATAAAGTGATTATATGATGCTACATAGATGTGAGAGATCATTGGCCCGTGTTTTTTAATTGTGCATGCTCTAATTATAGCGATCGAAGCAAGGATTGGAGTGAAAAATCCAAGAGAGGAGAGAATCATATGATAGATTCCAGGTTGGCTTCATCCCATTATATATTTACTTTAAGGAAAAGATTATCTTGTTTATCTTTCTATTTTTCTAGACTAGGTCATCAAGTCTAGGTAAGATATTTATGTCTGTAGTTGTATATTACACATAAAAAATTGGAGACCCCAATAGGGAACAACGTATTATCTTGGTGTTTTCCTTGTACTTAGTGTTTGTTTACCTATTCTTCATACCTTCGCGATATTATTCAATGAATAAAATACCTAGGAAGACCTTTCATTTAGTTTCAAGTGTAATTTTTGTGTTGGAACCTTGCATCCCCTGATCAACGCCCCCATTGGTATAGAGAAAGAGTGTTACACTACACCTTAGCCTTCATTCTGCCTCCATTGCATATAACTAGTGTCCCTTCAACACGTTTGTTGCCCCCTGTTCATACACAATTTTATTTTTATTTATTTTCTCTCTTTCCAAATTTGTTCCAAATGCTCTTCCTTGAGTCTTTCTGTGTCTTGTGGTGTCTCTGAGGCCTCTATTAGTTTTATTTTGGCTTTTGAGTGCCTATGATAATGATTTTTTTAGACTTTCCTTTGTTATTATCATTAGGTCATTAGCCAACTGATTTGTTTGATCATTGAGTGCTTAAATGAATTGATGTTTTATTCATCGTTATAAAAGGTTTTCGTTAGTCATTTATTAGGCATGCATCTTAGTTTTCATCATATTTTAAAATTAAGAGGAATTGAAAAGAAAAATCTCGTGCATTGCATCTAGGTTTTTGTGTGTGAAATTCGAATTCCCTAGTGTGAAATTTCATGTTTTTGCATTAAATTTTGCAAACAAAATTCCCCCTCAATGGGTAGGGTGGGGTGGGGGTGGGTGGTCAATTTGTGTATGAGTGTTAATAACCTCTAAGTGACATCACCCTTTTTTATAAAATTTTATTTTTTTCTTTCTTTCTTCTTGTCCATTTGGGTTTGTATGCATAGATTGATTGTTGAATTTGAAAAGTAACTTTTACATTGTAGCTAATGTATGTGTGATTTTTTTTGTCAGCAATCAAGTTGCATTCAAATGTTTCTTTGCATTTAAAAATTTAAAAGAAAATAAAAGAAAGAAAATTATTTGCATTGCATATAGAGCTTTGATTTTTATTGGAATAGTGAAGTTGAGTAGATCAATTTTTGCATCACTTGTTTGTTTCATTGTTGATTGATTTCTTCTTTCCATAATTAGTTAGGCCTTTCATTGGTAAAAGGAAAATTGAAGGATTTATTTTTTTCATATTAGTTGCATTATAGGTGTGTTTAGATGACATTGAGTTTTGAGCCTTGAAACTCAAACATGATTCAAATCAACTCTAAAATTCATCTCAATTAACCTAATGAGCTTTTGAAACTTAGTGACACATCTAGAGGTATAAGCTAGAGACATGTTCTGGTATCTTTAACTGGATGATTTTTCATTATATGTCAGCATTATATTTCTGGGGTGATATCCCGTTCCGTGTACGTAAGTGTATTAAATCATTATCCATGTACCTTCAGGTATATCAAATGGCACTCAACACACGATAAGTATATGGGAACAATCTCATCGTTTGGTTACAAATTAGATAACACTACCACAGATAGCACCTCCCCGTACTGTCGATTATATTTTGGAAGTCCACCATAGGTTTCTATCACATAGTTAACAGAGTCAGCTGCCTTGTACACTCTGATACATTTAACACAATAGTCAGGGATATTTCCTGCCTATATGTAGATCCTTGGTTCTCCAAGGCTATATTTTTAAGTTCATAGTTGCTTGGTAATCCTCATCTACCTAGTTACCACTTTGTTTTGTTTTGTGTCCTAATTCTAAAATAAATTAATTGACCACATACTAACATCCTCCTCATATCTTAGGTTGGGACTAATGGCGATAGTTGCGGAGTCCACCAATCAAGGAAACCCCTTTGACAGGAATCTTGTTCCTATACTTGCTTTTGGAAATATTGGCGACGCTTATATGGAAGTGTTTTCCCTTCCTCGATTTTATATTGGTATTCCATTTTGGTTTTCTTACCCCTATGGTTCTGAATATTGAAACTACTCCTCAACCAAGTTCTCCTCCACCTGAACAAAATCAACCTCAAGTTGATACTAATGTTGACCCGTTTTCCTTCTTCGCTTTTTTTGTCTTCTACCTATTCTTGCTCTGCGTCTGGTGAAAGCCTCAAAGTTAGTAACCAGATGAATAAAAAGAAGAAGAAAAGGAAGATTAAAAAGAATAAAAATAAGCAAGGGGGAAACCAAGTAGCCATTGCTAGCGATGTAACTAGTATGGATAAATCTTCCAATCAACCCCGCAAAGTTAAATTCCCTTGAAAGTTATGTAATGGTGACCACCTTCTTAGAGATTGTCCCAGTATTCTCAAGGTATTAGAAGTATGTTCCACATGCTCACATAAGCCCTAGTCATCAGGATTTAGATATAATGTTGGTGACAAAACTTCAACTAGTGATAGTAAGTTCCATGGGAAAAATGGTAAAGTTAAGTTTCCATGTACATTATGTGAAGTGAGGTATCCTATTCACCTTTCACCTTATATGGATGAACCCTAAAATTTTTTAGAAGAACTTATAACTTCTTAGCCTTGTCTTATGAGTAGTCATCAAAATCTTTCTCCCAACTATCCACTAGATGATGAAGTGATTAATTAAAATCTATCCCAAGTCGATCCCAATCCCTCTGACTGTGGTTCCCATGAATATGTTCCTGACAAACCATTGGATGATAAAATGGTTGACTCGATTCCACCTTTAGTTGATTGTAACATTCATGTAGATAGTGAACTTCATACCACTCAGGTTCTTCTCATTTATTCCGGCTCCAATGAGATGGGGGATATTACTCCCATTCTCACATAACTAGAGATAATTTCTCCCATTACCATAGAACAATGGGGTAGCTCTATTGTTTCGACGAAACTCCCTCCATGTATTATGGTTGCTTCCTTTGATTGGATTCGACTAGTAGGATATCATCTTCCTCCTTATGTGTGCTTCTAGGTAATAGTACAAAATATGACCATACCAGGCATAATTATAGACGACGGTGCATTAGTTAGTATTGTGTCCTCATCCTCTATATCTTGTTGCCATTACCTAGAATCTATTGGCTTTTAATAGAGAAACCAATTAACCATTAGGGGTGCTCCCTAAATTTCCTATTACTTTGGGAAGAAATACTGTCTATATTGATGTGACAGTATTCCAAGTCCCTTCAGATTTTAATTTACTCCTTGGGCATGAATATGTTTATGTTATGGGAGCTCTTGTCTCCTCATCCTTTGATGTGATATTTTTTCCAAATGAAGGAAGAATTGCGACCATTGACCAAATTTCGTTCGTTGGTCCTAATTTGACTACCAATCATGCTACTTCCCTATGTGTTCCAACTATGCATGTGGTATATTCCCTGTCATAGCTTAATTATGTGGAAACCTTAACCATTCACATACCTTTTGATTAAGATGAGTTGTTCACTATCCGCTCAACTTCTTTCGACCTAGATCTAATAGGTGATATGGTGAATGATTTACAGGGGGCATTGGAACCTGATCTTTCCATTGGATCCTTTGAAATGTATCCCTTCCAAAGCATTTTTCTTCCATCTGATGAGAACCTCTTAGAAACCATTGTCTCTTGGAGGCCATGGTCTAATTTTTGAGCATAGTTCATTGTATTGTGTCAAGATAATTAAAAAATGAAACAATATCCCCATAGAAAAGTTATATTTATTGTGTCAAGCTCTTAAAAAATGAAACAAGGTTCCCGAAGAAAAGTTTATTTTTATATGTCAAGCTCGTTAAAAAATGAAACAAGTCCCCTTCCAATTCGAGTCATTGATTGGATATTGTAAATTCCAAGTCAAGTATTTTCACCCGATCTCGTAAATGAACCTTCATTCCATCTACCTGTTAGTAAGAAGTAGTCTACTTAGGTGAATGAACTAAAGTTTGGGGGGCATGTACCTCGAATTGAGTAATTATGTTAGGGGCATGCCAACTTATATCAAGCATAGTTTTCCTATATTTCAAGCTTATATAAAAATAAACCCAATTTCAAGAATATTTTACCTCTATTTCGATATTGTTTAAAAATGAAACCAAATTCAAGCATAGTTTATCATGTTTCAAGCTTTTTTAAAAATGAAACCAATTTCATGCATAGTTTTGAATGTTTCAAGCTTCTGTAAAAATGAAACCATTCTCATATCTATCCCTTGTGATTGCTATTTTTTATCAACCTATTTCTACCATATGAGCCTTGGTTTTTCTCATCCTATCGTCACCATCTCCTTGGCCTATCATACGCTTTCACTTGGTTTTTACCCTTTCATTGGGAACAACTACGATGAGTGGTGTTAATATCCATCCTCTTAACCATTGTGTGTTTTGAGCAGTTCCATCATGATAGGAACTAGTTTTTACCTCTTATGCCACTCATTCCTCAAGGAGGAGTCCTCTTTTCACTCTTTTCAGACTCCAAAAAAATGAAAATATTTTCGAGCACTTGTCTTTTAGAACCTGTTAAAGTAAATGAAAAGAAGTATACACAATATAATTTTAACCCTTTTCAAAACTGAGATAGACTATTTACAAAAAAGGAATACCTTAGTTGATCATGACTAATAGGTTCTCTTAGGTATTTTTTTCTCCCTTTTCAGACTCAAGGGATTATATATGAAAAGTAACCTTTGGAGTTTTATTTTTATCCTCTTTTTCAAAATATCTAAAAAAGAAAAATATGTCAATTTTTCCTTCATTGGACTCGTAAAAACATCAAAAAATGATTGAATTGTTGATCATGATGGGACAAAACCACTCCTTCTCAGGGTTCATTAAACATACTCAGAGGGATTCATCTGAAGGATGAACTTATACATAAAGCATATGTTATCATCCTCAGGCTTGTCAAATAATAAATAGGTACTAACCAATATGGCTTGGAAAATTGAGAAAATATGGTACTCCACTTGTTAATGGCAGTGAGTCATCCTTGAACATGCCACTCTTCTGTACCACCCTCCTCCCACATCTACCCAAGTAATCGGCCAACCGGGGTAAACATGTGACAAATATTTACTATGATATGATTCAACTCCATATGTGTCTGTTACGAAAGTGGAAACGAAGGATCACAACTAACTTTACCTTCTACATAAGCAACAGAACCCCCATGAGCCATCTAACCCTTCCACGTAACCAAAATCTAAGAAAACTTGATATTTTGCTAGATTAAAGCCTTATTCTCTCCCTTTACATGGGAATGCATGCGACTCAGACCCTCTAGTCACTGCCACAACAAGGCATGCCTGGGACTGGGGAATTTTCCAGATAGTTCTACACCCGCGACTCTGGATTTTGTGCCATTTTTCAGGGACATGACTCAGACCACTACCTAGAATTCCATGAAACTTCCAGAAATTAAAAGAAACATTGAAGAAATGATACAAATGTGTATACTTGAAAAAGTACTTGACTGGACCCCTACTAGCCATGACAAACATTTCATCAAACATGTCACAAATATGCATTCTATAAGTTTAAACAACATGTATGAGAATACGGGTCTTGTAATTATCTGTGAATCAGTAAGAAGTATTTATTGTCCATTAATCCATATATTCATTGTACATTCATTGTGTTGGTTCTTAAGAGACAATCCCTTGGTTGTGAAAAGGAATCATTGCTTAAGACATTTTAACAATATTTTACAGAAACGATCTTTATCATATGTTCTTGGTTTTAAAAGACTTAATGCTATGGAGTAAATAAAATATTACACAATGGCTTTAATTTCTGAAATGTGAATGAATAAGAAGAACTGTAAGGGAACTTAAGATAATATGTTGTAAACACATAATATATTAACTTATGTTTCAGAGAGAATTTATGAATAGAAAGGAGTTGGAGTGAAGGAGCGCATTTAAGGATATTTAACTCTTACTTACAAATGTAATTCAAAGACCTGTAGCCTCATTAATTCATTTCATTCATTAGAAAAAACAACACAAGATGACACGGGAAAAACAAACCACCATCAACAATTGTAGGAAACTTGAGACTTCTTTCATTAATTCTTCAGATAAATAAGTACAAAAATATAGTCTTCCAGAGGTTCAAAAACTCCAGACCCTCATTATTCATTTTTTATTTCTTAAGTACATTAAAAAGTAGTTTGGAACTACCAAAACTTCTTAAAACTACCTAAACTACTTCTTTCTTCTATCAACTACTTTCATTACAATCGAGGGTAACATTACAACCTTGTTATAAAACAAAAATAAAATACAATAATAGATTGAAATATTATGATATATTATGAGTATTCTTTGTTTCTGATGTGGTTCCCTTGGTCGTTGATGTGGTTCCCTTCATTGTTGATGTGGTTCCCTTTGCTACTGATATGGTCTTTTGAGTATCATCTGTTTCTGATGTGTCTTCAGGAACATTAGTCATACATTTTTTGCACTTTTTCCATAGTTATAATTTTTTCCTCGAAGCATTAAATAACCTATGATGTTATATTCTAAAAGCAGTCATCTTGGTGTAAGTAGGATTGTACAGAAACAAAGTCTTGACCATCCATAATAACTAAAAATGTTTATGAAGGAAATTGACAATTGTTATTCCTTTTAAAACTGCAGTCTTCTCAAGAGTATTGTTAATTTTACTTTTTGCATCCACCAATATAGTTTCATAAGTTTCCTAGGATAATGAATTACCTCGCAGATCCTAGCAAGATGGAAATCCTACCCTAGTCCTTTTATCGAACATAGTTTTGAAGTTATCTATTGCTTGCTTGATCTCTATCAACTTCTTTTTATGTTAACTTCCCGTGTGCATTCTTCACTATCACCTTGTTAATTTATATAACACATAATGTTATATCTTTAATATCATGCTCCCCCAGTTCTTGATTTGATTTAGAGTTGAAAAAATCTATTAATTTCTTTGCCCATATAGATCTATCATGCATTTTTTGTTTGTCAGATAATACAAGCTCTTGAAGATCTCTGATTATACTCTTCTCTTCTGAAATATGAACTAGTGATTCCCATATTGTTTTCATCGCTCCTATAATTTCATTCCAAAGAATATGTTTAGCTTCAATTAGGGACATATTCCCCTTTACCTTATCTCTGAGATTCTAGATTTCTTCACGAGTTGATTGATAACCTGCTTTATACTTATCTGTATTTTCCTTTGACATTAGAATTGTGTTATTATCAGCATGTATAACTTTTATGGTTGTCTCAAGATAAGTTTGGGCTTTCTTCATAACAATCTATGACATCTTCAACTCAGTACTCAACTGTGATAGTTTAGCTTTTGGGTCATCAGTTTAAGTGACAAAACTATTGTGCATACATGTGAATGAATCTGCCCCTGTAACTTAGCTACTGTTTCTTTCATTTTGGATACATGTTCATCCTTCTACAACATTTTCTATAAAAATTTCTCCTTCTCAGATTCCACTTCTGCCACATCAACTTCCATTGGTTTTTCTCCAGTGGGAAGCTTTAGTTTATTTCTTAACACATTAATCTCTGATTCCTCACTCTGCAACAATTTCTGCACAGCTAACGTGTCATTGGGGTCCACTCCAATATTAACAATTATCTTCTTTAATTATTCAATTTTGGTGGAGAGAGCTCTAGAATAAGCCTTATCCAGCTTCAGCTGCTTGATCACCTTCCCCAACATGTTTTCAGCTTTACTTGCAACTACACTCATTTTAGTCAAATCATTAACAATCAATAAATGAGTTTGTATATGTAAATTTACTTCATCAAGTAAGGGAATCTTCCTGGCATCAAAAGTCAAATGAATAGTCCTAAAATTTCTCGACGGCCCTACTATCATTTCATATGGGTGTGAAAAAGAAATTTTCAGCTGATATTTCTCTAAATCTATAGTAGTTAACAAACTAGTTTGATCAGGGGTGATTTGAGAATCATCTTGAGCCTCCATGGTTGCTCTAATATTCTAATTCTTCTCAGAAAATTGAGCAAAAACGTGCTTAATTAATGGTACTTGATCACAAACATTCTCATGTATGGATGGTGAAGCTGTTGTGTTTTGTATATCTCCCAACTGAATTGATAAACCTAGATGTACATGTGGCATCTCTTCACTTATTTTAGCTCTCTTTTCAGCTCCTTATTCCTCTTCTTCCAAATCAAAATCCTTTTCTCTACGCCTTTTATTCACCTTCTCATAAAGAAATGGAGTTTCAATACTGGTATTGCCAGTAACTAGAAAGCACTTATTAGCCAGATTTTCAATTTCAGACTTACTCTCATGAGTAAAAGCAGAGTAACCATTATCAACCCTTCTTTTGGAAATCACCTGATGTGGATCATAAGCCCAATTTTCACCTAGCAATAGATGCATGTCTTCTAGAACTTGGCTTTCTTCTTTTTCAACTTTCCTCATATTCACTATGAAATTTCCAGCGGTCATGGGAAATTAAAAAAAAAATCCTTTCTTCATTGGTACAAAGTGGATCTAGTCCACATTCAAACTCTATCTAATAAATTCTAAAGAAAACATTTTCATAGGGACAAAAGTATGAAATCTATAAGGTTCAACCCTAGCACCATATAATCTAATTTCTGAATAATATTAAAAAATAAACCATTCTCCATATCTGCAACTATTATTGAGTTGAAGGAATTGCTAAGCCTTAGGAAGAAAACACGGGGGACCAGTCCCATTTAAAATTTTATAGGCAATTGGCAAGTCGTAAGAAGAAAAATAAAATAACCACCCATCAGTAGGTTCATTCCTTATCAGGTCATTCAAAAATACTACTGACTTCCTTTTCTTATTTGAATCCACAATGGTTAACCCGAAATTTTGATACATGAACAAATAAGTAACAATTGAGGG
This sequence comes from Pinus albicaulis, assembly GCA_034641835.2. Taxonomy (NCBI): domain Eukaryota; kingdom Viridiplantae; phylum Streptophyta; class Pinopsida; order Pinales; family Pinaceae; genus Pinus; species Pinus albicaulis. The sequence continues at coordinate 634,466,573 of CM076574.1, read as the reverse complement.
AAACTTGAAAGAATCTGTGAGAGTCAAGCTCATGAATTGAGAATTAATATTCTCCTGCCAAAAATATGGAATTTCCAGCACTACTTCAAGTTTCATCATCAAAGAAAACATTTCAAACACATACCTGTCAATGTGAGAAGCATCTTCATTTCCAAGAATTTTTGAAAGAAATTGTAATACAAGCATGACATCTGCATCAAAAATTTCCAAGGAAAATACCTTTTCATCTCGATAAAACCTCCCTTTTTCTAGCTTCAGAAAGAATAAAATATGTGTGTAATCTTTCCCTGCAAGATTGCCCTAATGTGTTGTCAAGGACTCTTTAGTAAAAATAACATATGACTCAGACTCTGGGTAGAAGAAAGCTTGAAGAATTAACAGGGATGAAACTTCGAAGACACTCTCTCCCAAGTGGTTCGTTACAAAACACTTGGTGGGGTATAATTTTGATGCTAGTCAATGTATAAATTCTTGGGAAACATGGGTTCTTAGGACACATGCAGATGAGACTCCAAACCTGACCATATCTCTGAAGACAGGGGAACTGTGTTGGTTAAGAATGAATTTCTGGTATAGAGGAAAATGTTGTACTATGCAATGGGTGTCCATTACGTCCTGCTCTATATCCATGAGAGGAATGTGACTATAAGAACCAAAAAAACATGACTTGGCCATGTTTACACTTGGGATGATGACTTAAGAGACTCAAAATCGAGGAGCAAGGTGATTAGGATGACTAGGAAAATTTGAAATTGAAACTTGTAGGTGAAAAGAATGAGGTTTTGACTCAGTATTTATAAGCACAACAGGAATTTGGGGATAAAATGACGAATAAATGCATGAAAATACAGATGCGAGACATGACATGGATAGTGATCTAGCTCACTTGCTAACTTATTTTACTGTCTATGTCACCACAGGGGCACTCCTGGGTACGATAGGCTCTTCGGAGGTGTGTCACCGCAATGAAAATGGGCCACTGATTTGAGTCAATGAGCCTACATCATGGTCAACTTTGGAGGCACCCCGTAATTTATCTGTCGGGATGTTTGTGCCCGCGGGTTTCTCCTGATCAATTCTCAACTGACATTCTTTCAATCCCGCTCGGAAATTTGCATGTCCTTTAAATGGAATGACCGGACCTTACACATCTTCCAAAAACATAATTTTAATTCTTTAACATATAAATTATTTTCAGCATATGGAATTTTTGGTTCATTTTTGTTTTTAACAAACCCTATATATTTTTTATTTATTTTGAGATACATTTAAAAATCACTTTGTAAATGAACCACAACATGGTGATTAACGAAAACATGTTCAAATCCATACATTATCATTTTCATAACACCCAGACATAACCAACATATAATCAACATAAATATCAAGGATATAACAACCATATTAACCACATATAAATAAGTATATCTATCCCTAAAATATTAAGGATAAATAGCTCTTATTAATGATTTGATAGGCCTACCAGGTATGGGACATCCATGAACCACCCTACCATGGACTAGGCTGAACCTAATCTTTCTTTGAGTTAGTCAACCCCATGTCATTTTCCAAGCATGAATGTAGGATCTCATAAACCAAATAATTCAAAACAAAACCAACGCTTCTAGAGGGAAAACCACCTCAACCCTCAACAATGTATTCCACCTCATGGTCATATATCACTAACCATCACCAAATTGGTCTCTACCCAAGTTGTCCAAGGATATAGAGTGCTTGTTCCAACCAACGATTCTAGGAATAGTAACTCAACTGACAGCTATTGCCATGCTTCCAGAGAATTTTTCCAACTAGGGGTTCTAGGACTAGTAAGTCAATTGACCAAGGGATTCTAGATCATTTTTCCAACCAAATATTTACTGGGCACAACCCAACATGGCCTAGATTTTGGAAAATACTCTGCATTTTGTGGAAAGGTGTGCATAGTGGAGCACACAACGAAGTGCATTTTAAGGAATTAAATAAAATATGCATTTTCATAAGGGCTTCGGGGTCTGTCGAAGCCCCTCCTTTTTGTAAAATTGCATGATTGTGTAAAGAATCAATGGGATTTGGGCTGTATTTTCTTATTTTAGGGAGTCATGGTATTTGGACGATCATATTTTGACGTTGTAATCCTATGATGTAATCATATATAGGGTTGGAACTCTATATTGAGAGAGAGAGATATATATATATATAGAACTATGGGTGAATAATTTTGATATTTATTTTGTAGCGAAGGGAAGACTCTGCAGCTGAGTGTGCAAAGGCCTAGAGGAGAGTCTACAACTTAGTGCACAGGTCAAGAATTTTTTGTATTTAAAGATTCATTATAATAAGAAAAAAAATTGGATGACGTTCTCATGTACTTGTGTAATTTATGTGAATATTTTCTTATTATCTGTTATATAGTAGAAATATTCTCATTGCATTTTACTTCAGTGTAGTAGCGGTTTATTGTTTTATATGGCATGTTTTTGTGATTAATTGAATGTGGCGAAGTGATTTATCAGTTCAAAGTATAAGATAATATAATAATACCACATCTCTCAATCCCTTAAGGAAAAAAAAACATAGCTTTGCATCCAACCATAGTCACTTCAGGTGAGACTGCAATATGCTTGCAAGTCATTGTCGAAAGGGCCAATGATCAAGGGTTTTGTTGGTGTGTATTATACATCAAACCTGGGTCATCCAAAACCAAATGGTGTTTTAGTCCTCTAGTGGTAAATATCATGAGGAAGTGTCGGGCTAATGAAGTCCCTACATCGGTGGTTTCATTAGCCATGTAGTGCGCTAATGGGGTGCAGTACAACTGGGTCATATGCTTATTCAAAGAGGTTTTGGATGACTGCTGCAAGGCTTAGGAGAAAGGTATTGATTTTCATTATGCATGGTTACTTCTAATTATTTCGATGTTGGAATGGCAGGAGCCAAAAGATTCGTAGTTCTGTCTAGTAGCCTCAAATGTCTATGGAGTCGCACGGTATGACTCACTGTGGTATACCACTAAATCAAGGCATGCGTAAGATAATAGGGTGTTTTTTTTTATTTATCATATGGACTCAGACATTTTGGTGAGCGAGCACTCTTTCTGTGATGAAACCTATACAAGAAGTATAAATCTATCACGATGTTCAAGGCTGACTTCTATAGAATGTATATACATGTTCGATAGGAAAAAAAAAATACATGGCATCCCTTGCCATATTTAGTGACAGAAACAAACCTCCTAGTGGAGATACAACAGTGGCCTGAGGAGTGTATTAATGTACTGGAGACAGAGATGAAGGATTCTTCGATAGAGAAGGACACAACGCAACACAGAGAAGTGAGCGGGAAGGATAAGAAAAAGGATGAGGAAGAGGTAGAACAAGAGGAGAAACATGACAAGGGTCACAAGGATATTCTTCGAGGAAATGAGCAGAAAAAAAGTCTAAGAAGACGAAGACAAACCCTTCTATCATAGAGAAAAGGAAGATAGGTGTCGAAGCTTCCAAAAGAACCAAAAAGAAGCAGAAGATAGATAAGACAAATAACATGACATCATTAGTCTTCATTGATTCAGAATTGGATCAGATTGGAGACATGATTCATGAATGAAAACTGAATCATGGAATACGTTGTAGGATTGCTACGATGCACTTTGAATAGGTGTCGAGGAGTGTATTGCAGAATTGAAGGTACTGACACAGACAACCTGACAGCCAATACAGGAAAAGGAAAGGCTTCCAGAAGAAAGACTAGTAGAACACAAACTTGGGGCGCAGATAACGCATATACCTACTGGAGACCTATATTTTAACTCCGCCAAGGTATAGGAGTAGGCAAAAGGATGGAAGTATGTGAACATGAACATCATAGTGCTACCACTTTAGATATTACAGGAGTTGTAGTAGGAGATCATAGATGAGCTGACGTAGACTGAACAAATCACTTCAAAATTGAACATCTAAGTAGATAAGGAGCGAGCTTTGCTGAAGCAGCAACTCGACCATGAAATCTAGGAGAGAGAATAGGCAGTACAACAATTATAGAAGCTAAAGGAGGTGGTTGAAGCCACATGCCACGAGGTTCTAGGAATTGATGTCCGAGAAGATGATTCAAAGGAGGAAAAGTTCGTGAAGCTCGACCTTGCAGTAAAAGTATATAAGAGTAATATTGTGGACATACAATTTGAATATGATATAATGATTAGCGAGATACAAATGAAGCTACAACGAAACACACCACAGGAAGTGCTAGAGTAGTGGGAGGCCAACCTAAAGGCTACATTGGCTCGCATCTTCATTACGCTAACAGGTTATGGGAAGTTGTTGGATGAAATTTTACAGATCTGGACTTCACTGTAGGAAGATCCAAATGTGTAGAATCTACAAGAGGACATTCAATAGAACCCACATCAGCTAGATGATATTTGGGCAACTATGAAGATTGTGCCAATCTCACAGAAGCTCGCAAAGGTCAATGACAGAAATTCCCTCATGAATAAGATACATCAGTTGAGAAAGGAATATCATAGTCTGAAAGAGAGAACTCATCCATCATAGGATAAGGCACTACAATTTCCTCAAGTAGTGGATGAGAAGCTTCTAGAGCTTTGACCTAAAGAGGAGGAAGTGATGCAGAAGGCTGCAGAACCAGTGAAAAAAGCATTGTTGGAGCAATTTCACAGGGAACAAAATCATATCACACAAATTCTGTAGCATCTCAACAACACCTACAACAGTATTGTAAAAATTATCAGAGGAAAATCTATCGAGTGACTCGAGATGAGTCACGTGCGAGTGTTGGCGGCCTGTTGGGTGCAACCCAACATGGCCTAGATTTTTGAAAAGACATAGCATTTTATCGAGCAGAGTGTGCAGTAGAGAATGCATCGAAGTGAATTTTAAGGTAGTAAATATACCTTGAGGTGTGAAAAGGGCTTCAGAGGAGGTTTAATCCCCTCCTTTTTGTAAAAGTGCATGATTGTGTAAAGAATCAATGGGCTTCAAGCCATAGTTGCTTCTTTAGGGAGTCCATGGTATTTGGACCATGGTATTTTGACGATGTAATCCTATGATGTAATAATATATATAGGGTTGAAATGTTGTGTTGAGATAGACACACATAGAGGGTTATGGGTGAATCACTGTGATCTGTATTTTATAACGAGGGGAAGGCTCTGTAGCTGAGTGCATAGAGGCCTAGAGGAGAGTCTGTAGCTTAGTGTGTTGGTCAAGAACTGGTTGTATTCAAATATTCATTATAATAATAAACATTTTGTGGACGAAATTTTAGTGTCCTTGTTTGATTTATGTGTATATTTTCTTATTGTGTTATAGAATAACAATATTGCAGTTGCATTTTACTTCAATGCAGTATTAGTTTATGGTTTTATATGTCATGTTTATGTGACTAATTGAATATGAAGAAACGATTTATGAGTTCAAATTATAATATAGTATAATAATACGACATCTCATAGTCCCTTAAGGCTGCAGAAACTTGGTTCTACATCTAACCATAGTTACTTAATGTGAGACTATGATCTTCTTGTAAGTCATTTCTGAAAGGGCCACTGATCAGCAGTTTTTTTGGCTTACACTCCACTCCATAAAATGCGGAGGCTTTGCCAAAATATAGGCCAAGTTCAGCTATTCCCAATAGGCTTCTAGGACTAGTATCTCAACCCAAGATGTTACAAGGTTTCCAGGGCGTTTTTCCAACCAATTCTTCCAGGAACTAGTAATTAAACCCACAATCAAAGGCACATGAAAACCAACCAGAAAAAAAAAAAATTAAACCCAAACACCATGGATATTTGTGAAATGGAAATGCTATTCAAAACCATTGTCAATCCAGAAAATTCTCCATGCTAATGACATATCATAACCAAATAACCACATGCATATGCCATGCATGAAAAACCTAGTAAGAAAATCATACATGAAACTTCGTACTTACCAGAAAAACCCACTTTAGTTGTTGATCTCGATGTCATATTGTGCTTTCCTACTTTCCTGCTTTTCTTTTTCCTTCTTTCTCCAAATCCCAAGTATTCCACACTCCTCCAAGAGTTATCCAAGAAAACGTTAAGTGTATAAGTGTATGAGAGATAGAGAATAGAATCAAAGCTCCAAAATTGAATTGAAAAAAGTCTGTGAGATGATCCTCATGAGCCTTTTCATTAATGATGCCTCTAATTTCTTCAATTTTCCATCAGGGAAAATTTCAGGGGCTAATATTCGTAGGTGGGCTAATTTTCCATGCTTTTTCCAAAAAGAAGATTCTTTAATTTCCATTTTTTTTAGAAATATTTAGGCCAAATTTTATGGTATAAAACTATTTGACCTTAAAAATTTCCAAACTTTTATATAGATAATATATAAAATTATTAGAAATTTCAATATATTTACTGAAATATCATTGAGTAGTGAGATTAGCCAAGGTTTCTAAACTTTAAGATAAATTTGCATCCTTAAAATTTTCCATGTTTTCCATTATTTTCCTTCATTTTCCTCCTCAAATGCAACCTATGACCTTTCAGCTCCCTTTTCTCCTATTTTCCATTCTTTTCATAAATAAATGCCAATAAATTCCACTTTTCCTTTTGAAAAGCTTTTCCATTTCCTTTGCCAATTTCCATAGCCATTAATAAACCAAATTACCACCCAGCAATATGTTTTTTCCAACATTTAGCTTGGAATAGATGTCCCATGACCTTGGTCTTATTTTACCTTTAATAAATTTTACATGGATTTTTTACCAAGGTTGTTACAAAATGAACCCCATTTGGGAAACACCATCCTTAGTGTTCAATGACACCTATAACCAACAAAAATGCTAAAATCAAAACATACTGTGATGGAGCTTTGTCACTTAGCTCGTTTAATTATTTAGAATTATCAACACGATCAAAAGAAAACCAAGATTCCATCCATCATCTGGGGAATTTTGAGGTCTAAAATGGGCCTCCTAAGGAAATTATAAAATAATAGTGGAAATAATAAAATAAGATTATATTACATCATGAAATACAATAGGGAAAAAAGAAAAACTATTTTTTAAACTCATATTTTCAACTTATCTCCTTATGGTTTTACTCAAATTTCGATTGGAAACACTCGTTGGATGTAGAATTTGATTCCTCATCGAAGGAGTACCCTAGTTCCATAATTTCTACGGACCCCACTACACGAAAATTAATAAATACATGAAATTATGATCATAATCACGTTTTTTAATGTATTTCTCATTTTTCATGTTGCAGGGTCCATCGAAAGTATGCAATATGGGTGCTTCATCGATGAGGAATTAAATTTTTCATCCAATGAGTACTCCTGCTTGAAATTTTAGTAAAACCTTAGGGAGATAAGTTGAAAATACACGTTGAAAAAAGTAGTTTTATTATTTTATTATTTTTTAGTCTTGTTACCTTTTTACTCGAAAATTGGTGAATCGTCCCCCAAGTTGGACACAATCATCTTGAATCCTACTGGTTCTTATGAATTTTATTTTATTTGTACATTTTTCTTAGGAGGCCCATTTTAGACCTCAAAATTTCCCTAATGAACAATCAAAACAACCATAATGACATCACACCCATACCACTCATTCGAGGTTTATAACACAACTCATGTACATATTTACATTCATATACATATCTACATATATCCAAACCATCATACCAAACTGTATACCAAAACACATACCAAGGACACTTGTTCTACTAGCAAATAGAGAAGGATACATATCTCATATCTGATCTATCATCTCCCATGTATATTCATCAGTCCCAAATTGTTTCCATTACACTTTAACCTACTCTATTGCTCGGTTCCAAAGCATGAGCATCTTCCTTTGCAAAATGAAATGAGGCTCCAACTGGAATTCTCCTTATGGCTCCACCTACAATACACACCATTCAATCACATGATCAACATCATTAACATACTTCTTAATCAATGACACATGGAAAAACTCATGGACTTTCACTATTAGAGGCATTGTAAGTTCATAGGATACTAGTCCATTCCCTACAATAATATTAATAGGTCCAAAAAAATGAGATTCCATCTTGGCACATGATCCAATCCTCAAGGAGGTATTCTTGGGCTTCATGCACAAGTGCAAATGTTCCCCAACTTGAAACTCCTTAAATAATATGTTATGATATGCATAAATGTTTTGTCTATATTGTGGTTCCTTTATATTCTTATTTATTACTTGAATTTCCTCTTCCATCTCTACCAAAATATCATGTCCTATCAATACCATTTTAACTGAATCACTTCAATTAATAGGAGTATTACAACTACGACCATAGAGTGCCTCGAACAGAATCGTCCTCAAAGACTCTGGATACCCATTGTTGTAAGAAAATTCAAGCAAACGAAGGTAATGTTCCCTCTTTTATTTTCAATGCATCACATACATCCTTAACATGTCCTCCAATATCCTATTAACCCCATTGTTTGTCCATCATTTGGCAGATGATAAGTTTTGTTGAAGGTCAAATTTGTACCCAAACCTACAAATAACTCTTTCCAGAACCTAGAAGTGAACTTAGCATTCCTTTCTGACACAATATTGTTTGGAACACCATGAAACATCACTACAGATCTGATGAAGACATGTGATACCTCATTATCTGAATATGTAGACTTCACTGGATGAAGTGTGCTACCTTCATTAACTTGTCAACCACAACCATAATCGATTCATGTTTTCTAGATGTCCTCAGCAAACCTGTGTTGAATTACATGGAAATAACCTCTCATTTCTACTATGGAATCAAAATTGGTTGTAGTACCCACTTGGATGCTTTCACTCTACCTTTACCTATTGAAAATCCAATTGTTTGCCACAAACTCTTCCACTTCTTTCTTCAATTTCAGCTAGTAGTAGAACTTATTCACCATTTTCAATGTCTTATGATATCTTGGGTGACCTGAATATAGTTTCACATGAGAATATCTCAATATAAGCTTCTTGATTTCACTGTTGTCTAGCAGATATATATTCTCCCTAAATCTGACCAAGCCATCTGTTGTGAGATTATATTCCACATCCTGTGCACCTGTACGTACACTTGTACCTATGCAAGTACTTGTGCCTATACTTGTACCTATACCTATAATATACTATAAAATGTGTTTGAGCTCCATGTACCTATTATCCTACTGACCTAACTTTAAAATCTGAGCCTGTAAATATGTCCCATAAGAAATCATAGTTTCTATGTCGTTTACATCTATCCACCTGATAAGGGAATATGTAACGTTGTTCTCTTTACCTTTAATGTACTTGATCTCAAAGTCAAACTCACTGATTTTGGCTGACCATCTAGCTTGTGTGGCATTCAAATTTAGTTGATAAAATAGATACCTCAATCCATTGTGATCGCTCGTTAGTATAAACCTGCTGCTAAGAAGATAATGCCTCCACATATTCAATGCATGGATGATTGCTACCAACTCAATATCATGTGTCTGATAATTCTGCTTGTGCTCATTCAGTTTTCATGACTCATAATATACCACATGTCCTTCTTGCATAATAAATCCACTAAGTCCTCTCTAACAAGAATTTGTGCACACCACAAATTATTTCCCTAGATATACAATCTTTAGCATTCAAGAATTTGTTAATAATTGTTTAAGCTGCTCAAAACTTGTTGAAAATTCCTTTGTCCATTCAAACTTATTACCTTTCATTTGCAATGATCTGATAGGATATGCATTCTGAGAGAAGTCCTTGATGAACCTCCTATAATACCCTGCTAGCCCCATAAATGATCTTTCCTCCTCCACGTTCCTAGGAGCTTCCCATTACATGATAACCATTATCTTCTCTAGATCCACTGTTATACCTTCCTTAGAGACTACATGTCCTAAGTAATGTAATTTCTTCCGAAAAAAACTGCATTTTGTAATATTAGAATAGAACTGATTCTCTCCTAGCAATCTCAACACTACTATTAAATGTTTGGCATGCTCTTCTTCATTTTTAGAATATATCAATATATCATCAACGAATACAATAACAATATTGTCTAGATAAGGGCACAACACATTATTCATCAAGCACATAAAATTATTTGGAGCATTAGTAAAACTAAATGGAACTACAAAAAACTCATAATTTCCATACCTGGTCCAGAAAATTTTCTTGTAAATGTCCTCTTCCTTGATGCGCACCTGATGATATCTGGATCTTAGATAAATCTTTGAGAACCATTTTTCTCTCTTCAACTAATCGAACAAATCATCAATCCTCGGAAATGGATACCAATTCTGAATGGTCATGTTTTTCAAATACCTATAATCAATACATAACATGAGAGTATCATCCTTCTTCAAAAAAAAATTATCAATGCACCCCATGGTGATACACTTGGCCTAATGTATCCCTTGCCATGCATTTCCTTTAACCACATATTCAAATCTAATATCTACGGTGTGCTCATTGTGTATGGTGCTTTTGATGCTGCTGTTGCCCATGGTACCAAGTCAATAGAAAAGTCTACTTTTGAAAATATCGGTCAGAAATACATCCTGAAACCATTATAAACTGGGTACCTTCTCAAGACATCCACATCCTAAACTTCCTTACCTTGGTCACTAGAAATATTCACTGCAAATAATACGCAATGTTTCTTGTGACTACGCTTCACCTGCATAGATGTCACCATTCTAACTGATGTTTCCTTCTTCTTACCCTGCAAGACTCTCTACTCTATATTGTCATCCAAGCACTCAATAGATTTTTCATACCAATCCACTTTGGTCCTATGGATATACAACCAGTCCATACCCAAAATAATTTTGTATGAACCCAACGAAAATAAATTCAAATGTGATGATGTAGGCATACTACTCAACTCAAATACATAGTGTCTTACCCAATGATGAAGTTGCTTCTTTGTACCTGTAGCCAATTTCACTAACCAAGACTCTTCATGTACTTCTTTATTCAAACCAAACTTATCCAATAGGTTAGGATAAACATAACTATAACTAGATCTAGGGTCAATCAAAATAGAAACAACTTGTTCATAAACCTTACCATTCATATCGACAATAGATGCCTGGTGATATTCCTTCCTATTATCCAATGGTACATAGATCCTAGGAACACTCTATCCAACATCCTCGACTATCTGTGCTTCCTTAGAACTATAGAACTATGGCCTACCACCCTGATGTTATGAACAAATTCTCCTACGATGATATTTTCCACCAGACCAACACTGTATAAGCTTCTAGCCTGCACCCTTGTTCTGCTCCTTAAACTGAAATCCATGCCCTTTGTCAGATCGATTGAACTTATTTTTCGGGGTTTCATTCTCTTTGCTACAAATGTTTTGAGGTCTTTCCCACTTCTTATCCCATTTTTATCTATTATTTTCATTACCTTTCCAGTATTGCTTCATATCATACATGCGCTTTGATTTCTCACAACAATGCTTTACCTTCTAGATGGCCTCCTCCAATGATCTAGGCTCATCAAACTCAATCATGCCTTTGAATGCTATCGGAAACCCGTTGATGAATATATAAATCTTTCCTTTCTCCTCCTTGAGGTAAGGAACATACCTCAGCAACTCCATAAATCTACTAGTGTACTACTCATTAGTCATAGAGCCCATATTGGCTCATAAAACACTTTTTCCCTATATTCATAGTACCTCTATGATAGATACTTATTCTTGAATAGTCTCTCGAATTCACTCAAATTCAACTCCTCATAAATATATTTTATTTTCTTTCCATATTCCCGCAAGATTTTTGTTTCATCTTTAAGGCTGAACATGGCTATTATGGCCTTCATGTTATCTAATTAATCATTCAATCAAAAGAACTTATTCATTGCAAGAAACCATGCTTCTACATCCTGTGATTTCTTCATTCCCCATCGAATTTAGGTGTATTTTCTTCATTGAAATCATATGGAAAGTATCCCATGTCACTCCTCCTATAAGGATTATAACAATGATGACCATGATACCTATTGGAACCATCAGTAGAATAAAACTTGTGTTTATCTCCTCTCTTGTCTGGAGTATCAAATAATCTGCCATATTTGATAGTTTCATCTCTATATGACATGTTCACACTATGGGATTTACTACCATAGGCCCCAATAGTCCTATCCTCCTATCCATAGGTGATCTAAAGTGGTACCTGTCTCTGCAATTCTAAAAAAATTTGAAGAGTTACTGCATTTACTTCTTCTTGTTTTTCTTCCAGCTGCATAATTCTTTCATTATCTTCCTTGCAACTCCTTATTTCTTCCTTTAAAATCCTTAATTTTTCTTCTAAGTCAAAATATTTCCCAACACCATGTTTCACATCTGACTCATAGAGAGAATATTTGTATTTTACCATCTTGCTAGTCATATTTGATCTCTTCTTCTTACAAGGTATATTATGTCACCTAAACCAACTTATAGTACAACCATTGTACCTTAGTATTGTTTGGGGAGGATATGTCATGTGCAAGACTGACCAGATTAGAAAAATACATATATAAACCTAATCAGATCAACATATAAGCATATTTTAAGCCATTATCCAGTTATCAATGCACGACTATTCTAACCACATACCATGGATTTCATGCACAATTATCATCATCCATTCAATGTGTGTATAACAACATATAAGCACTGACACACATAACCAATGGACGACTGACGCACACTCACAACAAACACATTAAAAAATGAAACCATCAACTTTCACATGGTGACACCACTACAATTGTGACAAATTCCATGCATATACAACAAGCACATATACAAAAATCTCAAGGACCTATATGCAATTGACATGTTCATGCAACAAGACATTCGTCAAATGGAATAAAAAAACAGACATCACCTATGGAGAATGATACCATGCTTTCATACCACTTTGTAACATCCTCTTGCCACATCTACCTAAGTAACCATTCAACTGGGGTAAACATGTGATGAAGAGTTACTATGATATTATTCAACTCCCTATGTATTAGATATGGAAGTGGAACCAATAGATCACATCCAACTTGACCTTCTACACATGCAACAGAACTCGTAGGAGCCATGCAACACTTCTAGGTGACCAACCGCTAAGACAAGCTTACATTTTTCTAAATTAAAGCCTTATTCTCTCCCTTGACATGGAAATTCATGCAACTGGGGCCCTCCATTCGCTCCCACAACAAGGCATGCCTTCAACTAGGGACTTTTCCAGGTAGTTTTGTGTCAGTGACTCCATATTTAGTGCCACTTTTTCAGCGCAAGGACTTAGAAAACTTCCCAAAACTCCATGAAACTTCCAAAAATGAAACATAACATAAAAAAATGATACAAATTCATATACTTGAACAAGGACTTCACTGCATTCCTACTAGCCATGACAAACATTTCACCAAATATGTCACAAATATGCATTCTACAGGCTTAGACAATGGGTTTCAGCATAGGGGTCTCATAATTATCTAAGAAACACTAATAAGCATTGATGCCCCATCATAATAGCTACAATAATATCCATTAATTCGTATAATCATTTTACATTCAGTGATTAACCAAAACATGATGACAAACTTACATTATCACTATCATAAAACTCAAGCATAACCAACATATAACCAACAGAAATATCAAGGATATAAAAACCATATAAACCACATATAAAAAAGTATATTTATTGATAAAATACCAAGGATAAATACCTCTTATTGATGATTTCATAGGCCGACCATGTATGGTATTTCCACGAACCACTCAACCATAGACTAGGCTGAACCAAATATTTCTTTCAGCCAGTCACCCCTGAGCCATATTCCAAGCATGAATGTGGGATCTCATAAAAAAAATCAATCAAAGAAAGACCAAGGCTTCCATAGGCCAAACCACCTCAACCAATGATTCCACCTCACAATCGAAAATCACTAACCATCACTAGATTGGTCTCTAACCAAGTTTTCCAGTGCTCCATGGTGTTTGTTCCAACTAGGGCTTCCAAAATTAGTAACTCAACCAAAATATCCCTCTATGATTTCAGAGAGTTTTTCCAACCAAGACTTCTAATAATAGTAACTCAACACACCAAGGGCTTCCAGATAATTTTTCATACCAAGGATTTGAGGACTAGTAACTCAACCCAAGTTGTTATAGGGCTTTTAGAGTGTTTGTCCAACCAAGGCTTCAAGGAACTAATAACTCAACCCACACCCAAAGGAAAATGAAAAAAAACTGGAAAACAAAATTAAAACCCAAAACACCATGGTTATACAGTAAATGTAAAAGCTAGCAAGAAACATTTTCAATCTAGACAATCCTCCATGATAATGAAAAAGCACAACCAAATAACCACATGCATATGACATGCATGCAAAAACTAGTAAGGAAATGATACATGCAGCTCGGTATCTTCCATAAAAACCTATTGTAGATGTTGGTCACAATGTCCTTTTTAAATTTCCTCAATTTCCTTTGCCTTCTAGCACCAATTCCAATGTATTTCACACTGCTCTAAGAGTGTTCCATGAAAAATCGTTCCTAAGAGTATGAGAGAGAGAGAGAGAGAGAGAGAGAGAGAGAGAGAGAGAGAGAGAGAGAGAGAGAATAGAATGAGAGCTCCAAAACCGAACTAACAAAATTCTATGAAATGATCCTGAGAATCCTTTTTATTAAAAAGGCCTCTAATTTCTTCAATTTTCCAATATTTTCTTCATTTTACTCCTCACATGAAGCGTTTGACCTTTCACCTCCCTTTTCTCCTATTTTCCATTATTTTTTTTAGGTCCCTATATTACTAGTATAGTCCTTTATTGTTGTTAGTGTAACCCCTTTATTGTTATTTTTGTAACCCTGTAACCCCCATATTGTTATTATTGTGCCCTTACATTATTATTGTTAGGTTGGCTAGGATTACATTGTGGCCCCACTAGGATTACATTGTGGCCACATGGACTCCTATATATAGAAAGGAGGTTTTGTCATTTGTATCATCCAATAATTCATCAATCATAGGAATGGGAAATTTATATTTAATAGTGAGCCTATTGATCTCCCTATAATTCGGACACATGTGCCGTGATCCATCCTTCTTGTGAACCAATACTAATGGAGCAGAGAAAGAACTTTGACTAGGTTGAATTATACCAGCCTCTAACATTTCTGCAATCATACGTTCAATTTCACTCTTTTGGACATAAGGATATATGTAAGGCCTGATGTTTGGGGGAACGCTTCCTGGAATAAAATGAATAACATTCTCATTATCACGAATAGGTGGGAGTCCTTTGGGAGTATCAAACACCTTGGAATGATTGTCCAAGAATTTTTGGAGATCTGGAGAAATAGATGATTTTGATGTTGGAACTTCTAGTGAGCATAATTGTGCAATTACGCCTCATTTTTATTTCTTCAGAAGCTTTGTCATGACATTAGAGCTTAATATATTTCATGGCTTCCCTGTGATACCCCATAATTTGATTTCCTCTCCTTCCAAAATAAATTTCAAGAGAATTTTTTGAAAATTAAAAGCTACCGTCCCCAAAGGTTGTATCCATTGTACTCATAGTACGGTGTAAGCACCTCCCATTGGGATGGAAAGCATTGGACTATTCAATAAATATTCCCCCACGGCTAGCTTGATATTATGGCATTTTCCAGAGAAATTTATATTTCCTCCATTTGCAACCATCACTTGACATTTTGGTGATGGGTATAGGAAACAATTCAATTCCTTGGCTACCTTACAATGAATAAAATTATGGGTACTACCCGAATCAATCAACACTATTACCTTTTTCTTCTTGATATGTCCTTCTATATTGAGAGTTCGAGGAGTGGCAATTCCTACCAATGCATTACATGATATGGTTAGACTCATTTCTTCTTCTTATAGGGTTGCTTCCTGGTGTATATCCTATTCTTTTGAATTTTATTGTTCATTTTATTCGTCCTCTTCACAATCTATGTAAAATAATTTGTTCTCAGCACACTTATGACCTTTAGTGTATTTGCTATCAAAACTGTAGCAAAGCCCTTTTTCTCTTTTTTTTTGCAATTTTTGTGGTGTCAACCTTGTATTTTGTGGAAGTCTAGGAGTAGTAACACTTCCATCTTTATAGATGTGAGTGGTAGGCTTCATTGTCCCCATAATTTTACATTCAATTTTCTTGCCAACTTGAATGTCTTCTATAATGAATTAGGTTCCCAAACACAAAATTCATGTTGGTTATTATCCATTAAAGTCCCTATGAAGACATCAATCATGTGTTCCTCTAGAATATCAGTTACCGTTATATTCAATTTTTGGAACTCCTCAATGTGCTCCACCACTGAACCCTTTTGTTTAAGATTTATCAATTGGCTAAAGAAGGTGTTGCTGTTTGTATCCTCATAATGTGATATCATTTCCTCTGTTAAAATTGACCAAGTGACAATTTTTTTACAGGAGCAAATCCATCGATACCATACAAATGTATTTTGTTCTAAATGTAAAGTTGCAATGCGTACCTTTTGTGTGTTTTGCACATTATTGAGACCAAAATATTACTCCATCTATAGTATCCATGTTACGAGATCCTTGCCATCAAACTTCCTCATATCCATATTTGGAATATGGTGGTTGTTAAATCCAACATTAGATTTTATGAAATCATGATTAACATTTATTTTGTTGTCATCATGAGTTTCCTCTACTATTTTTTCGCCATTAAGAATCATTTCTTGTATCAACTTTCACAAACCTTCCATGTATTCCTTCAAACCTTCCATTTTTTCTTCCATACCATTATTCAAATCATCCATCGTAGTTTCAATGGCTTTCTTCAAACCATCCATCTTAGCTTCCACGCTTTTCTACAAAACATGCATTTCATTTTTTGTTGCTCTTTGGGAGAGCGAAATTTGGTGCACTTTCTCTTGTAATTTTGATATGTCATGTTTCATTTTTCATCTTCATGAGCCATAGTAGAGCCTTCTGAAGACAAAATGGGTGTTGAATTATTTTTAGGAGGCATTTAGAAACCCAATAATGATATCTATTCTACAGTATGCCCTTGGAATCAATTCAAATTGATTCTTCAAACAAGACTTACGCAATTTGGGGAAAAAAAAATACACACCTTTTTATTTCTTTTGAGGAGCTTGATATTGAAATTGAATTATCTCTGTGATTTTGGATCTTCAATATATGAAATTTGGTCCTGTAGTATCACTTTAAATCTTATTTCGAGTGCCATATGTCTAACCTGATTGGGATTCTTCAAGGCAAAGTTATGCCCAATCTCCCACAATGACCTAATTATGGACTCATTTAGTAGAGTGAAGTTGTACTACGTGCCACGTGTCACTTTTTTATCCTTCAAATCTGAAATTGATACAAAGGAAACTATAGTCCGTTTACTTGTAGTCAATTTTTACAAAATTCCAATCTGACACTCAGAGAGAGAGTTATGACGAGTTTGCCATGGTCACCTCTTTGAGATGAAATTTTGGAGCCTGAAACATCCCTAACTTCCACAAATCATATCTCCGAAAATATTGCAAACCAAGATTTGAAATTTGTACAAGAGGATCCACAGGATTTCGGCTTCACTCTATAAAATTTCAGCTTCTAGCCCTTCATAGACAAAAAGTTATAGTGAAAATTCCATGATGACCTATTTTAGCTGAAATTTGTGAGCCTGAAAAAACCCTAACTTCCACAGATCATATCTCCGAAACTATTGCGAGCCAAGATATAAAAGTTTTACACGACGTTCCTCATGATTTCGGCTTTGATCTGTAAAAATTTCATCTTTTGAACCTTTGTAGAAAAAAAATTATAACAAAAATACCACGATGACCTGTCTAGAGCAGTGAAACCATAGAATCCAAAGCTCTGATACCAAATGTTGTGAAACCAACTCCAAAATAGAAGAAAATAGAGATGAACGCCTTAGAAATAAGCCACTTCGAGGGGAAAACCTCAAATACTTTACATAAATGAACAATTATTGGATGATACAAATGAAGAAACCACCTTTCTATATATAGGAGTCCATGGGGCCACAATGTAATCCTAGCCGACCTAACAATAATAATGTAAGGGCACAATAATAACAATATGGGGGTTAAATGGGTACAATAATAACAATAAGGGGGTTACACTAACAACAATAATGGAATATACTAGTAATATAGGGACCTTTAAGGAATGTAAAGTCCCTTCAACAACATTTTTTGTGATTAATTGAAAGTCCATTTAAATTTATGAAACTGTTGTTGTTAGTGGAATTTATTGGAATTTATACTAGTAATTTAGACCCTAAAAAAATTAAAGCCATTAAGGAATGGAAATTCCCCACAACCATAAAGAAATTGCATGGATTTCTCGGGTTAACATGGTATTATCGCAAGTTTGTTAATAATTATGGGAGAATAGTGACACATATAACAACATTATTGAATAAAGATGTATTTTCATGGAGTCCTGAAGCAACTAAGGCCTTTGAACATCTTCAAGAGGAAATGTGCCTAGCACCAGTCGTATCTATGCCAGACTTCACAAAAACCTTTATTGTTTAATGTGATGCCTCAGGAAATGGAATTGGTGTTGTTTTAATGCAAGAAGGAAGACCCATTGCTTTTGAAAGTCGTTCAATCAAAGGAAAGTATTTACAAAAGACTATTTATGAGAAGGAAATGTTGGAAATACTACATGCACTAAATATATGGAGACCTTACCTAATGGGAAGACACTTCAAGGAAAAAATTGATTGTGATAGTCTTAACACTTATTGGAGCAAAGACTATCTTCAGAAGAACAGAAAAAATGGGCCACAGCGATGTGGGGTTATGACTTTGAAATCATCTACAAAAAAGGGAAGCTAAATGTTGTTGTAGATGCACTCTCAAGAAAAGATGAATATTTGGAATCATTTCTTTGTGCCATTTCTATTATCCAACCAGATTGGATAACCGAAGCAAGGGATGAATGGAAGAAGGACGAAGAAGTGTGGACACTCTTTCAAAATTTGTAGCAAGATCCTAGTACATATAATACATTTAGTTGGAAAAATGATTCCTTATGGTACAAAGATCTCTTATATACTTGCAAGAATTCCCAAATAAACAAAAGATTCTTTTGGAATTGCACACTTCTCCTTTAGGAGGAAACTCGGGATTTTTAAAAACTTACGACAGGGTGAAGAAAGATTTTTTTTGGGATGGCCTTAAATCTGATATTCAAAAGTTTGTGGAAGAATGTTTGGTTTGCTAGAAAAATAAACTTGAGATAATTAAGACCCCGACTCTTCTACAACCTTTATCCATTCCAAGTCAACGTTGGGAGGAGATTTCAATGGATTTTATCATAGGTTTACCTAAGTAATAAGGAAGGTGTGTCATCATGGTGGTAGTTGATAGAGTTACCAAGTATGCACACTTTTGTTCATTATCTCATCCATTTAAATCAAGTAAAATTGCTACTACATTTATGGAAACAATTCAAAAGCTACATGGAAACCCAAAGATTATTGTAAGTGACAAAGATCCCATTTTTACAGGAATTTTTGGACAAAATTATTTTCTTGTTTGGGTACTAAACTAGCTCATATCTCATCTTATCATCCTTAATCTGATGGTCAAACAAAGAGAGTGAATAAATGTTTGGAAGGCTATCTTCATTGTTTTGTATCTTATAAGTAAGAATAATGGGTCAAGTGGTTACCTCTCGTTGAATGGAGGTATAACACTTCTTTCCATAGTGCAGCAAAAATGACCCTATTTATGGAACTTTATGGATATCATCCATTGTCCTTCACATCATCTTTAAGGGAAACTTCTAGGCTTCAAGCAGTGGAGGATCACATCGAACATCAAAAATAAGTTCTCCAACTATTAAAGGATAACCTAAATTTGGCACAAAATCGAATGAAACAATAGGGAGATCAGAATCACAGTGAGAGAAGTTTTTATGTGGGAGACTGGGTATTTTTATAGCTACAACAATACAAAAAAATGTCCCTCAAGCAAGCTGAGAAGGATAATAAATTATCACCAAAGTATTATGGTCCTTACAACGTGTTACAAAATATTGGTACTATGGCATACAAATTGGAGCTTCCTGCTTCTTCGCAAGTGCATCGAGTTTTCCATGTTTCATACTTAAAATAGGTTATAAGGGACAAACTTCCAGTTCAAACAATATTTCTAGAACTTGATGAGGAAGGAAAAATCATATTGGAACCTGAATCAGTCACGGAAACAAGAACTCGATAGTGATGAAATCCATCAATTTCATAGTATCTGATCAAATGGAAGAACTTACCCACTGAATATTCTACATAGGAGGATGAGAATTTTATAAAAAAGCACATGGAGCTACTGAAGCATTGAGGACAGAAATTTTTTGAAGGAGAGGAGCATGTTATGTCCCTATATTACTAGTATAGTCCCTTATTTTTGTTAGTGTAACCCCCTTATTGTTATTGTTGTACCCCTGTAACCCCCATATTGTTATTATTGTGCCCTTAAATTATTATTGTTAGGTCAGATAGGATTACATTGTGGCCCAATGGACTCCTATATATAGAAAGGAGGTTTTGTCATTCGTATCATCCAATAATTTTTCATTTATGTAATTTATTGGAAGTTTCCCCCTCGAAGTGGCTTATTTCTAAGGTGTTGATATCTATTTTCTTCTATTTTGGAGCTGGTTTCATAACAGTTTCATAAATAAATGCCAATAAATTCCAATTTTCCTTTCCAAAGCCTTTGCCATTACCTTTGCCAATTTCCATAGGAATTAATAAACAAAATGAACACCCACTAGGATTTTTTTACCAACATTCAACTTGGAATACGTGTCCTATGACCAAGGTATTATTTAACCCTTATTAACCTTTTACATGGATTTTTGACCAGGGTTATTACATCTTCCACTTCATCTATGTGGCTGTTGGGTTGGGAAATTTTTTTTTCTTTTGGTTCATCATGCCATTTCAAAGACTCCATTTTCAATTTTTGGTTAATTCTACCAACTCCATTCAGTGTCTCTAGTGTGCTAAAGAGATGTCATTTAGTTGATATATGTTACAATAATTCTAAGCTTTTATTTCATGTCTTTCATTCCTGATATAGTTTTGTATCATTATCATTCTATCCCATACCATGATAATTGTTTCATGTCATTGATGCGGGATAGATCAAGGCCCTCCTATGATGGGTCGCTTCTTGTTTACATCAACACATTATCTAGGAAGTTGACTTAGAAACACCCCTTCGGTACCTTGGTGCTTCCATACATCAATGGAAATTATCCTTGTTCTCAAATACATTTTTTTAATCAATGGCCAAGTTCGATCGAAATATTTTTTATGGTGTTCGACTTCAACTCACTTATTCACACAATACAAATTGTACTATGGTACCTTCAGAGCCATTAACATCATCAGTGGTTTCTCTCGTTTCTGTTAACAGCTTACATCATTGGTGTATAATTAGATGGTTTATACCATGTTCGACTTCAACTCATTGATTTACATGGTTAGACTCATACATTGGACGATCATGTGAACGATATAGAAGATGCCACATCTAGTTTCATCCATTTGGCTGTGATATCATGATTAATACAAGATCAAAAATTATGATGGCTATGATCATACTAATAATCATCAATTCATGGGTCCACTCTTTTTCATTAGTGGAAATGTATTTTGATCATTATACATGTAATGTTATATTATGTGATTCGTATGGGTATGCCTCCCTCAACAAATATTTCATGATGATATCACCGGTTTTTCTTGATCCTGACTTGTCACAAGGTAAAACCCTTCTATCATTAGTTGTTATTCTTTACTTTTCACTTTAGGGGGCAATTTTTTATAGTCCATTTCATCGCATATTGTCAATAGGCCTTTAAATGGGACCATTCACATCCTTTGAACTCTTTCTCATCCTCCCTACACAAAGCCCTAAGAATGACTCTCAAACCCCTTATTTTATGCATGAAACATCTTCATTTCAGTCATTTTTGGGTACAACACACCCTATCCCTTCATTATACAGTTTTCAACAGTAGTTTGGCCCTATATGGACCTGCATTGATCATCAACAGGTTACCCCCTAGTGGGGGTGCGTTGATTCTACAAATTTGGGAAGAATAAAAGGAATCACAAAGCTTCCTCTTCCAGAAGCTTCCAGGAGTTGTTTGAACTATTTACCTCAGATGAATGTCTCAAATCCTATCCTATCCTACATACTATATTTCACCCCTTATCACTTGAGCTCGTCCTCCCATCAATAGTGGATCTCAATCCTAAATTGGTAAATGGATAAGAACTCTCAACTTAATATCCTATTCTATATGTTTGGGGCCATCTACAAGTTAGGGTTTTGATTTTGGATGTATATTCTACTCTCATGATATTATTGTGAGATTCATTATTCCATGCATTAGGGTGACATAGAGTTACACTTTGTGGCAAGGAAATTTTTGGGTGGTTTAAATGTCGAATTAAACCTCTCAATACTAATTATCAATCTGGGAGTTGTAAATGCGATTTGTACTATGTCTTGGCTGAGATTAATGGTTAGAGTATAAATATATTTCTTTTTAATATAAACTAGGTACTGGAATGAAACACACATTTGCTCACAAATAAACAATCTTGAAAATGAAACTTGCTGAACTAATTCTTATTAAGAAAACTCCATACTGCAATTAAACTACAAAGAATTCCTCAATCATGTAACATTCTCACACGCACATTCTACTTTTTAAATCTCCTATGATAACTTAAAAAACTAATCTATTTATTCCTCTCATCATCGTGAAACTATCGCTTGAAAATAATAAGTAAAAAGGTCACACATGATTCTAATGACAACCTCACACATTAAACTAACTAAAAATACTCTTCATAATAAATTCATGATTCAAATTAGCAAAGGAAAGTTTTAATTATTGTGGGAAGAAAAATACTTTACTTCATTTAAAAATAACACTTAAAAGATCCTATTAAAAATCGTATTGCAAATAACTTATGAGAAACCTTTTATCTAAATGAAAAGGAACTATTCAAAAACAAACCTACTTCAAAATAAACTCATGTAACTTAATAACTAAAACTAAATCACACTGCATTTGAATTGATATCTCTACCTGCACAATCAAATCTACACTCAAACTTGCGCTTATAAGGAAATGATTACACTATGAAAACAAGAATCATTCTAACTAAAAATAAATCTAATTATTAAGCGAAGTCCCGGGATGCATAAAAAAATCAAAATAAATCCTGTAAACATTCAAACAAAACTAAGTAATGCAAACCATACTTAAACTCAAATCATTTAAAATATGGTCTAATTCTGATCACTCAGAAATCATTATATTCCTATAACTAATATGATTAAGAAATGTCAAATATTATCAGCTTTTAACCATAACAAAACTCTAGTCTTACCCTAAACATATCAACACTCGCACATTCCACTCACAATCATCGTTGTCTTACCACCGTTGTCTTACTTTTTCCTGAGTATTAATCATAGAATTATAATGTTGCAAACTTGGTAACATGTAGTAATTAAACAGAGCCTAAAGAATTCATCTCTTAGTGAAGACTCTCGTTTAATCATTTAAAAATTATAAAACTAGATTTACAACATTCTATTAGAGCTTACGAAAGTGAAATGAAAGGTTTAAGTGCAGAATGAAGTGATAACTCTAAGATCTAATCTCACAACCTTTCGAATGAAGATTACATTTATAAATTCAAATGTATGATTTTTATGATTACATTCAAATATATGATATCATTCAGCTATAATACTTGTCTCCAGTGGTGGTGGGCCCTTACCACTCCTGGAGCAAGCCTAGATTAACCCAATCTACTTTGAAAAATCACAGCAAACCATAATATGTACATATAATAAAATGCTGGAGCAAATTATATATTGTAATTCAAAATTCAACCTTTACATTTGATAAATTACACCCTCTACATCTGAGAAATTCCACCTTCTATTCCTATCAATCCCAGCTGATCTAATTGACGGACTCACTAATTCCCCCTTTTTACATATGAGAAATTTGAATTTACATCTGAAAACTTCCGCCCTCTAATTGATGGACTCACTAATTCATCTCCCTTTGTTTCTCCAGGAAATATCTTATATAGGCTTCTAATTACAATTCAAAGAATTAAATTATCCAACTAAAATACAGGAGGTCATATCACCAATATGAACAATTTTCTATAAATAAAAATTGGTTTTGCAACTGAGTGTCAAAATAGGGAATGATTCTGGTGAATCGTTCCTCTTTTCCTGGGATGCTTCTATTGCTAGAAGGTGCATTCCAACTGCTCTTTTCTGGTTGATGGAGATATTCAAATAGCTATACATCAAAGCCAATAATTTCACAATCACCGGGCCCTCTTAACACTCTTTAATTGAATCCAATAACATGAAGTCAGTTTTGCTTCTCTCAATATCTACTAAGCCATAAAATGCATCAATGGCATATATCAGAGCCATTAATATGATAATAATAATGGCTTTATTCTCCTTGGGATTCTTCGAATAGAACAAGTGTTGGGATAACAACTGAACTGTAAAAAGCATCGTCAATATTATGTAGAATCTTGCCCCAAGCAGTGTCGACGTTCTTCGGTCCATCTTCATTATGTCCATATTTTCTCAAATTCAAATCTCAATTTTGCGAGGAGGAAGGGGAATTGAGTTTAATTTTCCACTCTGCGTAAGTCGAAGATGGAGAGAGAGGAAGTGGTGTCTTTCCAAAATCATATAGAGCCTGTATTGGTGCAGTAATTGGCTAATTCGTTCAAGCTAGAGTTGCTGTAAATAACCTTTGGTTCGCCCTTCTCCAACACCCCAACCAAAATCCTGAACACAACCTTGTGGAATAGTGAGAAGTCCTCCTTCAATCTCTTATCAAAGATCGCCCTCAGCAATGGATGCTTCATGTAATCAGGACTTATAAAATATCATCTCCTAAATTTTCTAGCATACACTATTTTACATTCCTCAGGTGCTTCTGCTAGTCTGCCTGCATGGAGGATGGTTTGTGTTACTATATCGATTGCTTCCTTGGAAATCCAGACAAGTCAGAGTAATCTGTCCATATCGCGAAAGCCGAAAACTGATAACTCTTTTACTTCAGACATTTTGTATGTCCCCTTATTTTCGTCTGGAGAGTGAATACATGAACATCACTATTTAATACGTTGAATATACTTGCAAATTCCAATGCAATGTAACCACCTCTAATTATAACGATTTTGTCTGGTCGAGAAGGTAAATCCAGAGCAATTTCAGAATTGATTGCAAATTCTTTTCGAGGAATGTTAGGAATAGATCGGCATTCACCAAAAGGTATATGCTTTGCCGAGTATTATTAGAGTTACACTAGCATTGCTCAAAACATTTTTGTACACTCCAGTTAACCGTCTTATCTTTGCACCACCCACTAATTATTGCAGTTGGAAAATATTTTGAAACTTCTCGTACTGTGGCACACATCATATTAGACATATATGCCTACTCAAGATCCTCGACAATAGAAGAAAGTGTTCCATCATAATATAGAAAGACTAAAATAGGCTTTGTTTTGCTGCATCCATCATCTGCTCAAACATTCACAAAGCTGAAGCACGATCCACCATCCATGAATCATAAGCTCGATTTTTCCAAGGATAGAGAATATGCCAGCACCATTCGTATCAAAAAGGTTTCATGAATTCATTCTGAAACTATAATTTGAAGGCCAAACTAGCCAGATATGGCTCATAGGCATGTTGTTGTAGATATGCCGATCATGATGTTGATAATTCATTGATGGCTGAGATTTCAAAAGCATAGATCTTTATGATGGCATTTGTTTCATAACCCATGACCGCATTATCTGGCCAAGTGAAGGTTTTTGACAAGCTTTTCGATGTGCAGAGTTACTGAAACCGTACTCAAATATGGTGTTTATTACGTGTATGAATCTGTACTCAAATGTATTTCAAGAAGCATTTCCAACACTGCTAGTGCTCGGCTTATTCTCTTGCCATCATGAAAACCTATTATTAACAATATTATTACACAAAATACTTATTCAATTTAATTAATAAAAAGAATTTATAATTTAATTCTAAATGCCTCTAATCATCAACTTTATAATATAAAATGGATTAAAACACTAGGTACAATCACAAAATTATCGGATAAAAATTATAAAGACATGGACAAAAATGCAGCTCAACATCCCCCCACGCTGAAATTATTGCACGACCTCGTGCAAGCCAAAATTATAAGACAATGAAATAAGGCAGGAAAATGTCAGCAATGATTTTAGCAAGGATGAAGATTCCCGATGTATCGGAATGCCTTTATTAGCCTGCAACATAAATATTACAATGCCAACTAAAACCACATTACAGTTCTAATGAAAGTATCAATTGCAGGAATGTAACAGGATCAGGTACAACAAGTAGACATTATAGAAAAAAGTGTATGGCACATGCCTGTTACCTTGTCCCAAATGAATTCCATATTCTGTTTCTGCCCAAAGTCTTATGATAAGAGTCAAGTTTCACTAAAGAGGTGCAATTTAAAAAAAATACTAAGACAATATTCATGCACCTACTATAATAATCTTGTACCTAGGTCATGCAGCACATATTTAGAGGAAATTACAATCAATACACATTGATGGCAACCAGCACCTTGTGAGTAGCCATCATTGAGTAGTTCATCACTTTGAATACCATGAGAATTAAAGTGAGTTATGATACCAATCAACAACCTCTTTATTGAACACTCTAAATTATGTTGTTATCCAGATTCAAAACTGAATTTCCTCTTAATCTAGTACAAAGAATTACCTTCGCTAAGGGTACCACATCATTAAATATTGTTCAATTTTTGAAAGATATAACTCAAAGCATCGTGTTCAAATCGTCTTGAAACCATTTTCAAAGAAAAAGGATGAGCCTTAAGGAAACAGAAGGATAACCAAGAAAATCATAGTATGCAATTAACTTTAATATCATAGACATGGCCCTGCTACTAGCAAGTGTCCATAACCTTGGTAGGGACGTCTTTTGACCCAGCGAAATTTCTGTGTCCCACTTACTAGATAAATATTTAGAGTTAGCTTAGTTGACTCTTTAGATGAAGGCCACTATCCTGGCTTGGTAACCAGCTAATGGCAGTGCCACTCACAAGAAGTAACATATATGAATAGGTCGGCTCGTGATGAGACCTCCTGTATTCCAGCTTTTTGGCTGAAAGCCATTACTCTCACTTGGTTACCAATAGCAGTAACGTCATGCATGCTAGGTCTCATGATCGTGGTAGGTCGGATCATCACGAGACCTCCTATCCTTCCATAAATCTTTGCAATATCTGATTATGATTAACCTTAAAGGTTACTTAATAAGTGGGAGACAGATCTACTCCTTAAGAGTACAGGATGGCGTGAAAAGTTTTTAATGACTAATCATTGCTGGCTAATTCCTATACCCTAAATACTTGTTAAAGATATCCCAGACAATGACTAAAATATTCTTTGAGTTAAGAATGCTAGTGTTGTCCTGAATAGCTCATTATCATCTTTACAAGAGTGGTCTACCATAGCGGGTTTTCCAATGGTACCTTCTAAGGGAAGCTAAAAATATGTATCTGAGATGACAACTTATTAGAGTGATTAATCATGGTTACTTTTGCAAAATCATGAGGTATTAGACTAAATTGTACTCAACAAGATTTGTCACAAATGTGTGTGTTAACAACTAATGTGGATCAAAAGTAGTTTTAACAAGCATGATTTAAAATTCAAAACCCTAATAGCATTATAACAACTTTATTTATTTATTCTCCTACCCTAATTTACCCTAAGAGGTGAAAGACTCCTTTTCAAGTATAGGAGTAATTCCAATGAAGCCATGTGTGTAATAAAATCTTGATTATACTCACACTTAGTTTTAGAGAATAAACTTCAGGACATAAGTAAGCATGAGAAACCAGTTGCTTCAATTGATATGGTACCAAGAGTTTCCAAATGTTGAGGAAATAAGATGGCGTGATGACTGCTAGAAACGAGGATTCAATGGAATCCACATATTTATGATTCTCTAACTTATACAAATCTTCCATAGTTTTATATTCACTCTCTTGGAGGAATAAGGGATCTGGTGAAAGAGAAAATATAACTCCCTCAAGTTCAGGCTCAAATATCTACTTTTCAAATTGACAATAATGGTTGAGAGAGATTCTAGGGTTTTTAGTTTCAATAACATGTTTAGAACAACTGCCAATGAAATATTTCTCCTCTGGTGTTCTTTGAATTATATCTTCCCGGGGTGAATTTTGTGTAGGAATGGGGGAAGTTTCCAAATTCACTCCTTTTCCAAACATGGAAGATGTAGCATTTGTTTGACATGGGAATCAACGGGAAGAATAGGTGGATCAAACTATTGTGCAAACCTCATGGTTTAGATTAGGGTTTAAAAGATGGTTTGGGGTAGGGTTTTGGTTAAGGCTTGGACTAAAGTTTATATTTGGATTGTGATAATGCTTTGGACTAGGGTTAGGTCTAGGTTTTAAATTAGAATTAGGGTTAGGTCTAGGGTGTGGATTAGGGTTAGGTCTAGGGTATGGAATAGGGTATGAACTAGGGTTAGGGTATAGATTAGGGTTAGGTCTAGGGTAAGGATAAGGGCTAGGGTAAGGATTAGGGTTAGGGTATAGTTGCACATACAACTGGGACCATGGAGGAGGATAACTTAATGGTGCATTGGAAAGAAATTGTGGTTGTTGTGGGTGCTCATATGATTTAATTTGCATGGGAGATTTCCCTAGAGATAAGGATCCAAATGATTCTTGAGTCAATTGATATATCTGGCTTAGGGATGACATCCA
This sequence comes from Pinus albicaulis, assembly GCA_034641835.2. NCBI lineage: Eukaryota > Viridiplantae > Streptophyta > Pinopsida > Pinales > Pinaceae > Pinus > Pinus albicaulis. The sequence goes on along the minus strand of CM076574.1, from coordinate 634,437,658 downwards.
AGGAGAGGGCCACTACATCCACAAAGTAGGATATTCAATTGGAGGAGGATTAAAAATTTTCCATGGAGCTGGAAGATTATAAACATGTTGAGGAACCTTCTTAGGAAAATAATAATTATTCCAAGTATCAAATGGTGTTGGGTTTTGAGTTATAACTAGTCATTGATTCAATTCCTTACATGATTACCTGAGTACCTTTCATAATCATGGCAGTGATGGGAAATTTTCAGTTGCATTACCGTCCTCGCAAATTTTGCAAACTTCCAGACCGCTAAGTGGACACTTTCCAAGGAAATGTTTCTTTTGACAGTTGACGCAAAGGATAAGCAGTGGTTCTTCATCCCTCTCTTGCTCCTGCAAATCATCCAATTGCGAAAATCAACGATTTAATAATATTGAATTTATGTTCAAGCAAGGTGTTAAATTCTACACTTGTGAATTCTTCATCGGATGACTTGTTTGTCTCTATAGCAGCATAAAAACTCATCATTGAATGATTCCTCAAAATACCATTTTCTTGTCTTTAACAAGCCAACTGGTACATCCTGTCATCACATGGATTAGTACACAAGGGTTCTTACAATACCCCAAAAATGATATAACTTTGGAATCTGATGATGAATTTAAAAGCTATTTTCTAAAATAAAACTCACCACACTTGCATGAAAGGAAAATTTTGAATCAAAGTACTATTTAATCTATTAAAAACAAGGGAATTTCGAAATTAAATGTCTAAATCCTGCTTCTACTTCTACACATAAATGAAATAAAAGTTTAAGAGATACGCAAGATGGCCAGACTTTGGAGCAACCCCACAATACTGGATGTGTGGCTCTTCACTCACGTCTTATCGTACACTCTCTGCCCTCTGACGTCCTACAATACCCTTGAAACTCTATACGGGAATTTCACCTGAGCCAAAATAAAACTCCCCGCAACGGCGCCAAAATGTTGGGTGGTTTAATTGTCGGATTAAACCTCTCAATATTAATTATCAATCTGGGAGTCGTAAACACGAGTTGTACTATGTCTTGGCTCAGCTTAATGATAAGAGTATAAATATATTCCTTTTTAATATAAACTAGGCACTGGAATGAAACACACATTTCTTCGCAAATAAACAATCTTGAAAATGAAACTTACTGAACTAATTCTTATCAAGCAAACTCGATACTACAATTAAAATACAAATAAATTATGGATCATGTAACATTCTCGCACTCGCATTCTACTTTTTAAATATCCTATGATAACTTTAAAAACTAATATATTTATTCCTCTCATCAACGTGAAGCTATCACTTGAAAATAATAATCAAAAAGGTCACACATGATTCTAATGACAACCTCACACATTAAACTAACTAAAAATACTCTTCATAATAAATTCAAGGTTCAAATTAACAAAGGAAAGTTTTAATTATTGCAGGAATAAAACTACTTTACTTCATGTAAAAATAACACTTAAAGATCCTATTAAAAATCGTATTGCAAATAGCCTATGAGAAGCCTTCTATCTAAATGAAAATGAACTATTCAAAAATAAACCTACTTCAAAATCAAATCATGTAACTTAATAACTAAAACTAAACCACACTGCATTTCAATTGATATCTCTACCTGCACAACCAAATCCGCACTTAAACTTTCTCTTATAAGGAAATGATTACACTATGAAAACAAGAATCATTCTAAATAAAAATAAATCTGATTATTAAGCGAAGTCCGGGGATGCATAAAAAAATCAAATTAAATCTTGCATATATTCAAACTAAACTAAGTAATGCAAACCATACTTAAACTCAAATCATTTAAAATATGTTCTAATTATGATCACTCAAAAATCATTATATTCCTATAACTAAAATGATTAAGAAATGTCAACTGTTATCAGCTCTTAACCATAACGAAACTCTAGTCTTACCCTAACCATATCAACACCTGCACATTCCACTCACGATCACCATTGTATTACCACAATTGTCTTACTTTTTCCTAAGTATTAATCATAGAAATATAATGTTGCAAACCTGGTAACGTACAGTAATTAAATAGAGCCTAAAGAATTTGTTTCTCAGTGAAGACTCTCGTTTAATCATTTAAAAATTATAAAATCAGATTTACAACATTCTATTCGAGCTTACCAAAGTGAAATGAAAAGTTTAAGTGCAAAATGAAGTGATAACGATGAGATGTAATCTCACAACCTTTCAAATGAAGATTACATTTATAAATTCAAATCTATGATGTTTATGATTCTATTCAAATCTATGATTCTGAGATTTATGATATCATTTAGCTACAGGACTTGTCTCTAGTGGTGGTGGGCCCTTATCACTCCTGGAGAAAGCCTATATTAACCCAATCTACTTTGAAAAATCGCAGCAAACCATAATATGTATGTATAATAAAATGCTGGAGAAAATTACATATTGGAATTCAAAATTCAACCTTTACATTTGAGAAATTACGCTCTCTACATCTTTGAAATTCCACCTTCCATTCCTATCAATCCCAGCTGATCTGATTGACGTACTCACTAATTCCCCCTTTTTACATCTCAAAAATTTGAATTTACAGCTGAGAACTTCCGCCCTCTAATTGACAGATGCACTAATTCATCTCCCTTTTTTGCTCCAGGAAATTTCTTATATAGGCCTCTAATTACAATTCTAAGAATTAAATTAGCCAACTGAAATACAGGAAGGCATATCACCGATATGAACAATTTTCTATGAATAAAAATTGGTTTTGCAACTAAGTGTCGAAATAGGGAACGATTTTGGTGAATCATTCCTCTTTTCCTGGGATGCTGCTATTGCTAGAAGGTGCATTCCAACTGCTCTTTTCTAGCTGATGGAGATATTTAAATAGCTATACATCAATGCGAAGAATTTCGCAATCACCAGGCCCTTAGAACACTCTTTAATTGAATCCAATAACATGAAGTCGGTTTTTCTTCTTTCAATATCTACTAAGCCAAAAAATGCATCAATGGTATATATCAAAGCCATTAATATGATAATAATAATGGCCTTCTACTCCTTGGGATTCTTCGAATAGAACAAGTGCTGGGATAACAGTTTAACTGTAAAATGCATCGTCAATATTGTGTAGAATCTTGCCGCAAGCAGTGTCGACATTCTTCGGTCCATCTTCATTATATCCATCTTTTCTCACATTAAAATCTCAATCTTGCGAGGAGGAAGGGGAATTGAGTTTAATTTTCCACTCTGCGTAAATCGAAGATGGAGAGAGAGGAGGTGGTGTCTTTCTAGAATTATATAGAGCCTATATTGGTGCAGTATTAGGCTAATTCCTTCAAGATGGAGTTGTTGTAAATAACCTTCAGTTCTCCCTTCTCCAACACCCACACAAAATGCTCGAACACAACCTCGTAGAATAGTGAGAAGCCGTCCTTCCATCTCTTATCAATGATCACCCTCAGCAATGGATGCTTCATGTACTTAGCACTTATAAAATATCGTCTCCTACATTTTCCAACATACACCGTCTTACATTCCTTGAGCACTTCTACTAGTCTGCCTGCATGGAGGAGGGTTGGTGTTACTATATCGATTTCTTCCTTGGAAATTCAAACAAGTCAGAGTAATCTGTCCATATCGTGAAAGCTCAAAACTGATAACTCTTTTACTTCAGACATTTTTTATGTCCCCTTATTTTCGTCTGGCGGATGAATAGATTAACATCACTATTCAATCCATTGAAGATACTTGAAAATTCCAGAGAAATTTAACCACCTCCAATTATAGCGATTTTGTCTGGCCGGGAAGGTAAATCCAAAGCAATGTCAGAATTGATTGAAAATTCTTATCGAGGAATGTTAGGAATAGATGGGCATTCATGGAAAGGTATATGCTTTTCCGAGTACTATTAGAGTTACACCAGCGTTGTTCAAAACATTTTTGTACACTCCAGTTAACCATCTTATCTCTGCATCACCCACTAATTATTGCAGTTTGAAAATATTTTGCAACTTCCCGTACTATGACACACATAGTATCAGACATATATGCCTGCTCAGGATCCTCTAGAATAGGAGAAAGTGTCCCATCATAATATAGAAAGACTAAAATACACTTTGCTTTGCTGCACCCATCATCTGCTCAAACATTCTCAAAGTTGAAGCACGATCAACCATCCATGAATCATAAGCTCGGTTTTGCCAAGGAAAGAGAATATGGTAGCAATATTCATATCAAAAAGGTTTCATGAATTCATTTTGAAACTATAATTTGAATACCAAACCAGCTAGATATGGTTCATAGGCATATTTCTGCAGATATTCCGATCATGATGTTGATAATTCATCAATGGCTGAGATTTCAAAAGCATAGATCTTTATGATAGAATTTGTTGCATAACCCATGACCGCATTGTCTGTCCAAGTGAAGGTTTTTTACAAGCTTTGTGATGTGCAGCATTACTGAATTTGTACTGAAATATGGTGTTTCTTACGTGCATGAATCTGTACTCAAATGTATTTCAAGAAGCATTCCAACACTGTTGGTGCTCAACTTATTCCCCTGCCATCATGAAAACCTATTATTAACAATATTATTACACAAAATACTTATTCAATTTAATTAATAAAAATAATTTATAATTTAATTCTAGATGCCTCTAATCATGAACTTAATAATATAAAACGGATTAAAACACTAGGTACAATCACAAAATTATCTGATAAAAATTGTAAAAACATGGACAAAAATGCAGCTCAACGGAAATAAAAATTCAACTTGGAGGAGCTCTTATACAAGATAAAATCCTATATTTGGTTGTAACCCACTCCCGTTATATTAATGCAAATATTTGAGTGTTTTCCTATATGTGATGGTACGATTTCATGTATTTAGATTCCATGTTGATCCATTAAATAAAGTGATTAGATGATGCTACATATATGACGTAGATTGGTTGATTGTGTTGTTTTATTGTGGAGGTTCTAATTATAGTGGTTATAGCTAGGATTGGAGCATAGAAACCAAGAGAGGAGTGAAGCATACTATGGATTCTAGGTAGGATTTATCCCATTATCTATTTAATTTAACTAAAAAATTATCTTCTCTGTATTTTTGTTGTTCTATACTAGGCCATCAAGTATAAGGAAGATACTTTTGTCCGCAGTCGTAGATTTTTCATAACAATCATGTATGACATAAAAAAGTTCCCATTAAAATGTGTTAACCCTCACTTTTTTATTTACAATGTTCTTCATTCTTTATTTGAAGCTTTCAAAAATTATTTTCCATTTTTTTGAATAAAACTGATGCCATGAATTCTCAATACATGTGACACAGATGTTTTGCAGAAAATTAAAAAATGGGTTCCTTTTATTTTCACCTTTTTTCAATGGTCCCAAAGTATATGACCTTTGTGTCGAAGTTGATGATGATGTAGGAGACCCAAAAGAGAACTAAATAAAACATTAATCTCTTCCAACAACAAAGAATCCAAGTGTTATTGTAGAGTGGCAATCGGATATATGGCTATATGGACCTTGATGTTTAACTCAGTAGATATTTGTATTGATCATATTATAATAGAGGGTTCCAAAGAACCACAATTTCACGTGCTTCACACTTTATATTTGTACTAGTCTAAATGAAAAATAGATATATTCTTTTAGTCTTTGCACAAACCTATTCATATACCTCACACCCAATGCAATTTTGAAATAGAAAACCCTATTTATTATGCCAATTAGAATGAAATCCCTAGAAACATAGAAACCCATAACCATTGTATCCAATAGTAAAACTGAGCCATACCACAAACTAAAGTGATGCATTCCTCAACTTGAAAATGTTTCTTTATAGATCACTTACCAAATCATGCTCATCACATTTCCATAATGAAAATGGTGAGAAATTCTATAGTCTTGTTTTCTCTATCCATGTTGTTAATGGGTTTCCTCCATATACCTATAAAAATAAAACTTGGATTTCTTTCATACCAAAGGATAAATTTTGTGTTGTAGTTATTCTTTTTATAATCAGGGCTACCATTTCGTTTACACGGTCACATGGGCATACTAAATCAAGATTATCTTTTCATTTACAAATAGAAATAGTAATCCATTGATATAGATGGGAAACACTTTGTTTAATTCCTCTACACATGGTTACATCGATCTCACTCCCTCGTAGAAAATTGCATCTATTGATTTCCATCAGTTCTCTCACATGTGTAACTTCATTGGAATGGTTATTTACCGTGAATTGATCATGGTATATTTAACCATATTTACATCACCTTCACCATATCCATCTAAAATATTCCTCTTCTTGATTGGTTGAATAATTTCAATGGTGATTGTACCACCTTCATCATAGTATCAGATGATAGAGACAATGGAATATCTCTAGGCTTGCCTGATTCATCCATCGATGAGAACAAAATGAATTATTAACTTGTCATCAAATTTGACATCAAAATTCAGATATAGCTTCTATCGAAAGAGCTAAATTTTCTAGAGAAATATGTGGAGAAACTTATTGTGTCTTTAATTTTAGATGTCCATATTCTAAGGTGTGTTATGCTAGAAATGTTGAATCAATTGTTGTAGCAGATAATAATTTAAGCACCATTGTCTATGAAAAAGACTCTCCATTTCTATATTTGTTGTTATTCCTCACAGATGTTAAGAATATTGTTCTAACTATGGGACTTAGGACTAAATATATATAACGCAGCTAGAAAGTAGGTTTTAGGGATGCACAACCATAAATTAGTGTGAATTTATTTTCACCCTCAATATATTTACCAATATAGCCAAAAAAAAAATCTAAAAATATGACATGAGTGCATGCTTTTAAAAATTCATTGAAGTGTGTTAATCCAAGTCTCACTCATCCTTCCTTGCTAGATCTCTAATGTCAATGATCTAGGTTAGATATTATCTAATAATTCTTCACAATTATTTATAAAAAATAGTTTCTTGCATATTTTCTTTACGCGTATATTCTATGCGAAAAATGCCTCTAGGGTTTGTCTCGTCATTGGAAAAATAGATCCTTCACCAAATGACCATAATGACTATTTCTCACATTAATGGCCACTCTTCGCATGGAAAATATAACTCAAATGATTATTTATTCATACAAAAGTAGCCTCTTCCAATAATGAATTGCACACCTATATCATGTGTCATGTATCACATTGTAGCCTTCTCCTCCCCACTATAATATGTACAAGCTACCACATCTCATTGCTCTAATAAACTAAACCTCATCATGGAATGAGCCTCGTCGTGGCTCTAATATTTTCATTATCTCTCATAACGTTCTAAACTTGGGCCAAATCTCTGATACCATGTTAAGAACTAGAAAGAACAACACAAGACAAGAAAGATGGCATAAAAGGCTTTGATTCATTGTGTTATATTGTATAGATCTCAAAATATCAATTTTTAATACATCAATGACCATTATAGATCTTCTAGATCTATATCTAGACCACACCTCATGAAGATATGAATTATAATTCATGAGAGTTGTATTGTTAAAATTTGTAATTGTTTGGGGACATAGTATAGCAATTGCTATTTGAAATAATATCCATCTTGGAGGATAAAACTTGGTTGATTCTAAGTTTCTTACCAAGAGAATAATGGTTCTATTGGGCTGAAGAAATAACATCCTTTTTGAAAACCTGTTACCTAGTCTTTCACTTATCTTCAACAAAAACCCTTATAACTCACTCATCCTTGGAATATCCTACTACTATTGCATGAATAATCAGCCATAAAAGGTACATAATATACAATAAGGTAAACATACAATATTTTCCTAGCTATATGTGTTTTAATTTGAAAATTTCGCAAAATTTCAATAAGTTATAAAAATTTACACATTTTGCGGCCTTAATAACATTCTATAGTTGAATCAAAGGTTTAAGTAAACACTTTGCACAACAGATAATTTGGACCTTATAGATAAATGGCAAATGACTCCTACATCAAATTCCACCTACTAAACATAAACAAAAATACATTCATTGATCACAATAGTAAAATCAAGCACTTAATAAACTATTAGATAGTGCATGAACTAGACCTATGAACTAGACCTCCAAACTACTTAACATGAAATTAAAATATTAAGATACCATAACAAATATTCAACAAACAAGAAATCAACTTAATGATGATGTGCCTAATATAAAATATTTCTATTATTCACTTCCTTGATAACCAAGTGAATAATAGAAATATTTTATACTAGGCACATCATCATTAAGTTGATTTCTATTTTATATTTTGAAAAATTAAAATTTCAATAAAAAATTAAAGACGAAGTTGTCATTCACCAATGAATTTTCTATAAATCAGTTTGTCAAGTTGTTAGTGTAAAAGACACTCTATATATGATTCACTGAGAAGAAAAGATACATCCATTATCATTATCCTTTCCTTTGTTAATGCTGCCATTTTTTTTAATCATGTACACAATATTCTAATTTAATCAAATTATGCCTTTTGTTACGATTACGGCTCAATGAGAAGAGTATATATTTGGTAATCAAGTTTTCTGAGTAGTTTTATATCTCGTGCTCCAACAGTAGGTCCCATTGTTGTGCATGAGATATGTATTTTAAATTATTTTTGTTTATATTTCTCTATTTTTAAAAACTCTATATTTATACTTCATTTTTCGCCATTTCAATATGTAGAATTCCTCTCATTCATTTTAGTCGTTTTTGGAAATATCAAGTACTTGAATAAAATTCGGAAACCACAAAATATTTACAAGTTATCTTTCTAATTACTTCTATACTTCTGCATTCATTTTTAGTCTCATATTTATAGTTATGTTACGATTTCTTTTACAACATTGTAGTCATATCATGGTTTCTAAAATGAATGAATTTTGAGATTTTCATACACACGCCTCGCTGATTCCTTTTCCCATCATCATTACTTGCTTTGGTATTTAAATTTCTTAGAGATAATTGTATTCTATCTTTATATTTCAAGGATTATAAAATGAAATCTCTTTCATAGTATAAAATGCCTTTTATTTTTCATAGATCAAATTTTCTAGAATAAACTACTATTTTCATAAAATATAATTTGATTTTTTTCATAGTATACAATTTTATTCACTTTATTAGTCCTCTTGCTGCTGTTTATAGTGAGAATATATAATGTCGAAAGATGTAGGCTATTATTCCCCACCACTTTAAGTCGATGCATTTTTAAATTTTTAGTATATACTTCTTAAATATTTTTTAAACCAAACATTTTCTTGGTTGAATCATATAAATTCTTTCTTATTAACCAATGACTATAATTGTGATCTTATTTGGCCTCGTAAGAGCAAGTATGAGGCCGGAAGCTACTATATATAGCGATCATGAAATTTTCAATTTCAGCGATTCAATGCCCCAGCATTAATCCTAAACATTAAATGTCATTTAAAACTATGGCTAATAAAAATCATTGCCTTCAGCATTGCTTTGCAATACTGTCACCACGCGTGCCACAACACCACGCACAGTGATACGCTATTCGGCCCTGAATCCATCTAACTTTCTGGATCCTCATGCCGAGAGATCAAATCTCTCGAGGTGAAAACCTATTTTTGTTTGAAGAAACTTGAGGAAGGTTTGCACCTCAAAGTTGATCCTCTAGAGCACATGATAGATCTAGGTTTGATGGATCTAGATTTGGTTCAGAATGGAAGCATCAACGTCTTTGTACCATATTATTAAAAAAAAATTATATTTTTGAGATGTAAGATAGATCTAGGCTAGTTTCAGTCGTGTGCTACCAAGGAAAATCTATCAAAGATATGATTAATTTTATCAGTAATATGTAAATATATCAAATATTAATATAATCATTTTAAATATGCTAAATATTTATGAGATTGACTTGGTCATTTTAATTTTAAATTTTCTTAGTTACCTCGGTTCGTTGAGATGATAATTATTGTTAATAACTATAATGATGAAATATTTTTTTTAAATGCAAAGTGACAATAATAGTGTTGAAAGATAGAAAATGTGAATAATAAGAACATACTCATGTTACAATCAATCTCAAACTATTTTCTTCTACGATTCTTATTTCCTCCCTTGTTATTTTTGTTATCTTTTCATATTGATTATATGAAAAAGAAAATTTAAATCGTAAACCATTTAAATCTTTAGCTTGATCTATTGTAATAAACATGATACCTTGTCTCTCTTGCTCTCTAATATTAATAGCTTAAATTACTATAACACAAAAATCAATCTACATTGTTAATAAATTTTTGTGCTTACACTTAAATCAATGCATATTGTTAATCCAATCACTTTAATATTAATGTACCGTCATATATCCAATTACATCAAATCATAAATCAACATATACATTGAAATCAATGCATTTAATGCAAGCAATCAAATAAGATTATAAAATAACTTCTACATTGAAATCAATGCACCTAATGCAATCAATCAAATAAGATTAGAAACCAACATCTACACTGAAATCAATGCATTTACTCAAAGCAATCAAATAGGATTAGAAATCGCCATCTACACTTAAATCAATGCATTTAGCGCAAACAATCAAATAGTATTAGGAATAATCTACATTGAAATCAATGCATCTAGTGCAAGAAATCAAATATAATTATAAATCGACGTCTAAATTGAAATCAACACATCCAGTGCAAGCAATCAAATAGTATTAGGAATCATCACCTACAATGAAATCAATGCATCTAGTGCAAGTAATCATATATCATTAGAAATAAATATCTACACTAAAATCGATGCATCTAGTGCAAATAATCAAATAGGATTATAAATCACCATCTCCACTTAAATCAATCCATCCAGTGCAAGAAATATTCTTCCCTCTCTCCACCCTCCATCCATATCTATATCCCCATCCATCTCTTTTTTTTTGTCTCTATCTCACCCCCCTAAACACACACGCTCTTGCACTCCATATATATCATTCTCTTTGTTGATCACCCTCTCTCCCCATCTCTCTCTTCTTCCCTCTCTTCCCCTTCTCTCCCTCTCCCCTGCTAATATCTTTCTTTCCTCCTTTTCTCCTCTCTCTCTCTCTCTCCATCTTCCTTATCACTCACTGTCTCTCTCTCTAAGAACCAACATCTACACTGAAATCAATGCATTTACTCAAAGAAATCAAATAGGATTAGAAATCGCCATCTACACTGAAATCAATGCATTTAGTGCAAACAATCAAATAGGATTAGAAATCATCTACATTGAAATTAATTCATCTAGTGCAAGTAATCAAATATAATTATAAATTGACATCTAAATTGAAATCAACACATTCAGTGCAAGCAATCAAATTGTATTAGAAATCACCACCTACACCGAAATCAATGCATCTAGTGCAAGTAATCAAATATAATTAGAAATAAATATCTACACTAAAATCGTTGTCTATTACCAAATAATCAATAGTTTGAAAATCTCATCTCCCTTTATAAATCCGTAGTGCGAAATATTCTCCCTCTTCTCTGGCTCCATGTCTATGTCTGCTCATTTATTACGCATCCTATCTATCACCCTAAACACACCTGTCTCGTACTCCATATATATCAATCTCTTTTTCAATCTCTCTCTTCTTCCCTCTCTTCACCTTCCATCTATATCTCTATCTTCCCCTTCTCTCCCTCTCCCCCATTAATATCTCTCTTTCTTCCTTTTTTCCTCTCTCCCTCTCTCTCCATCTTCCTTATCACTCTCTCTCTCTCTCTAGAAACCAACATCTACACTGAAATCAATGCATTTACTCAAATAAATCAAGTAGGATTAGAAATCGCCATCTACACTGAAATCAATGCATTTAGTGCAAAAAATCAAATAGGATTAGAAATCATCTACATTGAAACCAATTCATCTAGTGCAAGTAATCAAATATAATTATAAATGAAACATCTAAATTGGAAATCAACACAATCAAGTACAAGCAATCAGTTGTGTTAGAAATCATTTTAACAGAAATCAGTGCACCTAGTGCAAGTAATCAAATATCATTAGAAATAAATGTCTACACTAAAATCGATGCATCTAGTGAAAATAATCAAATAGGATTAGAAATCACCATCTCCAATATTCCTCCCTCTCTCCACCCTCCATCCATATCTATATCCCCCTCCATCTATTCTTTTTTGTCTCTCTATCTCACCCCCCTAAACACATGCGCTCTCGCACTCCATATATATCAATCTCTTGGTCAATCACCCCCTTTCCCCATCTCTCTCTTCTTCCCTCTCTTCACCTTCCATCTATATCTCTATATTCCCCTTCTCTCCCTCTCCCCCACTAATATCTCTCTTTCCTCCTTTTGTCCTCTCTCCCTCTCTCTCCATCTTCCTTATCACTCACTCTCTCTCTCTCTCTAGAAACCAACATCTACACTGAAATCAATTCATTTACTCAAAGAAATCAAATAGGATTAGAAATCGCCATCTACACTGAAATCAATGCATTTAGTACAAACAATCAAATAGGATTAGAAATCATCTACATTGAAATTAAGTCATCTAGTGCAAGTAATCAAATATAATTATAAATCGACATCTAAATTGAAATCAACACATTCAGTGCAAGCAATCAAATTGTATTATAAATCACCACCTACACTGAAATCAATGCATCTAGTGCAAGTAATCAAATATCATTAGAAATAAATATCTACACTAAAATCGATGCATATAGTGAAAATAATCAAATATGATTATAAATCACCATCTCCACTTATATCAATCCATCTAGTGTGAGAAATATTCCTCCCTCTCTCCACCCTCCATCCATATCTATACCCCCCTCCATCTATTCTTTTTTTTCTCTCTATCTCACCCCCCTAAACACACGCGCTCTCGTACTCCATATATATCAATCTATTTTTCTGTCACCCCCTCTCCCCATCTCTCTCTTCTTCCCTCTCTTCACCTTCCATCTATATCTCTATCTTCCCCCTCTCTCCCTCTCTTTCCATCTTCCTTATCACTCACTCACTCTCTCTCTCTTCACCTTTCTCTCTCTATTTCTTTCTTCTTGCCTCTCTCCCCCTCCCCCTCCAAGTCCATCTCTCTTTCCCTCCCTCTCTCCACTCTCTCACATCCTCTCTCTTCCTTCCTCTCTTTCCCTTTCTCTCCCATCTCTCTCTCCCTCTCTCTCTCTCTTCACCCACCAACTATGTTATTATATCCCTCCCTCTCTCCTTATATCTCCTTCTCCCCCCTTATCTCCATCTCTCCTTATTTTTCTCTTTATCTCAGCCCCAAACATACACGCTCTCTCTCTGTCTCTCCCTTGTCACTCCTTCTCTCTCTCCACTTCTCACTCTCTATATTTCTTATTTCCTACATCTCTCCCCCTCCAACTCCATCTCTCTTATCAATCCCTCTCTCCTCCTCTCTCTCAATTCCTCTCTCTCTTCCTTCCTCTCTCTCTCTCTCCCCTTAATCCATCTTTCTCTATCCAATACTCTCTCTTCCACCATCACTCTCCTCCTCTCTCTCATCCTCCTCTTTCTCTCTTTCTCTCCCACCTCTCTCTCTCTCTCTTTTCCCTCCAATCCTCTCTCTTCTCCCATATCTCTCTCTCTCTCTAATCCTCTCTCTTCCCCCATCCCTTTCTTTCTCTCTCTTTCCACCCCTCTCTCTCTCCAACTACATTACTATATCCCTCCCTCTCTCCTTCTCACTTCTTCTCTCCCCCCTTCTTTCCATACATCTTACTTTGTCTCTTTATCTCACCCCTAAACATACACACTCTCTCTCCATCTCTCCCTTATCACTCTCTCTCTCTCTATTTCTTCTTAGTTATGTAAACTAATGAACATAAATATTCTTAAATATAAAGCAGATTATGGAGTAAATATGAAAAGAGGTTTTATTTACTTACCATACCTCTAGTTTATTTATATTTTTATTTATTTACCATGCCCCTTTTCTTTACTATGGTATTTGGCCCATAGGCTTGTTATATAATTAGATTTTTATTTATAATCCTATTTGATATATTATTATTTATTTACCTTACCTCTTTATGCCTCTTTTATATTTATTTATTTACCATACCTCTTTATATCTATTTTTTATTTATTTATTTATTTATCATATTTGTTTATAGCTCTTTTATATTTATTTATTTACCCATGGTATTTGGCCCATGGTATCAATATTAATTTGTCCCATGGTATTCGTCCCATAGGCTTCATCTAAATAAAACCTCTTTTTAAAGTTTTTTTAAATATAAAAGGTTTATGGAATAAATATAAAAAGAATTTTTATTTATTTACCATACATCTAGTTTATATATATTTTTATTTATTTACCATAGCTCTGGAGTAAGTATAAATTCATTTTACAAATATTTAATTAAAAGAAATATTAAAAGATTTTGGATTTTGATTGTTTGTGTTCAATTAACTCTTTTCCTTTGATTTAGGAAATGGTAATTACTTTAGTAAAGAGTAAAGATGTTTAAAATTTTACTTAATTTGGAAATTCAATGTAGTAATTTTTTTTGTTAAAGGTAAATTTATGATCCATTCAAATTCACGTATATAATTTACTATCCATTCAAATTATATAAATAATACATAATTGTATTAGAAATTGATATATGTTCTAGCACAATGCGATTTTTATTTTTTATTTTTTATTTTTAATTTAAAACTTAAGCCGACATTTTGTATGAGGACGTGACCCACCTGACATCGGGGTCATATTGGAAAACAACAGATGCACTCTCGGCACAACAACAAGTGCCATACATGCGCTCCCTGCGGGCTCTATCTCAGTTCCAGGATAGTTTTTTTTATAAGAGGTGCTGGTACTGTCACTTCTGTGGTCTCTGAAAGCAGTGCTTCTGTCGAAATCAATGTCTATGTATCTGGTTGAAGCTTTTGTCGAAATCAATGTATCCAGTTGAAGAGGTTTACCTGCAATATGAGATGGCAGTGCTATGCTGTTTCCTGTGGACACAGCAAGCATCGAAGCCTCCAGGATGTGCCCAGTATGCGCCCATCTCCAGTAAGTTATCGTGCACTATTTGACCGCATTCCTGCACTCTTGCTAATACAACATAGCATTATACAGAATTCTGGGCTAGTATTATACAAGAATTATATTTCATTCCCAATTCAAGTTCAGGTTTTCTGCCAGCTTCTTTCGCTGCCTCCTCTTATGAGGATGGATGACTATAAAGTTAGAACACATGATCCAAGCCTGTATTATTTCTATATTTATTTGGGTTACAGAGACATTTATATGGTCACAAATATTACTTCGACCATTATTTTCTTGCTTAAACATTATGTCATATTTTTCATTTAATAGATCAAAGATTTTTCAGGTTACCGATCAACGCAGACGCGAAAATATCAACGCTCATATATCTGCTAAACACACAGTCTACCACCATCGGTTGCCCATAAACACAAATAGCCTTGCAAATAAGTACCCCAAGCTAAGGTAACATCTGCAATTTCTGCCAAGCATTATTCAATCACAAACATGACAAATAATGATGTATATGCATGAAAAATCCCACCGACCAGTTTAAGATAAACAGATGTTCTGGTCACTAATAAAAGTGAAAAGGGAAGGCAAATCGCATTGTTCCACTTTTAGATAAACAAAATTTGTGGTCAGTAGACAGAGTGGAATATTTATGAAAGACCAGAGCCGAAAGGAATATCTCATGAGAAACCAAGTAGCATCCATTACAGCAGAAAGCAATAAAATATTTATTTTAATTCACTTGCAGTCGTTATGAAAAGTTTAGCTAGTGTTGGTTGTAAAGAATTCATTATACACAATTCTGGGCTAGCATTATACATGAATTCAAGTTCAGGCCACTTTCTTTCTCTGCCTGAAAGTTTTGTTTTTCTGCATATTAATTTTACTAGACAAACGTTACATTTGTACCTATCCTTTTATTTTGTTTTAATTTCTATTGTGCGTTTGAGCTTAAAGAACCTACGAGCACACGCAAATTGATGAATAGTTAATTTAAATGACAACGCCTCCAAAGCGGCTGCTTAAGGCCAGACATGCAGAAGACTGATAAGAAAATCCTGCAAATAAGTGATCGCCATTTGCTGGTAAAAACAATGTATCTTGGTAAAAACAGTGTATCCTAAGAAAGAAGCTAAAATCCTGTAGGTACAAAATATCAAGCCCATCAGTGCAAAATAAGAATCTCAGCACTTAAAGATAGCAATATCTTTTCTAATATCCACAATGATATCAAAGCATTCAAATATTCCTCAGAAAAAGGGAAAAGCAATCAAAAAATTCAATAAGTTAAGAAAAATTGTAACACATGCTCCACATTGAAGTCGAACAGACAATCAGTAATCCACAATTGGATGTATGAAAAAGGCAACCCATTTAATATTACCAGCTTAGGGTTTAAGAAATTGAAGTACTTACTTGGCTTTAGGAGGCAACATTGCGGTCATGGAAACCCAGTGCGATCCGCTGAAATCTACAGCCAGTGTGGTGCCGAGCTTGACGCCATGGAAGAATGATGAAGGCGCTTGGAAACCAGCGGCAAACGAGGTGCCATATTTTCGAATTCCAATGGGTTGTACAACACAAGCAGTGGACACCACCTCTTAAGTTCGTGGGCTTTGAGCTCCACTTGGTTGTTTTCATGCTAAATGAAGAGAAAATATTAGAGTCGTGTTTCATATAAAATTGTTATCCATTTTGGGCAACTAACTATTGGTGTTTACTCATGTCCCACATTTCAGCTTTGTTAAATGCTCATTTTTTAAGGGTTTAATATCATTATTATACAAAAATTTGTCGCCCCATATTTCATTCAATTCACTGCATGAGGTAGCTTTGGGACCTTTGAGTACTGAGCACAAAGCCCATGCGGAGGCCATGCACAGAGAATAAATCAATGTTGTTGGAGTTTGATGATATTCTCAAATCTATAGTGAATTTTTTTTCATGCTTATGTATGTCTAGTCACTGCTTCAAGGTTATAAAGTGGCAGTCTCGTCTTTCATTCTCATCATTGGTCGTAATTTACTTTACAGGGAATAATTTCTCACCATTAATGTGTTCACGCAATTTCATTTTAGAATTTGTTAAAATATATCCATTTTTTTGTCTATGTCACTTTTGGTTTGTGTAAATGCTTTGTGCACACGTTACGTCTTTGATTCAAAATGCAGTAAAAATAATAATAATAAACGTGTTCATTCAATTTGGTCATCCATTCAAAAAGAAACCCTACCTTTAGACTTGGAATAATCTATGCATATTGTTGTCTCCCTATCCCTATTTAGTTTTATTCCCTTTTTTTGTGTTAAAAAATTAGTGGTTTACTTGCGAGACAACAATTGGCACTGGATTGTTTTAACTAGTTGTCCATAATTAGTCATTCAAAATATCTCCATTGTTGCAACATGCCTGTAATTATTCGGCAATGAAACTGAATTTGCATAAACGTTTTCTGTCCAGAAGCAATGTCTACTGGAAACAAACCTGCAATTAGTCCATTAGTCCATTGTTGCAACATGCCTGCAATTAGTCCACTCTTGCAAGCTTTTAATTGTCTCCTTTGCTCTGCAACCCTCTCTTCTACAACTCAATGAAATTTTTCCCATGCCTCTATCTCCCCTCATGAAAATATGATAAGCTTCTCTCCTAATTTGAGAAATACTCTATTAGACTACAAGCAAAAACATATCTTTCCACTGGTGGTGCCTAACTCAAGTCGGATTTAGTGAACTATTTGTGCAATAATGTATGGTGTAGGTTAAGTAACAAGTTTATCTACTACTTTAAGTATTATCAAAGCCTCATGGCCTACAACACATAAATATCTCTCAGATTTTTTATCTTACACTTTAATTAGAGATTATCAAAAAAATTTACAACGGGTATATCATACCTTTTTCTCTTTGATTTTAAAGTGGTGGATGAGGAAGGATTACTATGTTAGTTACATTTTCACTGGTTGATAAACCAGTTATTGATATTGATCTGCTTCAGCCGCGGGCCTGTTTCTTGTACAAGTCTGGCATTTTCATCTTCCTAAAAAAACATAATAAAGTCCCTCAAACAGTGAGCAGGGTTCATCAAGGTTTTCAGTGGGGTGATATCACCTTCCAAACTCTTTCCTTCTCCATTATATAATAAATCCTACCATGTACCTCTTTACATAGCTTCACTGAACTAAAACTAGACAACCCAGTAAATATCTTGAATGAAATCTATGCACTTTAAATGAAATCGTTATCCTGCATATCACTAAAAATTATTTATTGAAATCATGAGTGTATATTAACTTCGCTGATTTAGATATAAAAATGCAAATATCAAGTGATCCAGAATCGAGCTATGTATATTTATTTACCATAAATGTCTATGAATGAAATCAAGCAGGATAAGACCAATTATAGTTGGGTAAGGCCATGTGACTGCCACCAAGCCTTCAACCGAGACGATGTGTCACCAGGACTTCATCACAAGCATCTCTTCTAGCACAGCAAGTTATCCCTCATCCAACACAACAGCTTGTCCCATTGCATATTGAGCTGCAAATTATTGTATCACTTAACTTGAGGTAAGAGCTCTAAGAGCTCTCATGTAGGCGAGGGTTATCCCTCTTCCAGAACAACAACTTATCCCTCCCATTTCATATTGATTAGCTACAAATTATTGTAGATCTCTTACCTTGAGGTAAGAGCTATCAGGTAGGCGAGGGTATGAATTCTCAGTCATCAAGCTCAATTCTGAAATACTTTTAATCCTCAGACATCAAGCTCAATTCTGAAATAATTTTAATGCTCACAGCTCTGCTCGATCGACACCAAACGAAAACGGGAAATGGGAAAGAGGAGACCATAATCACAGCTTTCTGAATCCTTCAGCTCTGAAATACTTGTAATTCTCAACCATAAGCTTAGCTCAGATCTGCTCGGTAGACACCAAACTGAAACAAAGCTCATTTCTGAAATACTTTTAATCCTCAGACATCAAGCTCAATTTTGAAATATTTTTAATGCTCACAGCTCTGCTCAATCGACAACAAACGGAAACGGGAAAGAGGAGCAAGGACTTTGCTGTTATGCAACCCTTCAAGCTCCCCAAGGTAGGGACTTGCTGTTGTGCATCCCTCCTTGTTTTGATTAGAACTTGAAATATTTCATAGAATACATTGCTTTTATTATGTTAGAATTCGAAAGTTTTCATAGTGTCGACTATTTGATCGATTCCTTATAATTTAGTTGACTTCTTTGGTTACATTCATTGACAATATCTTTTTAGATTAGAAAATTATTTATTTCTTAAAATAGTCCATTCTTGCTTTCATAAAGTTAAAGTAGTTAATTTTTATTTTCCTTACTTTCAGTGAACTGTGTGTGCTTTATTTAGATTTCATCTCATAAGTATAATTTCGTTTCACTTCTTAGAATAAGTTTTAGATCCTTAGACTATTTATTCTTTTTTGAATAGAATACAATTCTTCTTTAGAATCAAAATTTAAAAGTTAATCTCCTAGAATTTACAGTATAGTGTAATTCATATGTCTACAAATTTAGAGTGACATTTGAATGTAACTAATTTGACATTCAATTAAATTACTCAAAGATTTTGGTGTCGTTGTTGGGGAAGTATACATAAGCATTAGCTTTGAATTTATAATGTTTTTTTTATTTATACAACTATGATTACGAAGAACTAATTTGACATTCAATTAAATTACTCAAAGATTTTGGTGTCGTTGTTGGGGAAGTATACATAAGCATTAGCTTTGAATTTATAATGTCTTTTTATTTACACAACTATGATTACGAAGAATGGTAAGACTAGAGGTAAGAACCTACACACCAAGATTGTGGGATTCTTCCTAACCAGAGCTATAGAATTGCATCTCATTTTTAGTTGAACTCATTTTTAGATGCATAAAAATTAGAATTCATTTTAGAGTGCATTTTTAGGGTAATAGACTCTATAGGTATATTTGTTAGAACTTCATTTCCATCATCACCAACCACCCCCATTAGACCACATGATGTAGTAAGAGCCACATCACCATGCATCTTACAAATTTCAACATTTGTGGGTAGAAGGAGACTTCTTGAGGTAGAAAGAGCTCAAATTACAACCATAGAAGAACAACCTTCCTCCATTGAAGTGGTATTAAGGGAACATGTATCTCCATCTAAGGCATTCATATATGTTTCTTCAACAAGGGAGAAACTCTTTAGACAAGAATTAGAATTGCTACTGAAGAAGAAGAAATAATAATGGGAAGAGGATAAGTAGGAGAAGAACGAACAACAATTGGAGGTGGGAGAGGAGGAATAATACCTCCTCTAGGTGGTTGAAGAGGTAGTATAGGAGGCAGCATAGGAAGAGGAAATGAGAGAGATGATGAGCACGAAGAATATCCTTATGGCCTCCATCCCCATTTGAGATATTAACATTAATGTTAGTATGAAAAACATCTCACCATTGGTTCATCCAAACATCCTCGATATGATAATATAATACCCAAAACATTTCTATTTGAATTTGAAGTATTATGTAGATATTATGATTACTTACTTAATTCTCAAAATTTGAATATTTTTCTAGCCACAATAGAATATGGATCTCTTAAATGGTTTATGGGTCTAGATACACATTTAATAAGATCATGGGATTATATTAGAAGCTTGTTTTCATAAAAAGATCAAGAATATTGTATAGAAAATGATCTTAAAGAGGAAATATTTAAAGTGCCTAAAAAAAGATGGAATCCCTGAGGATTTGGTAGAAATATTGTATATTAATGTTAAGAGAGAAAAATTGCATTACCTATCATTTGATACACTAAAATCCATCTTACTTAGATCCATTTGGGATGAGTGGATTAGCCTCGTTAGTGTAACGGGTAGAGGAGACATGTATTAATTATCATTTGAAGAAATTTCTAAGTTTTGCAAGCACATATCAAAAGGAAAAGAAAAATATGGTAGAAATCCTAGAGATCCAGTAGTTTTACAAGTAAGTAAATCTGCATATGGATTGGTCAGTCAAGTTGAACTTAGAAATTTGCTTGATAATTTAAAAAAATACATTCTTGATAATCTTAGTGAACAAATTTATATGCTAATAATAAAAACAAGAAAAAAGCTGAGAATGTTGGCTTTTATATATTCTTCCTTAGATGTATAAAGAAACATTCATTAGGAGAGTTTCCACTTGATAATATTAATACTTTTATGTGTGTAGAATAACATGCTATGAAATGTTTCCCATCACTACTTGGGTTAAAACTTTTTTACCAAGAAGATAGTTGAGAGATCCAAACACCAAAATATATTTTCTTTGTTGCTCGTAAAAGTTGTTTGAAACCTCACCAATAATGTATCATGTAAGATCTCAATTCACAATTTCAATTTTATGCACAACAAACTCAAAATAGTTGGAATACACCCCTACCTTGGAAAACCTATCCACCTCGACATCAAAACCTGTTGGAAATATTGAAAAGGGGCGGGGGGGGGTGGTGAATCAGTATCCTTTTCAATTAGTATTATTATTAATCTTTCAGAGCATTAGTGAATCTTCAATTATTATCATTGTTTGTACAATGATAGCAGTAAACAAAAGGAACACAAATGCACATAGTTTTTAAGGTGGAAACCCCCTATGGGACAAAAACCACCTGAATGTTTTTCTAATAATGATTTAATGTTCAAATCCAATTGAAAATAAAGCTCCAACTTCCTAGAATCTAGAAAAGCATTCTTCTCCAGCTCCCACCAGATGGACGCTCCAATGCCTGAGATTCTTTAGTAGTCAACTAAATGGATTCCCCAACACCCAATGAGCTAAAACTCACCCTAGCACCACCCTACCACCCTAAAGTTTTCACAGGCTTGAACTTGTTGGTGACTTCATGCACTAACCTAAGACTGCCATACCACCATATAGAAGAAGGAAAGAAGAACAGACTCCCATACCAGGGAAAATTTTCCACTTTACAATGATATAGAATGATGTAGAAGAAGAAGACACACTAGAACATAACCCTAACTATGAAACAACCACCTAATGATGATCCTAGACCTCCCAAAACTGCCTCTTCAATTCTTGGCAGATAGACACTTGTAAAAATGTTACAATGATGCTTTTATAATGGCTCAGTACAATTATACCTTTACAATGATTATATGTCGTGCTACCCACTTGAATACTTCATGTGTTGAACTTAATCCTGCTATTTTGCACCTTGATTGTTGCTCTTTTCATTCTACCCTTTCTCACTATTCAGAACATTAAATCATGCATTGAGTCTTATCTTGATGAATACATAATACTTGCAAAAATTCTTGAAGGAAATACCCATGACATGATAATAATAAAAATTACCTCATCCTGTAGACCATATGTCAGCGATAAAAAAATAAATAAAAAAAATACAAAGAACGTAATGGAATTAAGAGATGAACATGCATATACAGAATATACTTACCTGGATCTTACCTCTGCTACATCATTATTCTGCACTTTTCTTTTCCTTGTTTCCTTAGAAAGTTTGGTCCTTTGCAGCCCTTGACAGCACATGATCTAGATTTTTCTTGCCTTCTTGGAGCTGGATATTAAATCTGATGTATCTATGATATTTCATATCCCCAATATGTGATTTTCAATCTTGTAGTAGCTCTTTGGGTATCCTTTCCAATTCCACAGGTCTGACTCAATTTGGATTCTTCAAGAATAATTTATGCCCAATCTCTCACAATTACATAATTATGGACTAGTTCAGTAGAGAAAACTTGTATGGAGTGCCACGTGTCACTGTTTGCTCCTTCGGCTTTGAAATTGATACACAAAAAACTAAAGTCCATGCAATATCTTCCACTTTTTACAAAATTCCAATCCAATGCTCACAGAGAGATTTATGAAAATTTTCCCAAGGTCACCTCTTTTAGATGAAGTTCAGGAGCCTGCAAAACCCCTAACTTCCACAAATCCTATCTCTGAAAATATTGCGAAACATGATCTGAAATTTTGACACTAGCTTCCTTAGGATTTAGGCTTCACGTAATAAGTATTTCATCTTTTTAACATTCGTAGAAAAAAAATTATAGCTAAAATTCCACGATGACCTGTTTCAAGTAGAGAAATACCTACATGAGGAGTGTATGAGGATCAAAATTTATATAAATGCTTAGGTTGAGAGGGATTTCAACAAGTGAATGTGGAAGCAATTTTAGGAGCTAAATAATTATTATTTATTGAATGTTCAATTACCACAACCAATGATTAGTGTCATGCCACAACCCCATGGGGTTTTAGCCCACTAACTGCGGTTACTAACTTCAAACATGAATATCTCTCAAACCGTGAAGAATTACGTGGCGAGCCTTATATCAATGGAAACATATCGACAAGTAGAAACCATCAAAAATATCCTTGACTCAGAATATAGTAATTTGGTAGGTGAAAATTCCCATGCAAGATAGGGTTAGCCTTTGGTGCTGCTTGGGTTGATATCAATGACAACCACTGATCAACAATCTCCCCCTTTGACATCTATGGAAAAGGGTAACTCCCCCTAACACACAACCATCTTTCGAACCTACACACACTTCCACTCCCCCTTTATTTTCTAAATAAGGAAAATCTAGTGAGAACTTGGGAGAATCCCAAGCTTCTGGTGATGATATTCAAATTCTTCACGAGGTAAAGGTTTAGTGAAGATATCAGAAATTTGTTCTTTTGTACCAACATATTCAAGTTTGATATTATTTTCAGTGACTTTTTCTCTAACAAAATGATATTTGATCAGAATGTGTTTTGTTTTTTAATGCATGACAAGGATCTTGGAGATGTTGATGGCACTAGTGTTATCATAGAAGATGAGAATAACCTCACTTAATTATACTTGAAGATCTTGTAAAGTTTATTTCATCCAAAGGACTTGAGTACAACAAGCTGTCGCTACAATGTATTATGCTTCCACTGTAGATAACAGGATTGAGGTTTTCTTTTTTCTCAACCATGATATGAGACAACCACCTATATAGAATGTTGCTCCACTAGTACTCTTACGATCATCAACGCTTCCTGACCAATCTACATCTGTAAAGGCTTGAATAATGAGATTGTTACCCTTGGGATACCACAAGCCATATTCTGTTTTGCCTTTTATATATTGAAGAATTATTTTGACGGAAATAAGATGTGATTCTTTTGGTGCTTGTTGGAATCTTGCTACATGTCCAAATGCTTGCATAACATCTGGTCGGGAGGGTGTTACATATAGAAGAATACCAATCATAGATCTATACAACCTCTGATCCACATCCTTAGATGAGTCATCTATGCTCAATTTGAAACCTGTTACCATCAAAGTAAGGACGGGTTTGCAATCTTCCATTTTGAT
The DNA here is from genome assembly GCA_034641835.2 of Pinus albicaulis. Lineage (NCBI taxonomy): Eukaryota > Viridiplantae > Streptophyta > Pinopsida > Pinales > Pinaceae > Pinus > Pinus albicaulis. The sequence goes on along the minus strand of CM076574.1, from coordinate 634,413,239 downwards.
TTTCTTGAGCATTTCCTTGATGTATTTGGATTTACATATAAATGTTACTTTCTCTCGATCATATATTTGAAGCCTTAAGAAGTATGTCAGCTCACCAATTAAAGACATGTCGAACTCACTTTGCATATTTGTAGCAAAGTTATTACTTAGTAGATCATCATTTCTTCCAAATATTATATCATCCACATATACCTCAACGATTGTTAAATTATCTATTTCTATTTTTACATAAAGAGTGCTATCAACGATACCTTTATTGAACCCTTATTTACTTATATATCCATCAAGACGAGCATACCATTTTCTAGGAGCTTTCTTGAGACCATATAGAGCCTTCTTTAACCTGCAAACATAGTCTTCTTTTTCTGATAGTAGAAAACCTTCACGTTCTTCGATGTAAACTTCTTCTTATAATTCGCCATTCACGAATGCTGACTTAACATCTATTTGGTACAATTTGATTTTTCTTGAACATTCATAGGTGAGAAACATCTGGATGGCTTCTATTCTAGCAATTGGTGCAAATTTTTTGTTGAAATCAATTCCTTCCACTTGTGCATAGCCTTTGCAAACCAATCTTGCTTTGTTTCTGGTAACATGTCCATCTTCATTCACTTTGTTCCTGAACACCCATTTAGTCCCAATGAAATTTTTATCTTTTGGTCGTGGAACTAACTCCTAGGTTTTATTCTTCTCGATTTGATCCAATTCTTAATTCATAGTTCCTACCCAATGTTCATTCTAGTTGGCTTCCTCAAAACTACTAGGCTCAAAGGTTGCTAGAAAAGCAATGTGAGCTTGTTGCGATGAAAAAAGCTCTCGGCTTTCTTTTATGTCACCAATGATTTGATTTGATGGATGGTTCTTTTGAATCCATTATTTTGTTCTCTTTGGAGGAGCTTCTTTTTGTTTTTCCTGTATATCTTGATGATCATTATTTACTTCTTCCTGGTTAATAGTTGCTTCTTGTTCTAGAATTTTCTCTATGTCTTTTTCGGCCTCTCTCTCAAGTTTCAAAGATTCTAGGTCCTCATCATTATTCGTTATAACACCATATTTTTCAAATGTAACATTTATTCTCTCCACTATATGTTTTCGTCTTAGATTATAGCATTTATAAGCATTCTTTTGCGTAAATAACCAACAAAGATACTTTCGTCAGCATGCGATTCAAACTTACCCAACTTTTGATATTCTCTTTTGATATAAGATTTGCTTCTGAAGATTTTGAAATATTTTACATTAGCTTGTTTTCCTTTGCATAGTTCATATGTGGTCTTCTTGCAATTATTTCTAAGAAGACTTCATTTGATAATGAATAAATTCATATCAATTTCTTGAACCGAGAATTTTTCATCCAATTTTGAGTCCTTCAACATTGTTCTACACATTTCCTGTACGGTTCTATTATTTCTTTCAGCAACTCCATTTTCCTGAGGTGTTCGTGCCGTTGAAAATTGTCTTTTTATTACATTTTCATCACAGTATTGCTGAAATAATTTGGAAGTGAATTATTTGACATTATCTGATCTTAGATACTTTATTTTCAAATCAGTTTCATTTTTTACCAGCTCCTTGTAGATATTAAAGCACTCAAATATCAACAGTTTCTTCGAAACTTACCACATAGATCAGTATGTATCAATTCAAATGGATGTGATGCAAAGTTTTCTTTTGTTTTAAATTTGACTTTTGTCTTCTTGCGATGTCCACATGCCTCACATAGTGTGTTGGAAGGTTTTGAGGATTATCCTGACAAGATTGTAAAATTTATGTGACCCATTTGTTTGTTCCATAACCAGCTTTCATCTTCTTTATCTAGTCGACATGCTTTAGTTGCTTCATCTAGAATATATATGTCATTTGGAGATCGACTTGTTGTAGCAACAATTTTACCATACTTGTCTTTCATGATTTCACATTTTGTGGAGTTGAATAGAATTTTGTGTCCTTGATCACACATTTGTCCAACACTGAGAAGATTTTGATTCATGTTTTCAACCAATAGGACATTCTTGGCTAGAACATATTTTCTTCCAAGATTGACGGTACCTGATCCTATAACATTTGAATATCCATCATTTCCAAATGATATGGTTCCATCCGTCTTGTATTTCAGAGATACAAATTTATTTCTATCTCAAAACATATGTGTTGAGCAACCGCTATCAACATATGACACATATTTGTTGTTTTGAGCCTTGAGAGTGAGAGCACAATTATCAGTCTTCTTCTTCTTCCATGTTCATCCCTTTTGTGGCTTTGAAGATTATTCTATAGGATTTTCAAGTTTGTAGTCTCTGGCCATGTGTCATAAGTTTCAACATGTGTAACATTCCATATTATTTATTGAATGTTCAAATATATTGATGTTTCGTTGAGCCCTGGGAGGTTCATATTTGATAGATCTCCTAGAATTCTATTGTTTCCTTGGGTACGTGCGACATTCTATAGCTTTATGACCAAATTTTCCACATGAATAACAATAGCCATGAAAAATATGTTGGTACCTTGATGGAAATATTTGTTGGGGAATTGTCTTACAAGGTTGTTCTTGTGAATCTTGTCCAATGAAGTCTACATGCATGTCAGATCTCATAGGTTCATTGTATTTTGTTGTAGAAGGTCCTGGTTCTTCTTCTTTGTAACTGAGGCCAGTTCTGTCATTGTAAGATCATTGATTTTTGATGAGTTCTTCCAATGCCCTTGGGTTGTTGGCATAATCTTGGATATTTTCTCCCTTCTTCAGTTCCTTATGCAGCGAGACTACCTCAGCTTCTAATTCTTCCATTTCTTTGTTGCTTTCTTCTAACTTCTTTTGAAGTGACTCTTCAATACATTTTTGTTCTTCATCCTCAATTTTGAGACCTGAACTTGTTCTTCAAGAGTATTGGAATGGATCTTCTCATCCTTGAGCTCTTTTATAAGCCTGATTGCCTCCTTAGAAAATTATTCGATGGTCAGCCTTTCTTCTTCATTGTTGTATAATAGTATTCTCATCAACAAACTCTCCCAATCCTTCCAAAGTGTTGGTTATTTCATCAATGTGTTGGAAGTATGCAACAGTGTTGCCATCTTCTTTCATTATGAGTTGCTCAATTTTTTCTCTGTAGATTTGAAGCTTTTCTTCTTTGACATTTGAGTCACCTGCATATATATGCTCAAGTTTGTCCCATACATTTTTGGTGGTTTTACAACCTGACACCTTATGATAAATAGATTCAATAACTCCACTTATAATAATATTCTTTCCTTTTACATCATTTACCAAATTATTCTTATCTTGTTCATCCGCACTTGGTGTAAAGCCATTTTGAAGAGCGTCCCATACTTAGTAACCTTGTGCCAAGAGATAGACCACCATTCTTCCTTTCCAGAGTACATGATTATTTTCATTGAACAGAGGTACACCATTCTTGGTATGCTCCATGACCTCCTTCTAGTTGTTAAACTTCTATTGAAGGAACCAAGCTATGATACCATTTTTTGGAAATACTGAGAGGGGGGGTGAATCAATATTCCTTTCAATTAGTATAATTATTATTATTTTTAACAAGGTCGAGTGCTATATTATATTCCAAAAAAAGAAGGAAATATTTCCTTGTTACAGTTTGATATTGTTGTGGAGAGATAGAGAAGGTAGCAAGAACAAAGTGCTAAACCTCCTCCAAATCTACTGCTCAAGATGCATTGAATTACAGACTTTGGATATATTCTGAAAAACTGTAAGAGAAGGAAAAAAAAACGTAAAAGATATATGTAGAAATACAAGGAAAGTAAGGATCATTCAATGCTTATTGGCCATCTGGTTGATGCATCAGTGTTATCTTCAGTGTCGGCATTTCTTACATTGTTGGAGCTTGAGCTTGGATCTTATTGTTTCTCAAGGATGTATTTTAGAATCTAAATAGATTATTCTGCATGCGAGCAGTGATTGGAGAGCTCATTGAATTGATTCTGGAGTGATGATGCCCTGTGCTAGAGAAGATTCATATATACCTGCTGCTTTTCATCCAAAAGCCTCTGTTGGGCATGAATTTTCTCCATTTCAGCTTGCAGGTATGCACAGTGAAAGAAATCCTCATTGCATGCCATGATGAAAGAGAATGGATAGTGGGCATTGGGGGATGATGGAGGGAATATGTGAGAACAAGGGAGGAGCACAAGGGAGGGGAGAAGTGAATGACAAGAAAACGAGGGAGTCAGGGAAGGGATGCGCGACGTAAGGCAAAGGGGAAGTAGAGCAAGGGAGATAGAAACAAAGGATACGAGGCACAGGACAGAGGAGGAGGCACACTGTGGGAGAAGGTGATGCATTGTGGAGAAGAGGGAGGTATAAATAACATGGGGAGGGAGAAGAATGGAGGGGAGGTTAGGAGAACGAGGAGATAAGATCACGAGTGGAGAGGAGCTGGAGATACGGGAGAGTCTGAAGAGTTCATATTTTTAATATTTCAGAGCATTACTTAATCTTCAATTATTAGCAGTGTTTTTACAGTGATAGCAGTTTACAAAAGGAAGACAAATGCACACATTTTTTAAGGCGGAAACCCCCTCTTGGACAAAAAACACCTGAATGCTTTTATAATAATTATTTAATATTCAAATCCAATTGAAAAGAAAGCTCCAACTTCCTATAATCTAGAAAATCATTCTTCTCCAACTCCCACTGGATGGATGCAAAATTCTTGAGATTATTCAGTATTCAACTGAATGGATGCCCCAACATCCAATGAGTTACAACTCACCCTAGAACCACCCTACCACCTTGAATTTTTCATAGGCTTGAACCTATTGGTAGCTTCATGCCCCAGCCTAGCACCACCCTACCACCCTATAGAAGAATAAAAGAAGAATGGAATCTCCTACCATGAAAAATGGTCCACTTTACAATGATATAGAAAGTTGTAGAAGAATAAGACACACTAGACCATAACCCCAACTATGACACAACCACCTAATGATGATCCTAGACCTCTCGAAACTGCCTCTTCAATTCTTGGAAGGTAGACACTTGTACAAATTTTACAATGATGATTTTACAATGACTCAGTACAATGATACCTTTATAATGACTTTATGCAGTGCTTCCCACTTGAAGACTTCATGTGGTGAACTTCTTGTTGCTGTTCTGCACCTTTATTGATGCTCTTTTCATGCTACACTTTCTCACTCTTTAGAACATTATATCATGAATTGAGTCTTATCTTGATGAATATATAATACCTGCAAAAATTCTTCAAGGAAATACCCATGACATGATAACAAAAAAAATTAACTCATCCTGTAGAGCATATGTCAATGCTAAAAAGAAAAAAAACAAATTAGAATACAAAGAACCTAATGCAAGTAAGAGATGAACATGAATCTACAAAATATAATTACATGGAGCTTACCTCTGCGGCATAATTTTGTTACACCTTTCTTTTCTTTTCTTCCCTAGAAAGTCTGTTCCTTTGCAGCCCTTGACAGCACATGATCTATCTTTTTCTTGACTTCTAGGAACTCGATAGTGAATATGATATATATCTGCTATTTTAGGTCTTGAATATGTTATTTTTGGTCCTGTAGTAGCCCTCTGAGTCTTCTTTCCAATTCCACAGGTCTGACCCAATTTGGATTCTTCAAGGCAAATTTATGCCCAATCTCTCACAATGGCCTAATTATGGACTGGTTCATTAGAGAAAACTTGTACAGCATGCAACATGTGACTGTTTCCTCCTTCAGTTCTCAAATTGATATACATAAGACTACAATCCATGCAATATTTTCCATTTTTTACAGAATTCTGATTCGATGCTCAGAGAGATAGTTATGATGATTTTCCAAAGGTCACCTCTTTGAGATGAAGTTAAGGATCCTCCAAAAACCTGAACTTCCACATATCATATCTCTGAAAATATTGTGAACCATGATCTTAAATTTTTACATGAGTTTCCTCATGCTTTCTTCTTTATGTGATAAAAATATTATCTTCTTAACCTTCGTAGAAAAAAAATTATAATGAAAATTCAACGATGTCCTGTTTCAAGTAGCGAAATCCCTACATAAGGAAGATATGAGGATAATAATTTATATAAATGGTTAGGTTGAGAGGGATTTGAACAAGTGAATGTGTGTTGGGGGGGGGGGGTGGAATTTTAGAGCTTATAAAATTATTAATCATTGTTCTTCAGTTACCCCAACCAATGATTAGTTTCATGCCACAACCCCATGGGGTTTAGCCCACTAACTGGGCTACTAACATCAAACATGAATATCTCTCAAACCGCGAACAATTACATGGAGAGCCATATATCAAAAGAAACATCTCGAAAAGTAGAAACCATTAAAAATATCATTGAATTGAAATATAGTAATTTGGTAGGTGAAAATTCCCATGTAAGATCGGTGAAGCCCCTGGTGCTGCTTGGGTTGATATCAATGACAACCACTCATCAACAAAACCCATCTTGGTCGTAAGGTTTCAAGGATCATATGGTAGAAATAAAAAATTTCCTCAATGTTTTGCTTAGTATGATGAATACCAGTCTCAATAATATTCTTTGCCACCACAACCTCCACAACCTCAATTTCACCCACAATTGGATATAATTCAATCTCTTCCATTACCGCACACTCAGTTACCTCAAATACCAAATTAGTTACATCAATAACCACTCCCAAACCCCAACAATAAAGTACCTCAGCAACCAGCTTATAGTGTTGAAGTGCGGAATTTCGAAACCTACATGATAGGCCCCTTAGCTTTGATTGATATCCATTTTAGATCTAGCAGAGTTTTAAAAAATAAAAAACTTATTTTTGTCATTAAAGAACATAAAGAGGATGAGACTCCTAAAAAAGAGGAGACTCCTGGAAAGGAATAAATTCCTGGCACGATAAATGACAATGAAATAAGACCAACTCCTACCAGTCCTCTAGCAGAGAAATCCTCTATATCTCTGCAATACCCTCCTTTTTTTAGGAAATTTCTAATAGATAAAGGTGTAGATAAATAGTTATTATTTCTAAATTATAACATGCTAGATGAGTTAAATAATGTTTTCATTAAAATTCCTTTACTTCCAGAAATAAAGGATATTCAAATTCTTGCAAAAATAATAAAGGAGTTGTGTCTTAAAAAACCTAGTAGAAAATGAAAATAAATACAAAAATTTCAATTCATTGGAAAATTTGTACAAATTATGATGAGAAAAACTACAGTTGAAAAATACTTAGATCAAGGAAGTCCCATTTTAAAAAATCCACAACAATAATGTGTTGGAATTATGGCTAATGTGTTGTTCTTGATGACAAATTACTTGATAGGCAAGTGAATATTGTGTTAATATGATTATTATGGAACTCATATAGATTGGTACACATGTTATAGATGATATGGAAAGAGAAATGGAAGTTTAGTTAGGGATGGATGACAAAAGTTAAGTTTGAGAAAGTATATGTGGTTCCTATGAGAAAAGGTCGACTACATATGTAGGTTTTGTGACTAAAAGTCACGTACAAAATCTGAACAATGAAAATCAGGATATGAGGGGTCATTAACATGGTATTGGGCCATATTAATTGGAGTGAAAATGTTCATTTGATCCCGTCAACAAATACTAACAACATTACCAAATTATTTACCCAAGGTAGTGACTAAGGCAAAAGATATATAAGGAGATGGAGATCAAGGTGTTAGGTGTGTAAGTGAGTGATTTATTAATATGTGACTTTATTTGAAATAGGTGTGCATGGGGTATCAAGGATATTGTTCAAATCTGATAGATCTGAAAGAATAGTAAAGACTAATGAATACAATTTCTTAATTTCTTTATTCTTGTAGCTAACAATAATAGATCTATGGTTGTAATGATGCTATGATATGAATATGTGATAGTGATGGTTGCGGAATGTGAGTTGTGGTTACAACGAAGGTATGTCTTTGTGATTTAATATTTGTATGCTGGTTATATTCTATATAGTCATGTATATACACACATATATTTCTATCGATTCGCATACATATTCTGAGATATGATTTTTCATATGTTGAGATATGTATGTGGATCTTACACATGCTAAGTTCGTATATACATTGTTATTCTTTATAACTGTTGCATATATATTTTGAGTTATATCTAGTCAAGGTTTGTTGTTTTCCTTATAGATGATAATGTGTGGTCTATTTTTTGTTGTTTGTCAATGATTCTTGATATGGATATGGAAATGGTGTTTGGGTTAATTTAGTTTTGGACTGAAATGTTGATCTATTATAATGACACAAACATGTGACTATGTATGGTTCAATGATCTATGAATGGTTCAATATTTGATTTAGTTAGTGATTTCATTGTTGCAGTGGTTCAAACAAATAATTCTATAATTTGAGAACTATACACAGGGATTATGTAGAGTAAGCATGTTTATACGTAGGTTCTCTTAAGAATAATCTTGTATATATTTTAAAGTTCATTTTTTCTGATTGGATTCCGTTTTCCCAGTGACTTAGTGGTTTATTTTTTATGACCCAGTATTTCAGTTTGGCATATTTGATTTGGACTTATTGTTGGTGTCGATCCAGTAAGAAAATTTGATGAAAGATGGCCTACACATTGTTTGATCATTGTTTAAAAGGTGGATCTAGTCTGAAACATTATGCAAAATGGTCCATAAGGAGCTGGGGTTGCAGCCTTTAGTAAGTGGATAGGAGCTCCCTTCTAGTAGGAGTCAATAAGCGAGTTTGAGGGGTTGTAGATCCCTTCCAATGGTCATTGTAAAATGAGTGGAAGTTGTAGCATCCTGTAGGTGGCTTCCTTTGTACTGGTACGAGTCTAAACTAGTAAAAAATGTAATTAATATTTTCTTTATATAATAAGAAATAAAACAAAGATATCAGTATTGTTGGTTTTCTCCCACATTGAGTTTCGACCTAAAATATTGGTTATCTATGTGTGTTTCTTATGTGTTGTGATTTATCTCCCCTTTACTGCATTCTGGATGGCGAATGAATTCATAATACATTGGTTGAGTTAAATCAGTAATGAAATATAGGTCGAATTAAGTTAACTGGATATATTTTGTTTTCATTCATAAGTGTTTCTTACATACACTGGTTGCATTAAGAACACTAGCATACATAATTCAGAATATGAAATAAAAGGTGAAAAATATTGGTTAACCCCCCGCCCCACCTTCCCAAGTATTTTTACTAACAATTGGTATTAGAGTAGGTATCTTTGAATAAGCATGATTGATTAAATGGAGATCCATCAATATGAGCAGTTAAGAGGGAGTATCTTCTGTTAAGCGACATTTGTTTAATGGAAATAACTTTGTATTTTGTAAAGTCATTATGAGAGAATCTTTGCAAACATTACGATCTGATGTATGGGAAATTGTTGAAGTTGTATATCAATACCCGAACTCCATTCCCACATGTTAGAGTCAGAATTTTCATTCTTCGATCAGTGATCAAAATCAATCATATTCATTTTATGGGTCCCACTCAAAATTTGTTTTATCATTCCACTAGGTCATTCAAGAAATTCATAGCACTAGTCATAAAACTTCAATCTCCCTAAAAAGTTCACATTTATTGGCATACCTTCATGTCTTTATGGGCATAAATCAGTCTTGAAAGCTCATTTCACTATTTCATTATGTCAGTCAAAGTCAACATGAAATATGGTCATTCAAGGTCCATTTAGGTCACTGTGTTTCATTTTCCAAGGTTAAATAATGCTCAATTTCATCTCAATTAGGTCAGAAAATGTGTGAGAGTGATTGAATAATACTTCTTTATCATTTGAAGAAGACTTTTCAACATGTAAATATGCTTTTAAAAGGTTGTAATTGTGGTTTCAAGTATGATTTTCATACCAAAGTGTAATTTTATTCAAAAAGGAGATGTAATTTATTTTTCTATTTTTGTAATTTTATGCTCATTTTATGTAATAAGTATTTTCCCAAGCTTCCAAGTCAAAATCATATGCCAAACTGAATATCAACAAAGTAAAAATGTAAAGGGTGGAAAACTCCAACACATCAACTTGCAAAGAATAAAATCAAAGTGAAAAAGGTATTCAACAAAGTTTTCAAAGGTGAAATGAAACATTAGCAAAGTGGGTGTTAAGTTAAAATATTAATTTCATTCAAGTTTTAAAGCCTTCTTGACATCAAATTCAAACTCATTTTTATCATACTACCATTGAGCACACTCCAAGAGGGAAACATTTCAAGTTCCCGAGCGAAAATTTAAAAAAAATAGAGAAAAAGGTGCACTCTCTTCTTCCAGGGCATACTAACTTCTGCGAGGGCACACTCTCCTCTGCCATGGAACACTCTCTTTTGCCAAGGCGCACTCTCTTCCGCAAAGGCGCTCTCTCTTCTGCCAGCCTGCACTCTCTTCTTCAAGGGCACACTTGACTAGAAAAGCCAGAAACTCATTCAAATTGCAAAAAATCGCTCTCTAAAGCTTCAAAAATGTCCTCATCGATTATCATCTTCATCAACTTCATTTGTTGGGTGTTGTGAAATTTATGTTATAATTTGGTGTTTAAATCATTTTAAAAACCCAGTATCTCCCATTTCACTCTTAAAATCCCCAATTTAATCTCCCTACACCTTCATACCCTTCCTACAATAGTAAATACTGATTCCTAAATCCATGTATTACAAAATTCCCTTTCCCTAACCATTTTTCCCAATACCCTAAGCCCTAGGTGCTACAACTACCTAGGCTCCTAACCCCAAACCTGTAAATAATTTCCCCATCTTAAAATTCCACCATAATCCTACTCCATATCCCCTTTCCCATTTCATAAATCCCTAGGATCATCTCCCTCAATTTCCATTTCCCATTGCTCCTTCCTAAGACCACTTACCACCATCATCACACTTCCCTAGGGTTTTGACTTTAAAAGATCATGGCAGAAGAAGAGAATAGATAATACAGTGAGGGAGAAGAAAAAGAGGCTAGAAGGCCACATAAAGGGGGAAGAATTCTAAGAATTGAGCCAACAAGTACTACAAAACGTTTCGCATCTCCTATGGCAGTGGAATGTTTCAAATATGTTGGGTTTTTTGAGTTCTATGAGAAAATTCAGAGGGTCCAACACCATCCCATGTTTACCAGCTTTTCATATCCAACCTCCATGAAAACCAAGTTACTTTAGCTTGTGTCACCTTTAATGTTTCAATTTCCATCATTTCAACTGCCACCAGGATCCCAAATTTTGGGGAGAAATGGTTCAAGGATAGTGAATTGGAGGAAAAATACTTTGAGCCTTTCATAAAACCAAGATATAAGAATGATAAAAATAGGTTATTTTCTTTTTCGTACCTCTTGGACAGATATGCACCCATGATGAAGATAATCATTAAGTACTTTACATGCGAACGTAGATTTTCAAGACTTTATACCTATCACATTCGGATCTTAATGCATTTCACTAGGGTAAATATGCTCAACATACCCTACTATATTTTCTGGATCATTTCTAGGATGGCACTTATTGTCCAGAAAAGGGAGTATGAACATCAAATGAGAATTTTTTTCCATCATTCCCTTATCAAAATAATAGTCCTCTATCATCTCAATCAACTAAAAATTGCATGGAGTACTTTCATAGCCAATGATATATACATAGAGCCATCTACTCAGCATGAAACAAATGTGCCTTCATCATCTCATCCATTCACTTCCATCCCTCCATATCATCCCATAGCACATTCATCATCATCAGACTAGTCCCCTTCACCCATTTTACTTCCTTCATCTCCATTTCATCATGAAGTTGGATCACCTAGTAAGATTGAGGTCAGTGAGCCTAAGAGGACTAATGTGGTTGATGTTGAGCCATTGCCAAAAACCTACCAGAGAGGTCACAGGAATGTGTTTTCTCCACATATAGTGGAAGTGGCCATGACTTCTACATCAAAAAAGGAGGTGGAAAAATGAAAAGAAAAGGTGATTGAGGCAGAAATTGAGCCAGAGTTTAGAGATGAAGAAAACCTCCATGAGACTGAGCATGATTTTGAGCTTGTTGACCTAGATGACGATGAAGATGAAAAAATCACTAGTGAAGTCATCAAGGGAAAGGATGCTAAGATTAAACAACTCCAGACTAATATTTAAAGGGCAAATTTTGTCATAAACTTCCTTGAGCAGGAGAACCAACAGTTGAAAACAAAGCATACCATTGATGAGGTGAAACCCATCACTGCTCAAGGGATGCAGAAAAGGCCAAATTTATGCTAGATGAGAAACTTGAAAAGTATGGTTTGCTTGATGAAAAATATGAAAAAACACCAAGAGGCAGACCTAGAAGTCGAGGGCTGAAGAGAGCTCTAGCCCTAGAAAGGTAAAAAGAGGCTCCGATTGCTAATCAGCTAACCCTAAATGAGAAACTTGCAATGGTGATCAATGATAATAGGGAGCCATGGCTTGATAAAGCCAATCAGCATTTGGAGAACCTCTTGGCATAGGCCAACGGAGACAATTATGTGTTGAGGAGGAAGGTCAAGCATCATTCTACAAAAGGAGAAAATTGCAATTTCTAAGCTCAAAAGAGCTAATGCAAAGGTTGAGGCTTTGACCATGCTGGAGGAGAAAAGAAATTTGGAGATACTTGTAGAGGCTTCACTCTAATCCTAACCACATAATCAGCCATAATTTCACCAATTTTGAAGACTTTTTTGTCATTTTTGCAAAATTTGTGTTTTTCTATGTTTTCATGGACAATGTTATATCAACAAATTGGTCACATGCATCGTGCCATAGGCATTGTGCACTTTTTTGAGGCATGCAATGGAAAAACAGAGACCACCATTAGATTTAGAATGATGAAGAAATGCACCCTGTACATTTTCTAATGTTTTTGAGACAAAATGGTCAGTGAGAAGGGCAAAAAACACCCTAAAAATAATGTTTCTACCCCTATTTTTCCCTAGGCACTGCACATAGAGCAGTCTTGGGAGATTCAAGGATTTTTTTTGGGGGGGAGATAACCTACATTTTGGAAACTGAAGGAAGATTTGGAAACTAAAGTTGAAGGGCTTTACAACAAGCTTTCTTGGAGCCAATTTGGACACCTACAAGTCAGTAAAAATTAGCCTTCAACAGGGAGGGCACACTTGACATAGCGAGGGCACACTTGATAGAAAAATGGCACACTTGACGATTTGCTGTGTTTTTTGAAATTTCACTGTAAATTTTACTTTACTTAAGAAATTCATGTTTCTAGCTATGTAATAGAGCATGGTAAATGTAATTATTCTATGGATAACTTATCGGGGGGTATATTCATTAGGTAAAAGTTGTCATTAAGTCAAATGAATCAGTTTGAATGTATTTAGAGTAGATTCACTTGGAGCTCCCTATAATCCAGCTTTCAGTTCAGTATTTTGTGGATCTCTTCCTCACTTCATGGATTTGACCCCCGAGCATGATTCAATTTTGTTTTGATTTTTATTTAGTCCCTTTCTTCACCATTAGCAAGGTTTCGAATCGGTTGGATACTAATGTATTGATCAAGGACTATTATACTCAGTTTGGTCAGTTAATAAAGAATATTTGCATCTAATTTTTGGGATACATGTGGTATGATGTTTATCATTTTTTTTCTTCAGTTTCATATGTTAGAATGTGTTTTATTCATGTTCATTACATCTCTATTTTATGATCTCCTTCAAGTTGATAGGCATAACACATGATTTCTCATGCTCTGTTTATGGAAATTTATCATAATTTTTCCATTTTCCTCTGTTTAGGAAGAATACATCTCCCATGCTCTTCCTAGCTCCTCATCAGTCTTAAAAATCATCTCATCAAAATAATATTAAAGTGTTAAGCCTTATGCCTACCTTACCCCATTGAATCTCTGAAACCCTATCTTATTTTCCATGGCCTAGCTCCCTTGACCATTCTTTCATCCAGCAGCCCAACCAAAATCAATCATCAAAACCCCTGACCTCATACCTAGCCTAAAATCCTAATACATTCAACCTCCTAGGTTTTTTTTTTCTGAGAGAGCCCTCTCTGACTTGGTAGGGCTAGCTACCAAGTTAAAATGTTGGTATTTGTCTACCTCTATTGGGATTCCTTCTTCAGCCTTGGGAATCTGGCAGAGTGATAACATTCTGGTGCCATTTCTAGGGAGTGAAAAGAAAAATTTTCTCTGGTTGTACGAAAAATATTTATTGGAAACTGGTCCTTTGGATGATAGGATTGAGTTTCATAAGGCTGATTTCATAATTGCATGGCCTAAATAGCAGATTTGGCTTCTCAAAAAAAGTATACTAGGTCCAATCGTGATCTAGATTCGGTTTCTCCCATCGAAGATCTTGAAAGAATCCTAAGGAAATAAAAATCTCAGATAGCTTCAAGTTCTTCAGATTCTCCTCCTTGAGATTTGGTAAGATCCTTCTCATTACCTTCTGATTTGGTAGTAATTCAAAATTTAGTTTTTGATATCAAATTTGAGTTCTCACTGTTTAGAACCAAATCTGAGACTAGATTTAATACCATATTCCCTTAAACTTGGATATTAGAGCTAAACCCATCTTTGTTTGAGGCTTCTAATGAGACTGATGTCAAAATTTGGAGACAATATCACAAGCTCGAAAAATTAGCCAACACTTTACATCACACTATTGAAAAATCCATCATTCAATACAAACAAGAAACTGATCACATCCCCAAAGCTTCCAAAATAGTTATCACTTCATCATCCATCCCATCATCATCTTAACTCCCCCCTAAAGTACCTCCTCAGACCAATCCACCTTTTGTTTCTCCCCCTCCACCACATTCAATAGGAATTATGCCTTGATTTAGACCTTTAGTTCTCCTTGGTAAACATGCTGATTTTCCACAATGATATGGCCAAAGACTTCCCCTATTTGATGAAAACTCTTAAATCATTTGCCGTTAGCACATGGAAAAAATCACAACCTTCATAGATCTTGAGGAGTTAGATGCAGATGATGCCAAGATGTGAATTATCACGCAAATTTTTTCCAGTGAAGTTAAAACTTGGTTCCCTACCCTAACAACTGATTCTATTAGGACTCCCACTGAACTTACTAATGCTTTCTTAGCTAGGTGGGATGAGAATAAAGACCCCTTACAAATACTTGCTGAGTATGACTCCCTAAGGCGCAATCCAAATGAATTTGTTCCTCAGTGTAATGCTTGATACCTCAGAATCTATAACTCCATCCCAAATTAAATGAAACCACCTCCTCGCTTGGCCCTCCTGTGTTATATTGATGCTTTTGACCCAGACATGGCCTACTCATTGAAAGAGAGAAATCTGACTACTCTATAAGAAATGATATGAAATTCAGTGACTGTTGAGTACAACCTCTTGATTAAGAAGTCAAAACTCAAATTTGAATGTAAAGTAACCATTAAAGAGCAAACTTCCACCTCATCCGATACTAAATTTGATGCTTTGCTTAGGACCTTGGAAAGGATGGTTGATAGAATGTCTATTCAGATAGACAAACGAAGCCACACAACAAAAATTTTAACTTTAGAGGCCAGCAACAGAAGCCTCAGTTCCAAATAAAGAAAAGAGAGAAAATAGCTCCCGAAATACAGCAACAGAAGAAAATTGAGACACCACTACAACAAAACTATTCTCAGAGTGATGAAGAGGAAGAACCAATAGTAGAGGAAAACCTTCTTTTTACATTTGGTGGCCAACCCATATTTTTTACCGAAGGTGAAGATTATATGGAAAAAACAAGCTTACGAAGTGAACAAGACTTCATATTGGAAAATGATCATTATTTAGAAGTAGAATCTCATGATTATCAGAGAGGATATTTGAATGCATTGAGTTCCTAACAAAGGCAGTACTCCTTGAGGAGACGTGATGTTCCAATCATTCCACCTCTAAAGAAGACAGTCCAATAGAAAGAAGTACCACAGAAGAAATCTTCTCAAGACAATCAGAATAGGGGTAAAGAGATTGCAGCTCCAAATCAGAACAAAAGAAATCACCCTTATACAAGTGCACATGTAAAAGAAAGAAATATTCAAAGGAAAGAAGCCGCACTGAAAGATCATGTTGAAAAAAGGGATATCATCATAAAAGAGGTAGACAGAACTACACCTTTTAGTTTAGAGTCACAAATTTTAAATTTAAAGGTGTTTATTACTCTTACAGAATTGGTCAAAGTTGACAAGTATAAATCCCATGTAGTTAGAACCTTGACAGTTGACCCTTTATCTGACATGGTCAATGCAAAGGATTGTCAACCAGAGCTTATATATTTTCCTGCAATTGATGTTCAGTCTGAAGATAGTAAGGTCCCTCCATTTTACTTGAGTCTCAAAATACACCAATTCATCCTTCATAACAATATGTTAAACTCTAGGGCTTCCCACAAGCTCATGCCCAAATCCATCATAGAGAATCTTGGCCTTGACATAGCCCTCCCATATCATGATTTATATTTCTTCGACTCTAGTCGTGTCCCTCGTTAGGGTCAAATCAAAGATCTAGTTGTCTTTGTAGAGTAGATCCTAGCCAAGAATGCCCTAATGGATGTGGTTCTTGATAACATTATGCCACATTTTGGTATGCTACTATGAAGATCCTGGGAGGATAAATTGAGAGGTACATTATAGTTGGACTTTTCCTGGACAACCATTCATGTCTTCGGTCAAATGAGAAAATTATACCTTGAGACTAAAATGAAATGCATGATATAATTTGTCTATTTGAAATAGAACAAAATAAATAAATATAATAGAAAATTCTGTTAAAACAGAGCCAAGAGTTTCAGCATCTTGAGGATGAAAATGGTCTTTGGTGCATGGAATTTGATGGTGTCCTTGGAAAATATGGGGCCGGTATTGGTTTATGGATCCGTAGCCCATTTAATTAGAAAATTAAATTCCCTGAGAATATTAGATTGTGTTCCTACAAACTAGCATTCGATTGCACAAATAATGAGGCGGAATATGAGGCACTCATTACCAGTTTGAAAATTTTGAAAAAAAATGGGAGGTAGAAGAATTCCAGTCTACGGTGATTTAGAGCTGGTGATTAAACAAGTCAAAGGTGAGTATCAAGCTAATCACCCAAGGATGAGGCAATATAGAAACACAGTGCTTGATATTTTGAGAATGTTTCCAAAATATACACTTAAAGTTGTGCCAAGGATGCAAAAGCTTATGGTTGATTCATTAGCCATTGCTGCAAGTAATTTTAGAACTACAATGTTTTCAAATAAGAAATTTGAGATTCATGTGAAGTACAGGCCCACCATTCCTAATAAATTGTGATTTTGGCAAGTATTTTGGGACGATCGACAGGTGAAGAATTTCATTCAAAGTGAAGGAAGGTGAGTTTGAGAGTTGTTCTATGGATGAAGTGTACGACAAGGATGACCAAGTCATTGAGGCAGCTTAGATTGACATACTTTAGCTCAAGGACAATAATATTCCAAAATCTCTTATTTCTTTGGAAGAATTATTTGATCAAGTTAAAGTGGCAAGAAAGCCTACTTTGGTTCCCAGAGAAAAGGGCATAAAATATGTTAATATCGGAACAACATATCATCCAAAGTTGATCAAGATTTCAAAGTATTTGTCTCCTGAGGTAAATACTAAATATGTTGATTTTCTTACTAATTTTTCTGACGTGTTTTCTTGGGATTACGCAGATCTAAATGTGCATGATAAAGATATCATTCAACACACCATCGCGATAAAGCCAAATCAAAATAAATTTAGGCAGAAGCTCAGGAGAATAAACCCATTTTTTTACCGACAATTGTGAAGGAATTAAACAAGCTTTATAAGGCAGGTATTATTGTTCCAATTAGATTTTCTGATTGGATGTCCGATTTGGTTCCATGAAAGAAGACCGGAAAAATCCGAATATGTATAGACTTCAAAAATCTAAACAAAGTGTCGCTGAAGGAAAATTACCTGCTTCCTAAAATGGATCACATACTTCAGTGAGTTGTAGGAGCCACCAGGATGTCATTTCTCAGGGTACAATCAGATCCTTGTGCATGAAGATGATTAGGACAAGACATCGTTCACTACACCATGGGGTACGTTTAAATATGCAAATATGCCTTTTAGTTTGAAGAATTTCGAGGCTTATTTCCAGTATGCCATGTAAATATCATTCAGTAACAAGAAGGATGTATTCCTTGTTGTTTATTTGGATGATTTGACTATTTTTCCAAATTCAGATGATGAACATTTACACCATTTGAGAGTCGTGTTCCAGCAATGTAGAAAATTTGGAATATCTCTTAACCTAAAGAAGTTACTATTTTATATGGAATAAGGAAAGCTTCTTGATCACATTATCTCAAAGGATGGGATCTGGATAGATCCTTCTAGAGTGGAAGCGATACAGCAAATCGATTTCCCTCGCAACAAAAAGGAAATTCAAGCGTTCAACGATAGGATGATTTTCTTATGTAGATTCATTCCCAACTTAGCAGAGCATATTATAGAATTAAATAACATGATAAAGAATTATAATGATGTAAAATGGTCTGAACATGCTCGTAATTCATTCAACTCGGTGAAATTGTTTTTTACCACAGCTCCAGTTTTGACAAGTCACAATTATTCACTAGATTTCATTATATTTTCTTTCGCTTCTGAGCATACTTTGGCAGTGGTACTAATGTAGAAAAATGAGCTCCCAATAGCATTATTTAGGCATACAATAAGATATGCAGCCCTCTGATACAACATCATTTAGAAACATGCCTTGGCTTTGGTTAAAGCACTCAAAGATTTTCATGTTTATATTTTGCACTCACATATTTTGGCATATGTTCCAAATGTAGATGTTAAAGAATTACTCATGCAGACAGATCCAGAAGGAAGGAGAGGTATATGGATAGAAATACTATTAGAGTATGACCTGGAGATCAAAGGTCAAGGCTTAGCCAAACTCATGGCTAAGTCAAATCTCCATGCACTAAACATTAATCTTATATCAACATTGTTCGATGACGAAGAAGGTGTAAGTCTCATTTAGGTATCAGATCCATTTTCATCATCTCCATGATATGCTGATATCATTTATGTTTTGCAACATTGGAACCCTCCTTTGGGCATGTAAATGAGTAAGGGCAGGACCATGAAGCTTAAGGTTTCAAAATATTTCATACTAGACAGTGCACTCTACTGGAAGGATCCTCGAAGTGTGTTACTCAATTACTGGGTTGACGATGAGTCTAAAGAAGTGATGAAGGATTTCCACAAAGGAGATTGTGGAGGTCACTTATACTAGAAGACCAAGGCCAACAAAGTACTGAGATCTGGTTACTATTGGCTGACATTTTTGGCATATTTGTAGAAGACATTCATGAGTTGCCATGAATGCCAAATTTTCTAAGGTAAATGTAAGCTTCATCCTTTACCATTATAACCCATTTCAGTTCAATATCCTTTCCAATAGTGGGGCTTAGATTTCATTGGGGATATACATCCACCCTCATCTGCTCAACACAGTTGGATTCTTACCACCATAGGCTACTTTACAAAGTGGATCGAAGCCATCCCAACTAGAAAAGCTACAGACTATGTTATAATTCAGTTTTTAGAAACTAATATCTTGTCCTAGTTTGGTTGTCCTAGAAATATCATCACAGATAACATCGTAGCCTTCAAATTGAAGAAGATCATAGAATTCTATGACAGGTATAACATTAAGTTGGGTCATTATTCAATGTACTATCCATAGGGTAATGGATTTGTAGAATCCTCCAATAAGTATTTGATCAGTATAATAAGAAGAATTGGCACAAGAAGCTAATTAATTCATTGTGGGAAGATTGGGACGAAGCAAGAAATCCATTGGTATGTCTCCATTCCAGGTAGTTTACGGTGTGGACACAGTTTTTCCTTCTTCATTGGTTGTCTCGATCATGAAACTTTTACAATAAGTGGAAAGAAAAGAGAATGACATACAACATAAGATAAACCAAATGATTCACTTGTAGCAAACAAGAGAAGAAGTGTTTCAGAACACTTCCAAGCTCCACGATAAGATCAAGAAAGTATATGATAGAAAGACCAAGCAAGATGATTTCAAGATTGGTGATGTAGTACTCCCTTGGGATGCCAGGAATGAAGACAAGGGTAAGCACAAGAAGTTCGATCATTTATGGAAAGGTCCTTTTAATATCACAACTTCTCATGGACAAAATTCATTTCTCTTCGAAGAAATGGATTGGAAATATTTCTTAGGAGGTCCAGTTAATGGTAGGTTGTTGAAGCATTGTCTTTTTTATCTGAAATTGTAAAAATTTTATCATCTGCATTGTATATATCAGTTTGATATTCTTGCAAGTGTGAAGTGGAAAATAACTGAAGTTCAGAGCCCAAAGTGAAGGCCATGGAGATTCATTGAGTTTCTTCTATTTTCAAGTTCAATTTTCAGAAAAGTAAGTTAAGTTTTGAGTCATTTTTTAGTCAATTTTAGTTAGTTTCAAAGTCATTTTTTGTCATTCAGTTGTCAGTATTTATTCATGCATTTTCCTTTGAGTTTTTTTACAGTATTGACACAATGGTTAGGCACTTCTTCTACAGTGTTCTTGACACCTCTAAGGAGCTGCCATCCCCAATAAGGCCGATGTTAGTATCAAAATTTTTATTCTACCATTACTGATCAAAATTACTCTTTTCATATTCATTTTAGGGGTCCCACTCAGAAATTTTTTATCATTCCACTACGCCATGCAAAAAATTTAGTCACTAATGGTAGCCCTTGTCATAAAACCTCAATCTCCCTCAAAAATTCACATTTGCTAGCCCACCTTCATGTCTTGCTAAGCATAAATTAGTCTTGAAAGTTCATTTCACTATGTCGTTATGTCAGTCAAAGTCAACATGAAGTTTGGTCATTCAAGGTTGATTTAGGTCATTAGGTTTCATTTTCCAAGGTTCAATAATACTCCATTTCATCTCAATAAGGTTAGAAAAAGTGTGAGAGTGATTCAATAATACTTCTTTATCATTTGAAGAATATTTTTTAGAATGTAAATATTATTTTTAAAGGTTGTAATTATGGTTTCAAGTATTATTTTCATACCAAAGTGTAATTTTATTCAAAACATACATGTAATTTGTTTTTATATTTTTGTAATTTTATGCTCATTTTATGTTATAGGAATTGTCCCAAGCTGGAAACTCAAACTCTTATTCCAAACTAAATATCAGCAAATTCAAAATTTAAAGAGTTCCAAACTCCATCACATCAACCTGCAAAGAAGAAAATCAAAGTGAAAAAGGTATTCAACAAAGTTTTCAATGGTGAAATGAAACATTAGAAAAGTGGGTTTTAAATAGAAATATTAATTTCATTCAAGTGTTAGAGCCTTCTTGACATAAAATTCAAACTCATTTGTCTCCTACCACCATTGAGCACACTTGAAACGGGAAAAATTTCGAGTTCCTAGGAGAAAATTTACAAAAAACATAGCAGAGGGTGAACTCTCTTCTGCCAAGGTGCACTCTCTTCTGCGATGGCACACTCTCTTTTTCTAGGGTGAACTTTCTTCTACAATGGTGCACTCTCTTCAGAAAGGGTGCATTCTCTTTTGCTATGGTGCACTCTCTTCTCCAAGGGTGCACTTGACCAGAAAATCCAGAAACTCATTCAAATTGCAAAAAATCGCTCTCTAAAGCTTCAACAACATCCTCATTGACCTCCAGCAAGTGATTAAGAGCTAATGTCGCCAATTATCATCTTCATCAAAGTCATTTGTTGGGTTTTGAGAAATTTATGTTAGAATTTGGTGTTTAAATAATTTTAAAACCTTAGTATCTCCCAGTGAACCCTTAAATTCCCTAAATTTCATCTCCCTACACCTTCATACCCTTCCTACAATTGCAAATACCCATTCCTAAATAACTATATTACAAAATTCCCTTTCCCTAACCCTTTTTCCCTATACCCTAAGCCCTAAGCACTACAACTACCTAGGCTCCTAACCCCAAACCTGTAAATAATTTCCCCATCCTAAAATTACACCATAATCCCCTTTCCCATTTCAAAAATCCCTAGCATCATCTCCCTCAATTTCAATTTCCCATTCCTCATTCCATAGACCACTTTCCACCATTATAACACTTACCTAGGGTTTTGAATTTAAAATATCATGGCAGAAGAAGATAACAGATCATATAATGAGGGAGAAGAAATAGAGGCTAGAAGGCCACATAAAGGGGGGAAATACTCTGAGTTGAGCCAAAAAGTACTATAGAACTTTTGGCATCTCCTATGGCAGTGACATGTTTGAAATATGTTGGGTGTTTTGAGTTATATGAAAAAATTCACAGGGTCCAACACCATGCCATGTTTACCAAGCTATTCATATCCAAATGTGTTGATGGGAAAATCTATCCGGCCAACATCAGGGGATCTCCCTGGTAAAAGGTCCCAATTAGACCTTGAACCGTTTGGACTAGGGATCCTGTCTGGGGTGTGGGTCCGGCTACCACTGATTTCTCCTTTGCTTAGGGTCTCGCTTAAAATCTATAAAACAGTGGATACACACCTAATCAACTGATACAAGGCATATGATTGATGCATTAAATGTACATGCGACACTATGAGTATCAAGAGGAAGTAATAAAGCATGAATACCGAAGGAAGTGTTGTTAACAACACTTCATTAGGGTCACACTTGTAAAATATTCTGACCACAAAGGAAACAATTCCTCATGGCAAGAACACCTTTCACTTCCTAAAAGTTTTCAATAGTAACACAAATGTCAATAAAAAAATCCATCAGTGTTCGTTAAGAAAGTGAAATAAACTCAACCACCATTAGCATACTTAGCAAACTGTTATGCAACTGTGATCTGAATTGAAGATACGGTTCCCTTAATCTAAAGATGTTTAGAAACTGAAAACATAATACTCAATAGTTCTCATACATAAGACAACACCAGATCCAAAAAGGGATTTTTCAAAATGCTTGTATTAATGCTTAAATGTATAATCCTTTGGTAATACAATATACTCATCTCGAGTCCCAAACAAAAGATCCCCTTTTACAAGCTCCCAAAGGAGTATTTATAATACAAAACCTGCCCTTTGGGCTTCCTTTACTTTTCATCTTCTTGACCGTTGGGTTGCCTTGCGACCTAGTCTATTCTGTGACTTGCGACCTGACTGGGTTTTGCGACCTTGCGACCTAGTCGCTGGGTCGCTGGGTCACGCCATCAGGAATTTGATAAGGGATGCGACTTAGCGACCCAGCGACCCCTGCAACTTGCGACCTTTGGGAACCTGCGACTCACGACCTCGGCAGATGTACGACCTGCAACCCTATCGCTGGGTCGCGTAGTTGAGCATTTGGCATCGAACACGACTCTGCGACCTAGCGACCTGAATAAATCTGCGACCTGGGGTTTTATCCCTTCTACATTTCTCCTGTTGAGATAGTCTTAGCTCCCGCCACATGAACCAGCATTTTCTGGGTAAGCGAAAAAATTCCTTGGCTGGGTCGTCATCATAATCTCCTCATGTTACCTATGTGTAAGCATATTAGATTAGCCATTAGCTTCACCCACATAAATATGTTTATGCATGTTGAAGAAAAAATAAAGATACGATAAAAAGAAAATGCAGATGCATAAGGAGCATATTGACTAATAACATCATGGGATTCTAACGATTAGCTTGGACCCCTGTATAGTCCTGTTCTATAGGCAATACATGAACAATTGTGCATATATTTCATGGGTTGCAGCCTCTAGTGGACACACAATCAGCGACCTTGCAACCTCAGAGTGGTCGCATAGTCACACTTCAGGTAAGGTCGCATCTCCTAGCTAGTAGCGACTGTTGTGACCCCGCGACTTGGGCCGCGGTCGCATAGTCAGCAAGTCACACTTTGGATGAATTTTCCTGATCTGCGACCTAGAGACTTGGTCACACAGCTGCATGGTCGGGGGTCGTGTACGTGGCAGATTCTCTTGGGTGCTGTATTTGCGACCTTGAAACTTGGTAGTGCTCGTGCTGTAGTGGGGTCGCAGCCCTTGTCATCTGGTGCAGATTGTGAGCAATGAAAGGGACATGCCTCTTAGCGATCATGCATTCCCTTTTGGCATTTATTAGTGCATCGAACGTAGGGTATTGGCATTTTAATCCTTCTGAAAAGAGCCTGTATTTATGGCAGCCAACACGATGGATCATGAGGTTCTTGCATGCAGTGGTAATTTTCGCTCCAATTTCTTTTACTCCTTGCCTTTGTTGAACTCTGCCACACCATAATTAAAAATTTTCCAAGCGTTGAAAAGTGGAATGATGCGTTGCGCTCGAATCTTTAGCAGGCTTACAAAGCCCAGCGAACAATTCAAGACTTCATGTGATTGTTACATAGTTTCGACGTGCAGTAACTATGGCACCTTAACCAAAGTTCTACCTGCAAAAGGCAATGACAGGCTTAGAGAAAGATCCTCGTTCTTTAGTTCCCATCGATTTTGATTCCAATGCATAGACTATAGGTGTGATAGAGAGAACGATGTTTGGTGCAGGCGCTACTGTTTTCTCTGCCCCTATTTTAATCCTTCGAATGTCGTCAAGGTTTTACATTTGCCCCATGTTTGTCATTTATCAATAGATCGTTCCTCGGTGCACGCATGGCATCATTAGACTAGATTACAACCTTAGGCTGGCCAGATGATGACAGATTTCAAAAGGGCCGCCATCTTGTGGAAATCACGTTCCAAGTTGCTATTGTGCTCATTTAGATGAGCGTTTTGTTTTTCCCGCAAACCTATGACAATGAAAAAGCTGTTACAGCAAAACCTATGCGCATGCTATTCGTGACGGAACTATATTGCCACTTTTCTTTGCCGTCACAGCTAAATCCATGTTGGATAATGGAAAACACTGCCGCCTCCACCAAAACACTGATTTAGTGATAATAGACGGTTACTAAATATCATCAATGCATTCTGGGGAGGCGCTGAATGTAACACTTGGCAGTGGAGAAACTTTCTCCATCAACGAGCCATTCCATATTTGAAAACAAGCGAAGGCCGGAAACAGTAGGTAGGAGCTAAATTGGTGCCGACAAGGATATAGAACCCGCTCCCTTGTTTGGATCGTTTCCATTTCTCTTGCTGGCAAGTTTATAATATAAGAAGCGTGACCGAAGCAGAAAAATGATCAGAAACACGTGGTTTCCAGACTAAGGTCTCGTTACATTCTCCATCCAAAATATCTGGATAAAATTTTTCCACAGCTGTATTTGAGCCATTTGTAATGTTTTTATAGTTTCTTCCGCCCTCTAATATGTCTTTGAAACCATATGGTTCTTGCACCGCTTAAAACGTGGTTGAATATTGTCAATAGTAGCATGCCACTATAGGTATAGCACTCCGCTCCATGTTTTAGTTGAAAAGTTGACCGCCATGTATATATATAAACATTTACGTTGGGCTCCATGCAACGTAAACGTTGAATGTTCAATCGCAGTGATCGCATGGCACCATGTGGAAACACGACTTTGGACCACTTAATATATATGCTCCAGATTTTTTATTATTAAATACAACCACTATGCATAGAAGCCTTCGCGCCCATATGTAGTTCTGCTCCAAATTTTAATGGTGAGGTTTGACCGATATATATATACGTCCACTCCAAACATTTACCATTGGTAGAAAACCTATCATCGAACATTTGCGCCCATTTGTAACACAACATAGTTATTATAACACGCTTCTATAGGTTGGTCATACACTTCGTCCCATGTTTTAAACATAAGCTTTGATCACTATATCCGCCATAGAAATATTAAGCTCATTTGTAATGTTTTTCATATAGTCTTGACCGACCATTTTATATGGTTTGGAAACTACATGGTCTTGCGCCTTGGTTTCATTGCATAATGACCCAAAATCCTTAACCCCAGGTAGTTATGCACCCACTATCGCTTAGGTCTAATAGCAATTGCTTCCTTCCCAATTTTCTGAGTTAATGGCATCAAAATTATGGTTGGTTCAGAAGAATGGCCTTTATAGGATTTGTACAATCTCCAATGACAAAATGTACTTCGCAATTATCTGACTTTGGTACAACACTTAGACTCTCTCTGCATATGCATCAATGTGCCTGGCTACCAAAAGGTGTATGCATTTAAACATGACCTTTTAGGTTCAATTTCAAATTCTCCATCTCTTATGGTCTCGCATAGACAATATTTATGGACATGTAAGAGCAAAGGAGACTAGGGTTTTAAGGCCCTCTCGTTCCTCCACATGTACTCCTTGCAGCATAAATAATTCCACACTATGTAGCTCAGGATTAATAGATGTTGCTTCTCAAAGGTGTGTTCACATATTTGAAACTCTAACGTTGGCTTTCCACACCCACATGTGTGCTTTCACTCTGCTGCCCGGCACGAGAACGCCTTGAATGAGATTGCCATTCTCTAGGGAGATCTTCTAAGTCCACTTTGTTCACCGGGCTATACTTCAGGCTAGACTTGTTGGAGTGGTGAAATATGTTCCTTCGTGTGCACCCATCGACATTTAGATGGTATTGTGCAGGATCTCCAAAACTTCCCTTTTGAGTTTATGCTTATTTTGTCTCCTTCTAAAATAGTAGCATCGAGATTGTTTCTTGATCAGCACCCCTGCCAAAATGTAGCTTCCTGGTAGTTGTGTCATCATCATTTTCATCTTGAAACAATCTCATCCTCAAGGTCGTCAAGAGTTGATAGAGTAACACCATGATAAGTAAGAATGTCATCTTCTCCATCTGATAGAGTGTATTTGTCGCTCTTAAGCATCTGTGACTGTCGATCACTCTGGAATCTAATGATGACCTTATCTGTCATCATTTTCCCTAGACCGCATCTCCAAGAAAAAATTAGCTTTTCCACTTTGTTTTTATTCTTGTAAGAGAGTCTTCTTCCTCGTGATTGACAACTTCCCTAACCATTGCGCTCTTGTTAGCTGGGTTCCAATCTCTTCCTCCCAACACGATAGTGATATTCTTTGGTATATCATCTGTGGGATCGCCTGCACATAACGTTATAACACTAATTAGTTTACAGTTACATTTTAGAGAACGATGCCCCCGAAATAATAAATATTAGACTATGAGCTCGGCAAAGTGCTAAAACAGAGTGCCTCGACAATCCATGATGCAAGCGCTCTTAATGTAAATACACACAAGTTTCCATTGGAATGTATGCATGGCGATCCTTCGCACATGGCGTGATTGAAACAACAGCATCTGATCATGATGGCAAGACAACTCATGCAGGGTTGGGGATAGGTCGCTGGGATGACACTGGCTGCAGGTTTGGTGAAAGACCTCAATGACTAAGCGAGCAGAGGGGGACCCAAAATTTTAAATATACCTAAAATTTTGGGTGGTGTTGTAGCGGCTACAACAAATGGCGAACCACTAGTAGAATCCAGCATCTCTGTCAATATCACAACAATATTCTGAGTCCAGATAGTGATGCAAGGGAATATTGAACAAGTTTCGTGGGTACCCTTTGTATTACTTTGGTCCTTTACAGGTATGCCTAATCCTTGTGCCTCAGCTAGGTCTCGCTAATCAGGAACACATCAAAGAGAAAGCTCACAGATGCCAGTAGCTTGTGATGAGGTGAAAAGCAAGGCAGTGGGTTTATTGTTTTCAGGATTTTTAAAATTAAGTTTCTGGTGTTTCTCTGCTGCCAGTAGGCCTAGACAATACCTCGGCGGAGTCACTTCAAGAAATCACAAACGTTGCTCCGCTGCCAGCGAGCCTGGTCAGTACCCCGGCGAAGGCGTCGCATTACCTCTCTGCACAGGAAGCCTTTCTTGATCCTTTAAGCTTGTTTGTTTCATGTGCTTATAGCACTTATTTTCATGTGCTTGTCGCACTTATTTTTCATGGGCGAGTGAGGGATCCCGACTTATTTTACGAGCAAGAGAGGTTGTTTCTTGTTTTACAGAAACTGAAAGATATCCTGATTTGGGTTTTCCCTTGTGCCAAACCTTCACATCCCGTCTAGGCAAAGCGTGAAAAACATATCATTAAGATGTCCAAGACTATGCTGGGCACAAGGCTTAGGCTTACAGGTATGGGCCATTTCAAACTCATTAGGCCTCCAACAAAAAACCGGCTCGTATCTCCCTAGATAATAAGTTTAGACTCATAGGCATATTGCTGAGAAAGCGACTTCAATAAATTGTCCTAAGAGAAATTTTCCTCTTGAGATAGCCACCGCAACCTCACGCAAACAATGGGGTTATTGTTTCCGCAGTTGGGGCAGAACAAATTCGCAAGGTGGTAGGGTTTCAATGAGGGCTCATGCAATGATAGGCGGTATGTGGAATATTTTCAAAGCTATATCAACAATCAGCAGAAATGACGTGAGGAAGACAGTGTACGACGCAATGTGATAGGCGAGGCTCGAGATGCAATGCAACACCATGTGAGAGAAAGATCAACCAGTTGTAGGTGGAAAAGGAGTGCAATACAAGCAGTGATTATTTATGCAGCAACCAGCAACTAAAAAATAAATGAGTGTAAAATACTTGTAACATGATGATGCCTAAGATATTAATCGTAACAAAAATAGCGAACACACTTTTAAATTATAACGTAAAAATTTGGCAAGTAAACCTAATCAACTTTGAACTAAAAATTTTATTAACAGGTTCTAGCTAGCCTACACCTAAACCCTATATTAACCCATGAGGTGACCGGGTTATGTAAAATTATTTTTCCATTGCAGCCACCACATTAGTTTGCATCCTGCAACGACAACAATGTTCAGGATCAGAGCTAGTATCCAAAAAAGTGCAGTGACAACAAAACTTACCTGAGAATCAGGTGCAACAGCAAGACGATCATAGATACTTACCAAAGAACATGCCAGAATAGATTGTGCAAGCTAAATACCACTCTCATATTGATACACATCAATATGTTCTTGAAACTCAAAATTTGTCAATGACACATAATCATTCATGCACAATCTTGGGCCTGATGGGTGCTGGGTAAGCCATTTCCTATTTGTAGGCACATCCACTGAATAGGGTTGGTCGAGTTGACCAGAAATATTATCATGGTGTTGAGGATCATCAGTTTTATGGAATGGAAACAATAAGCATGTGCCAGGCGAATTATAAATGCTTGCGCATCCGAGTGCAGAAACCCTAGTTTTGAAAACCCTAGTTTGGGGTTGCTCCTGGGTTTGGTCAAGGGTGTGAGGATCAAACCCCAGACGTTCGAGCGGGGGTTGCCCAACTTTGATGGTTTGGTGAGATCAACAAGCGAATGGATGTGAACATGGGTTGTGGTGGGTTGCAAAATTTCAGTGGGCTTTGTATCGATTCAGTCAAATGTTTGCACACTAACAGATTGATAAATCGACGTATCTGATTCTCTAGATGTGCGAGGGTGGGGTGAATTCGACATAGTTATGCTGGGAGGAGCATGGTACTTGGGGATCTTCATTTCAAAAACAGTCATCAGAAGCTGAGGCACTTCGATTTTCTAATGGGTACTTGAATCTTCCCAAAGCGACTCAATGAATTCTGGTGTCTCCATGTGGTCGGCAAAGAGATGCTAGTGATAGTCCTCAGCGGTATGATTGAGTATGTTTTCAGATAAGCAGGGATCACTATAACCATCGATTTGATTAAGATGGGTACCTGGCATGTTGGGCTTCCCGGGAGTTATGGACTGGGATGGATCAAAAAAGAGGACATCTTGAGGTTTCCCAGATAGGAAATCGCTCCGATAGCTGTCTAAAGATTCCGAGTGAGAAATATCAGATCTAAAAGGTTCATCGATTTTGAACTGTGATTGTGAAACACCATCTGCGTGCTTATGATTGTCACCAATACCAGTATAAGGACATTTTGAATGTTTCGAAGAAATCACTGATGTGGCGGGATCTAGAAATAAATCGGGGAATAATGAACGAACAGATTGAGTCGCAGGGGCGCTAACCATACAAGGCTTTTCAACACGCGCATCCGTGTCATTCAGAGAAAAAGATGATCTGGCAGGCCTTGTAAGGGAATCAACTTTATGCAGGGTAGGAGTCGATTCATAATCAGTATGTGAATCAGATTTAGGTTTGTGTCCAGGGAGACATCAAGTGGGCTCGAGGTAGGTTTCATGAACTGGGAGAGATAATGAGCCATTGGGGTTTTCAAACTCTTATTCGACATGGTGCGTGAAAGACTCAAAGTCAGAACAACCATTGACTTCTGGGTCGTCATAAGGACCACTAGGCTCAGGCTGGGATGCTAGCTGAAATTGTTCAAGGGAGATGAGATTCACATAGCTGAATTGTTCACTTAACAACTCTGAATCGACATCCTTTTCAGGTAACTCGAAACAATAATGAACAGATCTGATAGAAAATTCATCAAGAGGTTCATGAGGTTCCATTCTGATGTCATTTAGCTTTATCAAAACACTTTGAAAATCGTACCTGTGAAAAGCTTGTTGTAATTCACTGGCGAGTTGTTAAAATGAATGGATGGAAGCCTCCGGCAATGTGTGGCACCATTGCTTAGTGCAACCTTTGAGGCTGAGGAATAAAAGCAAACAAATCAAACCTTCATTTTCAATTCCGTAGCACTCACCAAAGTCATAGAAATCTAAAAGGTGTTGGGCTATGGACACCCCATTTTCACCATCAAATTTTAACTGGGACAAGTGATACATAAGCTCATCGAGGATGAAGTATCGAGGCTCATAAAACTCCGACAAACATCTCGGGAGAATGATTTGGGAATGAGCCATTATAGATTATGAGATTAAATGCAGGCTCTCAGGGCTCAGCCTGTCATCTGGCCCTCCTTCTAGTGCCAATTCTGTTGACGGGAAAATCTGTCCGGCCAACAGTAGGGGATCTCCCCAGTAAAAGGTCCCAATTAGACCTTGAACTGTTTGGACTAGGGATCCCATCCAGGGTGTGGGTCCAGCTACCACTAATTTTTCCTTTGCTTAGGGTCTCGCTTAAACTCTATAAAACAGTGGATACACATCTAATCAACTGATACAAGACATATGATTGATGCATTAAATGTACATGCGACACTATGAGTAGAAAGAGGAAGTAATAAAGCATGAAGACCGAAGGATGTGTTGTTAACAACACTTCATTAGGGTCACACTTGTAAACTGTTCTGACCACAAAGGAAACAATTCCTCATGGCAAGAACGCCTTTCACTTCCTAAAAGTTTTCAATAGTAACACAAATGCCAATAAACAAAGCCATCAGTGTTCGTTAAGAAAGTGAAATAAACTCAACCACCATTAACATACTCAACAAACTATTATGCAACTGTGATGTGAATTGAAGATACAGTTCCCTTAATCTAAAGATGTTCAAAAAATGAAAACATAATACTCAACAGTGCTCATACATAAGACAACACTAGATCCACAAAGGGATTTTTCAAAATGCTTGTATTAATGCTTAAATTTATAATCCTTAGGTAATACAATATACTCAGCTCGAGTCCCAAACAAAATATCCCCTTTTACAAGCTCTCGAAGGAGTATTTATAATACAAAACCTGCCCTTTGGGCTTCCTTGAATTTTCATCTTCTTGACCATTGGGCTGCCTTGCGACCTAGTCTGTTCTGTGACTTGCGACCTAGTCGCTGGGTCGCTGGGTCGTGCTGTCGAGCATTTGATAGGGGAGGCGACTTAGCGACCCGGTTACCCCTGCGACTTGCGACCTTTGGGAACCTGTGACCCGCGACCTCGGCAGATGTGGGACCTGCGACCTTCATAAATTTGCGACCTGCGACCCTGTCACTGGGTCGTTGGGTCACGTAGTCGAGTGTTTGGCATGGAACACGACTCCGTGACCTGGCGACCTGAAGAAATTTGCGACCTGGGGTTTTATCCCTTCTACATTTCTCCTCTTGAGATAGTCTTAGCTCCTGCCACATGAACCAACATTTTTTGGGTAAGCGAAAAACTTCCTTAGCTAGGTCATCATCATAATCTCCTCATGTTACTTGCATGTAAGCATATTATATGAGCCATTAGCTTCACCCACATAAATATGTTTATGCATGTTGAAGAAAAAATAAAGATACGATAAAAAGAAAACGCAGAAGCATAAGGAGCATATTGACTAATAACATCATGGGATTCTAAGGATTAGCTTGGACCCCTGTATAGTCCTATTCTGTAGGCGATATATGAATGATTGTGCATATCTTTCATGGGTCTCAGCCTCTAGTGGATGCACAATCAGGGACATTGTGAACTCAGAGAGGTCGCATAGTCGCACTTCAGGTAAAGTCGCATCTCCTAGCTAGTAGCGACTGTTGCGACCCCGCGACTTGGGCTGCGGTCGCATAGTCGGCAAGTCACACTTTGGATGAATTTTCCTGATCTACGACCTGGCAACCTGGTCGCATAGCTGCATGGTCGGGGGTCGCGTACATGGCAGATTCTCTTGGGTGCTGTATTTGCGACCTTGCGACCTGGTAGTGGTTGCGCTATAGTGGGTCGTAGCCCTTGTCATCTGGTGCAGATTGCGGGCAATGAAAGGAACATGCCTCTTAGCGATCATGCATTCCCTTTCAGCATTTATCAATGCATCGAATGCAGGGTATTGGTGTTTTAATCCTTTTGAAAGGAGTCTATCTTTATGGCAGCCAACACGATGGATCATGAGGTTCCTGCATGCAGTGGTAATTCTTGCTCCAATTGCTTTTACCGCTTGCCTCTCTTGAACTCCTCCACACCATAATTAAACATTTTCCAAGAATTTAAAATCGTAATGATGCGTTGTGCTCGAATCTCTTTAGCAGGCTTACAAAGCCCAACGAACAATTCAAAACTTCATGCGATTGTTACATAGTTTCGACGTGCAGTAGCTATGACACCTTAACCAAAGTTCTACCTACAAAAGGCAATGACAGGCTTAGAGAAAGATCCTCATTCTTTAGTTCCTGTCGATTCTGATTCCAATGCACAGACTGTAGGTGTGACAGAGTGAACACTATATGGTGCAGGCGCTACTGTTTTCTCCGCCCCTATTTTAATCCTTCGAACATCGTCAAGGTTTTACATTTGCCCCATGTTTGTCGTTTATCAATAGATTGTTCCTCAGTGCACGCACAACATCATTAGACTATATTACAACCTTAGGCTGGCCAGATGATGACATATTTCAAAAGGGCCGCCATCCTATGGAAATCGCGTTCCAAGTTGCTATTGTGCTCGTTCAGATGAGCGTTTTGTTTTTCTCGCAAACCTATGACAATGAAAAAGCTGTTACAGTGAAAACTACGCACATGCAATTCGTGATGGAACTATATTGCCACTTTTCTTTGCTGTCATAGCTAAATCCACGCTGGATAATGGCAAACACTGCCACCTCCATCAAAACACTGATTTAGTGATAATGGACGGTTACTAAATATCATCAATGCATTCTGGGGAGGCGCTGAACGTAACGCTTGGCAGTGGGGAAAATTTCTCCATCAACGAGCCATTCCATATTTGAAAACAAGCGAAGGCCGGAAACAGCTGGTAAGAGTGCAATTGGTGCCAACAAGGACATAGAACCCGCTCCCTCGTTTGGATCATTTCCATTTCTCTTGCTGGAAAGTTTATAATATAAGAAACATGTCCGAAGCAGAAAAATGATCAAAAACACATGGTTTCCAGACTAAGTTCTCGTTACATTCTCCATCCGAAATATCTGGATAAAATTTTGCCACAGCCATATTTGAGCCATTTGTAATATTTTTATAGTTTGTTCCGCCCTCTAATATGGCTTTGAAACCATATGTTTCTTTCACCGCTTAAAACGTGGTTGAATATTGTCAATAATAGCATGCCACTATAGGTTTAACACTTCGCTCCACGTTTTAGTTGAAAAGTTGACCGCCATGTATATATATAAACATTTACGTTGGGCTCCATGCAATGTAAACGTTGAACGTTCAATCGCAGTGATCGCATGGCGCCATGTGGAAACATGACTTTGGACCATTTAATATATATGCTTTAGATTTTTTATTATTAAATACTACCACCATGCATAGAAGCCTTCGTGCCCATATGTATTTCTGCTCCAAATTTTAATGGTGAGGTTTGACCGATATATATATATATATATACATCCACTCCAAACATTTACCATTGGTAGAAAACCTGCCATCAAACATTTGTGCCCATTTGTAACACAACATAGTTATTATAACACGCTTCTATAGGTTGGTCATACACTTCGTCCCATGTTTTAAACATAAGCTTTGATCACTATATCCGCCATAGAAATATTAAGCTCATTTGTAATGTTTTTCATATAGTCTTGACCCACCATTTTATATGGTTTGGAAACTACATGGTCTTGCGCCTTGGTTTCATTTCATAATATTTAAAATCATAACCTTGGTCCATTGATTTGCACCCACTGTGTAGCTTAGGTCTAGCAAACATTGCTTCCCTTCCCCAATTTTCCAGAGTTGTCTACACAACTCAAAATTATGGTCGGTTCATAAGAATGGCCTTTATAGGATTTGTACAATCTCCAGCGACAAAATGTACTTCGCCATTATCTGTCTTTGGTACAACACTCAGACTCTCTCCGCATATGCATCAATGTGCCTGGCTACGAAAAGGTGTATGCATTTAAACATGAAATTTTAGGTTCAATTTCAAATTCTCCATCTCTTATGGTCTCGCATAGACAATCTTTATGGACATGTAAGAGCAAAGGAGACTGGGGTTTTAAGGCCCTTTCGTTCCTCCACATGTACTCCTTGCAGCATAAATAATTCCACACTATGTAGCTTAGGATTAATAGATGTTGCTTCTCAAAGGTGCGTTCACATATTTGAAACTTTGCCGTTGGCTTGCCACACCCACATGTGTGCTTTTGCTCTGTTGCCCGGCACGAGAATGCCTTGAATGAGATTGTCATTCTCTAGGGAGATCTTCTGAGTCCGCTTTGTTCACCGAGCTATACTTTAGGCTAGACTTGTTGGAGTGGTGAAATATGTTCCTTCGTGTGCACCCATCGACATTTAGATGGTATTGTGCAGGATCTCCAAAATTTCCCTTTTGAGTTTATGCTTATTTTGTCTCCTTCTAAAATAGCAGCATCGGGATTGTTTCTTGATCTGCACCCCCGCAAAAATGTAGCTTCCTGGTAGTTGTGCCATCATCATTTTCATCTTCAAACAATATCATCCTCAAGGTCGTCAAGAGTTGATAGAGTAACACCATGATAAGTAAGAATGTCATCTTCTCCATCTGATAGAGTGTATTTGTCGCTCTTAAGTATCCGTGACTGTCGCTCACTCTGGAATCTAATGATGGCCTTATCTGTCATCATTTTCCCCAGACCGCATGTCCAAGAAAAAATTAGCTTTGCCACTTTGTTTGTATTCTTGTAAGAGAGTATTCTTCCTCGTGATTGACAACTTCCCTAACCATTGTGCTCTTGTTAGCTGGGTTCCAATCTTTTCCTCCCAACGCGATAGTGATATTCTTTGG
This sequence comes from Pinus albicaulis, assembly GCA_034641835.2. Taxonomy (NCBI): domain Eukaryota; kingdom Viridiplantae; phylum Streptophyta; class Pinopsida; order Pinales; family Pinaceae; genus Pinus; species Pinus albicaulis. The sequence continues at coordinate 634,377,745 of CM076574.1, read as the reverse complement.
TATATCATCTGTGGGATTGCCTGCATGCAACGTTATAACACTAATTAGTTTATAGTTACATTTTAGAGAATGGTGCCCCCAAAATAATAAATATTAGACTATGAGCTGGCAAAGTGCTCAAATAGAGTGCCTGGACAATCCATGATGCAAGCACTCTTAATGTAAATACACACAAGTTTCCATTGGAATGTATGCATGGCGATCCTTCGCACATGGCGTGATTGCAAAAACAACATCTAATCATGATGGCGAGACAACTCATGCGGGGTTGGGGATAGGTCGTTGGGATGTCACTGGCTGCAGGTTCGGTGAAAGACCTCAACGGCTAAGCGAGTAGAGGGGGACCCGAAATTTTAAATATACCCAAAATTTTGGGTGGTGTTGTAGCAGCTACAAAAAAATGTTAGGACAACCAAGTTACTTTAGTTGGTGTCACCTTTTATGTTTCAACTGCCATCATTTCAGCTACCACTGGGATCCAAAATGTTGGGGAGAAATTGTTCAAGAACAATGAATTAGAGGAAAGCTACTTTGAGCCTTTCATAAAACCAAGATATAAGAATGAGAAAAATAGGTTCTTTCCTTTTTCCTACCTCCTGGATAGATAAGCACCAATGATGAAGATAATAATGAAATAATTTCATGCGAAGCAACATTTTCAAGAATTTATACCTATCACATCTGGATTTTAATGCATTTAACTAGGGTAAAGATGCTCAACATACCCTACTACCTTTTCTAGAGCATTGATAAGATGGCACTTATTGACCAGAAAAGCGAGTATGAACATCGAATGAGAAGTATTTTCCATCATTCCCTTATCAAAATCATATTCCTCTATCATCTCAATCAGTTAAACATTTCATGGAGTATTTTTATAGCCAATGATATATTCAAAGAGCCATCTACTCATCATGCACAAAATGTGCCTTCATCATCTCACCCATCCACTTCCATCCCTAAATCTTAGCCCATAGCACATTCATCATCATTAGATTAGTCCCCTTCACCCATTTCACCTCCATCTCCATTTCATCATGAAATTTGATCACCTAGCAAGATTGAGGTCAGTGAGCCTAAGAGGAATAATGTGGTTGAGGTTGAGCCATTGCCAAAAACCTACTAGAGAGGTCACAAGAATGTGTTTGATCCACACATAGTGGAAGAGGCCATGCTTTCTACATCAACAAAGCAGGCGGAAAAAGGAAAATAAAAGGTGATTGAGGTAGAAATTCAGCCAGAGGTTAGACATGAAGAAAACCTCCATGAGACTGAGCATTATTTTGAGCTTGTTGACTTAGATGAGGATGAAGATGAAAAAATCACTAGTGCACTCATCAAGGGAAAGTATGCCAAGATTAAATAGCTCCAAACTAATCTTGAAAGGGCCAAGTTTGTCATAAACTTCCTTGACCAGGAGAACTAACAGTTGAAAACAAAGCATACCATTGATGAGGTGAAATTCATCACTACTCAAAGAGAGGCAGAAAAGGCCAAAGTTCTACTAGATGAGACACTTGAAAAGTATGGGTAGCTTGATGAAAAATATGAAAAAGCACCAAGAGGAAGATCTAGAACTAGAGGGGTGAAAAGAGCTCTGGCCCTATAAAGAAAAAATGAGGCCCAGATTTCTAATCAGCTAACCCTAAATGAGCGACTTGTAATGGTGATCAGTGAAAGTAGGGAGCCATGTCTTGATAGAGCCAATCAAATTTTGGAGAATATTTTGGAAAACTTGGCTAACAGATACAATGATGTGTTGAGGAGGAAGGTCAAGCATCATGCTCAAAAGGACAAAATTTCAAAGGCCAAGCTCAAAAGAGCCAATGTAAAGGTTGAGGCTTTGACCATGATGGAGGTGAAAAGAGAGTTGGACATACTTGTAGAGGCTTCACTCCAAGCCTAGCCACATCATCAACCATAATTTCACCAATTTTGAAGATTTTTTGGTCATTTCTACAAAATTTGTATTTTTTTGTGTTTTCATGGATAGTGTTATATCAACAAATTGGTCATATGCACAACGCCCTAGGATTTTCCCACTTTTTTGAGGCATCCAATGCCAAAAAAGGGACAACCATTAGATTCATAATGATTAAGGCACACACCTTGTACATTTTCTAAGGTTTTTGAGACAAACGGGTCAGTGAAAAGAGCAAAAAACACCCTAAAAATCATGTCTCTGCCCCTATTTTGGCCTAGGCATTGCACATAGGGAAATCTTGGGAGATTGAAGTTTTGAGGGGGGAAATGACCTTTATTTTGGATGTTAAAGGCGTATATGGAAACTAGACTTGCAGGGATTTCCAACAAGCTGTTATGGAGCCAATTTGGACATCTACAAGTAAATCGAAATCATCCTTGAATAGAGGGGGTGCACTTGACACAATGAGGGTGCACTTGACATTAAAATGGCACACTTGACCATTTGCTGAGTTTTTTGAAATTTCACTGTAAATGTGACTTTACTTCAAAAATTAATGTTTATACCAATGTAATTGAGCATGATAAATGTAATTATGCTATGGATAAGTTACCTAGGGGTAGATTCATTAGGTAAAAGTTGTCATTAAGTCAATTGAATCAGTTTGAACGTATTTAGGGAGGAGTCACTTGGAGCTCCCTATACTCCAGCTTTCAGTTCAGTATTTTGTGGATCTCTTCCTCACCTCATGGATTCAACCCCTGAGGATGAGTGAATGTTGTCTTGATGTCTATTTATCCCCTTTCTTCACTCTTAGCAAGGGGTTGAATCAGTTTAGATGATAATGTATTGATCAAGGACTATTATACTCAGTTTGGCCAGTTAATAAAGAAGACTTGCAACTATTTTTTGGGATACATATCGTATGATGTTTATCATTGTTTTTCCTTTAGTTTCATATGTTATAATGTGTTTTCTTCATTTTTATTACATCTATGGTATATGATCTCTTTCAATTTGATAGGCAGAACACATGCTTTCCCATGCTCTATTTAGGGAAAGTTATCATAATTTATCCATTTTCCTCTATTTAGGTAGAATACATCTCCCATGCTCTTTCTATCTCCTCATTGGTCTTAAAAACCATCTTATCACGATCATCTTAAAGTGTTAATCCTTATGCCTACCTTTCCCCATTGAATCGCTACAACCCTATCCTATTTTCATTGACATAGCTCCCTTGACCATAATTTCATCCATCAGCCCGAAAAAAATAAATCATGAAAACCCTTGAACTCTCACCTAGCCTAAAATCCTAATCTATTCAACCCCGTAGGCTGCGTTTTGTGGAGAGAGCCATCTCTGACTTGATAGGGCTAGCTACCAAGTTAAAAGTTTGGTCTTTGGTTACCTCTATTAGGATTCCTTCTTCAACCTTGGGAATCTGGTAGAGTGATAACACCATAGATGGTGTACAGAAGAAATAATATGAGCTCAATGCAAAGGTCATAAATGATATCTTTGGAATTTTTTCTCAATATGATATTTTGAAAGTCGTGCAGTTGAATACCGCAAATGCAATATGGTATAAGCTTATCTAAATCTATGAAGGTGACACTAAGGTAAAAATAACTAAGATTTAAACATTTATAATTCAATATGAGACCCTTAGAATTAATTATGATGAAAGTATTGCAATATTTTTCCTTAGAGTGGACGAGATTGTTAGCTCAATGAAAAATCTCAGTGACAAAATAAAGGATTCTACTATTGATGAAAATATTTTAAGATATCTAACCTCAAATTTGGATTCCAAAGTCTCTGCCATTGAAGAAATGCAAGATTTGAAGAATATCACTATGGAACATCTCCATGGGATATTCACAGCTTACGAGATGAGAAAATGGGGTACATAAGCTAATATACAAGCATATTTCAATGCCACCAACAAAGGGAAACAAAAACAAAAGACTAAGGAAACAAGTTATATTTATGACAAAGAAGAAGAGAATTATGTGAAGAAGCTCCAAGTAGGAACTGGCAGGTTCAAATGTAAGCTTCCTTTTAATTGTTTTTCCTGTGAAAGAGTAGGTCACTATGCCACTGAATTTTCTTACAAATAAAATCATGATAAAGGGAAGAATGCTCCAAAGAAGGATTTTAAAATAAATTTTGATAGCAAGAAAAGTTTCTATACTCATGAAGATAGTGAATATTCTTCCAATAACGAGGATGATGAATCAAATCATGATTGTCAGTTACTTATGGCATTTTAAGAACAATGTGTAGATGAATTGATGATTTCTTTATGGATTATCTAGAAGAAATTGATAAAAAAGAATCAATAAAAAGAAATCAAGATGTATAAGGAAAACATCTTTGTTGAAGAACTAACTTAACTAAATATATGTCTAGAAGAAGCCAAATTAGTTGAAGAAGATTTGAATAAACAAGTAAAATAAAAGGAAAATCACTGTGAAATATTAGAACTTGGAATTATGGGTCTAAAAAAGGAACTTAAGGAAACAAAGGCTCTAAATATCAAATTTGCGAAAGGATCTTAAAATTTAGAAGAAATCATTGAAGTGAAACGTTCTCCACTAATAAATATAGTTCTTTGAAACAATCCAAATCAAAATGGAGAAACATCAGAACCTATGAAATATTCTGAAACAAATATAAAAGCTACGTCAATGAGGTAAAATAATCAATCATCAGAATTATAGGACTCCACAAAAGAATGAAGGATCAAATATTTCACTTGCAAAATAAGCTTTCCATGAACAAAGGGAAACCTACTCAAGAAGATATTATGCTTCCATGTATTGTGACTTCAATGGTCAATCCTTCACTTGCCACAAATTTGGTCACAAAATAGTTCATTGTGTTTCTTATAAAATGATTATGACTAGAGAAGCAAGAAAAAAACATAATGCAATCAGGACAAGGAAAAATTATTGTAATTATTTATCACATATTCAAAATAAAATAAATTTTTTTATTTGAAATAAATTTGTTCATCAAGAAAATGACGGCATAAGTATGAATAAGTCATCTTATCAACATGAACGGAAGACAATACCACCAAAGGTATGGTGAAAGAATATTACTTCTTTTTAAAATTGTGGTCTAACATTGTATGTAGGAGATCACGAGAATATATGGTACATTCATAGCGAGTGTTTGAAGCATATGATAGGTGACAAAGAAAATTTTATTTCTTTTAATGAAATTAATAAAGAAAAGGATGTGAATTTTGGTAATAACTTACCTGCCACCATTAAAGGAAAAGTATCTATGTTTTTAAAAGAAAAGGTCAAGGTTGAGAATGTATTATTTGTTGATGGGATAAGACATAAATTGTTAATTATCATTCAAATGTGTGATCAGGGCCATGAAATTATTTTCAGATAAGAGAATTATGTGGTAGTAATTTGAATACAGATAAGATCATAATCAAGGGAACCAAAACTCCACGCAATGTGTATATGCTAGATGGCAGAAAAGTGCACTGTTCTTTGAGAAAATATGAAGAAAGTTGGCTTTGAAAAAAAAAATTTCGGCACCTCAGTTTTTACTAATAATAAAAATCAAGTAGGATGGGAGAATTTCATGACTTTCCCAACATTTCTCCACCTGAAAATAACATTTGAAAATCATGTCAATTTGGTAAGAAATTCATAGTTCAGTTTAAAGCTAAATAAGGTACTTCAAGTAAATCCCTTGAACTTATTCACACGTATTTATGTCGACTTATGAGAAATAAGTATCCTCGTGGTGAACATTACTTCATGTTATTGATTGATGAATTTACAATAATTTGTTGGGTTTGTTTACTAAAGTATAAATATAAAGCATTTGAAAATTTTAAAATATTCAAAGCTTTGGTAGAAAATGAATTGGATAAGAAAATAAAATGTCTTAGATCTAATAGAGGAGAAGAGTTTGCATTAGATGAATTTTCCAATTTTTGTGAACAACATGGCATCAAAAGATAGTTTTCCCTAGATAAATTTCCTCAATAAAATGGAGTGGTGGAAAGAATGAATAGAACATTTCAACAAATGGAACGTGCCATTCTTGATGAGTCAGGAACACCTCAAAACTTTTGGGGATAATGAGTTTATACATCAGTGAATATACTAAATAAGGATCATGTTCGAAGTAAGAAATGATAAAGCTCCATATGAACTTCGGTATGGTCATAATGCAACTATAAAATACATTAAAATATTTGGAAGCAAATGTTTCATAAATAAAATTGATGATAATCTTGGAAAATATGAATCTAGAGTTGATGAAGGAATCCTACTTGGATACTCTTCTAGAAGAAAATGATATAAATGTTATAATGAAATGATTCAAAATATTTTTGAAGGTATACATTTTTTTATTAATGAAGCATCCACAAGTACTGAAAAGGAATCGCAAGCAGATGATGAACCTGTCCCTACTAAAATACAAGAAGTTGTAGGAGAAGAAGAAATAGAAGCATGAGAAGAAGGAAATGAAAATATAGCTATGACATAAAATACTCCATCAAGGAATGTTGAGAAAATCCTAAATCTAAAATTCTATGTGATAAGGAAGCAAGAATACAAACTAGAAAAATTTTGTTGGACCATCTAGTCACTTAGCATTATTATCCATAGTTGAACATAAGAATGTTAACTAAGCAAGTAAAGATGAATGTTGGGTTAAGGTTGTGCATGAAGAAATTCATCAAATAGAAAATAAACATACATGGGAACTTCTACCAAGGCCTCATAAAAAAAATTTAATTGGGAAAAATTAGGTGTTTAAGAATAAATTAAATGAAAAGGGAGAAGTAATTTGAAAAAAAATAAGATTTGTATGCAAAGGCTATGCTCAATAGGAAGGGATAGAATTTGAAGATACATTTTCACCTATAGATATACTTGAAGCCATAAGAATATTCCTTGCATTTTCTATATTTCATAACTTTAAATTGGGATCTACAAGAAGAATTTTATATTGAACAACTTGAAGGATTCATACTTGGAAATGACAAAAATCTTTTTTGCAAACTTAACAAGGCATTTTATGGGTTAAAAAAATCCCTTTGTACATGGCATTATCTTCTTGACAACTATCTGCATCAACAAGGGTTTAGGAAAGGATCTGCAGATAACAATTTATATACCAAATTTGACTAAGACAAAATTTTGATAGTAGTGATTTATGTAGATGACATCATTTTTGGAAGAAATGTTGAATCTATGAGTTAAGCATTTGGTTCAGCTATGCAACAGGAATTTGAAATGTCTACTTGGTGAGCTGACATTCTTTCTTGGTATTCAATTTGATCAAACTAAAAATGGTATATTTCTCTCTCAATCCAAGTATCTCAAGTATATTATGAAGAAGTATGGAATGGAATATTGAAAACCTCTTTGCGCACCATTGGAAATAGGGTGTAATCGAAGCCATAATGTTGATTCTCCTACAATTAATTAATATGAATACATATCTATGATCAAAAAATTTATCTATCTTGTAGGTACAAGACTAGAAATTATGCATGTAGTTGACATAGTTGGATGATTTCAAGAAAATCCTAAGGAAACTCATCTCCAAGTAGTCAGGAGGATATTTAAGTATATACAATGAACTAAATATTTTGGTCTATGGTATCCCAAAAACATATAATTTTCACTTCATGCTTACACATATGTATACTGGCACATAATGTTGATGACTACAAAATTACTAGTGGAGGAGAATTCTATTTGGGTCCTCGCTTAGTTTCTTAGTTCAATAAGAAACAAAGTTTTTTTTATTTATGAACTGCTTAAGCAGAATATGTTTCTACTTCCGCTTTTTGTACTCAACTTTAGTGGATGATCCAAACAATGCAAGACATTCAATTCACTTGTCCTCAACTTGTACCCATCCACTGCAACAACACTAGTGCCATAAATATCTCTAAAATGATTTTCACGCACTCCCAAACTAAGCACATCCCAATTGAATACCATTTTAGTAGAGATCAAGTTCTTGAACAAAAAGTGAAGCTAGAATATGTTCCTCCAAAGGAGCAAGTTGCAGATTTATTTTCCAAGTCACTTCTACATGATTCCTTTGAATATCTCAAAGAGAAATTAGGAATGGCTCCTACCTCTTCACTCTGCTAATTATTCTAATATGCATGTCATATTCAGGGGGAGCTATAGTTTTAATCACCAGTAGTTTAATTTTTGTATGTGGATAATACAAAAGACAATCACATATATACGCAGTTTTAGATCTAGAAAATTGTGTCTACTTCTTAATAATAAAAAACAAGTGGCACATATTTTGGGGTAGCTTATCATATGTTTCCATCAATTATTATTGGATTTATGGTTATTATATTGACTTATTATAGATTTTTAATACTATGATGATTAATTAAAGATAATCTTATGAGTTGATCTTATACTACTGTTGTTCGAATGTTTCTTTCATGCATTTAATGATTGATGAGATGGATGTAATTAGAGATTATGGTGAGAAGTTGGCATAGGTATAGGGGGATAATATGCTAGACTTATAATAGTGCATTCTTGGCATTATTTTTTCTTAATAACTTTTTCTTTTATGTTGAATTATGTATGGATGATGTCTTGCACTTGGTTAATATGGTTTGAAGATTTTGATGATGTTGTCAATCAGTTTTGTGATTTATGATGATGAAGGTTCTAATTTTTTTGAACATATTTTATTCATGCATTATTCCTATGGTGATTGATATTGTTTCATAAGGATTTTGGCTCTCCCTATATGAGGAGAGAATTATTCCTACATTATCTTATCTTACATATTGAAGATGATGATGCTTCTATCTATGTTTCTGCTATCAAATGTCTATCGTACAGACTCCCATATGGCACATGGTGGTTGACATGCTACCTCATTGTTGAGGTTTATATTTTTTGCTAGAATGTCATATACTTTAATGTAAAGGTCATGAAAAGACACATGTTGTAAAATTTAGTCATGTATGGGCTATTGATCAAGTCATGTTATGTATGCAATCCACTTATTTCAGAAATTGATGTAAAATTTGAGTCTAATATGTAAACCCAATATGGTGGGTGTCTGATGTAATCATAAATTCTTTGGCGATAAGAAAATCTATGTTTTTTTTAAGTCATAAAGTCTTTTATTCTATTGAAATATTCAGAAGGTTCAACATCTACTCAAAGGGAGCATGGTCAATATTATACCTTCAATGATGAACACTACAAGGGAAGTACTTCATTCAACATGCCTTAGCCCTTTTCCATTGATGTCAAAGGGGGAAATAAGACTTCGTGTTTGGAGAGAGGTGTTTAAAAAGAATTCTTGGTGTTTGTAGGTGTTTGCAGGTGGTTTCCAAATAGAAAGGTGGTTTCCATCAAATCCAAAGGGAGGATTGTTGGAATTATGGATAATATGTGTTGTCCTTGATGGAAAATTTCTTAATAAATATGTCAATATTGTGACAATATGATGATTATGGAACTCATATAAATTGGTATATGTTACAGATGATATGGATAAGAAATGGTAGTTCAGTTACATATGGATGAAAAAATTTAATTTTAGGAAAGTATATGTGGTTTTTGTGAATAAAGGTCACGCACATACGCATGTCTTGTCAGTAAAAATCATGTATATAATTTTAACCATAGAAATATACATACACGTGGTTATTACCATGGTATTTCCTCATAGTAATTGGATTGACAAAACTCATTTGATCCTGTCAAAAAATACTAGCAACATTACTAAACGATTTACCCAAGGTATTGAACTATATAAGGAGATGGATATCAAGTTCTCAGCTGTGTAAGGAAATGAGTTATTCATATGTGATTTTATCAGAAACAGATGTGCACCAAGGAGAAAAGAGATGGTTCATATATGATAGATATGAAAGTGTAGAAAACAATAATGAATACACTTGCTTCATTTATTTATTGTTGTATCTAACAATGAGACATCTATGTTTGTAATGATGTTATGATTTGAATATGTGATAGTAATAGTTGCGGCATGTGAGTGGTGGTTAAAATGAATGTATGTCTTAGTGATATATGTATGTTGGTTTGATTTTGAAGATTCACATATATTCAAAAATATATTTATGTTGAGTCACATACATATTTTGAGATATTTTTTTCAGTATGTTAAGGTCTGTACATGGATGTTACACATGCTAAGCCTGCATATACATTGTTCTTCTTTATAACTATTACGTATCAATTATGAGTTAGATATGGTCATGATTTGTAGTGTTGCTTACATTTGATGATGTATGGTCTATCTATTGTTTTATTTCAATGATGTATTGTTCTGTATCTAGCAAAGGTTTTGGGTTGATTTAATTATGGATTGAAATGTTGAATAGTTATAATGATGCAAAAATTTTATTGGGTATGGGTAAATGATCTATGAATGGTTTATTATTTGACTCGGTGTGCATTTTGAGTGTTCAAATGGTTCAGTTAAATAATTTTTTTATTTGAGAACTGTATGCGAGGATTATACAGAGTAAGTTTGTATATATGCAGGTTCTCTTAAGAACATTCGCATATATATATATTGAAGTTCATTTGTTCTGATTAGTTTATGTTTTATCAGTGATTCAATGGTTTATTTTTTGTGACTTAGTAATTGAATTTTTCATATTCGATTTAGGATTATTGTTGGTTTGGATCCAAGATGAAAATTTGATGAAAGGTGGCCTACAAGATTTTTTATTATTGTTTGAGAGGTGGATCTAGTATGAAACGTTCTAAGAAGTGGTCTACAAGGAGCTGAGGGTTCTAGCCTTCAGTAAGGAGGTAAGATTTGTGTTTCAAAAGGAGTTATTAAATGAGTTCAGGGGGTTGTATATCACTTCTAGTGGGTGCTGGAAAATGAGTGTAGGTTGTAGCCTCCTGTCGGTGGGTGCATGTGTACAGGTAAGAGTTTGAACCAGTGAAAAATGTAATGAATATTTTATTTATATTAAAAGAAAGCATACAAAGACAAAAAAAAATTGTGGTTCTCTCCCACATTGTATTTCCACCTAAAATCATGGTGTCTTATGTGTGTTGTTTATTTCCTATGATTTTTTGTTCTTTACTTCATTATGGATGGTGAATGAATTAATAACGCATTGGTTAAGTTAACTCATTGATGACAGATAGGTCAAATTAAGTTAACTAGATATACGCTATTTGCATTCACAATATTCGCCTACATATGATGGTTGCATGAATTACAATAGCATATAAAATTCAGAATATGAAATGAAAAGTGAAAAATATTGATTCACCCCACCCCCCACTCCTATTAATTTTCATAACATAATGTTGAAATCCCCAACACATTAATTGACTTGGGTGCAACAATAAATGTTATGAAAAAAGTATGATGGATGAGCTAAAGTTGACTAATCTTCAATATACTCCTACTAAATTACAGTTAGAAAATAGGTCTATTATCGATATAGAGGGTATATTGGAAGATGTACTTATATCCCAATATTCATGGTAGCGTCTAGTTTATTTCATGATATTAAATTCGAAAACTAATCTACGAAGTCATCCCTTGATATGAGGTAGGCCTTGGTTAGCCACGACTGATGCATTTATCAGATGTAGATATAGTTACATGATTATTTCTAGTGAAAATTCAATGAAAAACATTATAGTATATCCTCCGGTAACAGAGATAATTTAATTGTAAAATAAAGATGGATTGAATATGATGATGAAGGTTATGAAGATATTCATCTAGTTTTAACTATGTCACAAGCAATGACAATTAAATAAACACATGAGGAAACTCAATAAATTATTATGAATAATTGTGATTTTCTCACTATTTTCGACAAAATTATTGTGTGCATCTATTAGAACAAAATTTTCAAGAAACTTATAGTATTGAATGTTTAAAAATTATATATTACAGAGCAATGGAACACATAAAAAATATGCGGAAATATAAACACATAAACAAATATAAAACAAGAGATACATAGATATATGTGGCTCACCCTTCTTGGGCTACGTCTACAGAGAGACAGCTAGTCCTTCCTTTATATTATCTAGCAAAATGAAGAGATAAAACCTACAACAAATCCAACATAATATCTTCTACTCTCTCACGTAGTCCCCCTTTCTCTTTCTTGCTCAGCATACACTCTGAACACATAAATGTAATAAAAATTCCCTCATACAATAGAGGGGTTTCCTTCTAGGGAGAAAAACCCTAAATTAAACATAAATTCTATTGTTAGATCACCCGCCTAATGAACACCCCAGATTGACTACGAAATTAGAATATTTTACATCTATTTTTAGCTTCGAGGTGCTAGTCCTGGATCTCGCTAGCCCTCAAATCCCCCAGCTGGGGGTGATGCCCCCCCCCGAACCCCTGGAGGGGGGAAATGAACCAACCCCCCCCCCCCCCTACGTGGCGGGGTGCATATTCTTCCTAGGGTATACATCTAGTTGAAACAAATACCTCTAAACCATGATGATAATCAGGCTCCACACCCAATAATATCCCACATGGACACATATTGTAGAAACTCCACCACTGTTTCATTTTCTGGACAATGAATCCAATTTGGACCTAGATGTTTCTGATATTGATCGTCATACTTGAAGACCAATTGAAAATGGGTAGAACCTCAATTTCTCCCTGGTTACAACCTTTCTTAAGATATCTACAGGATTCTGGCTAATGTGTATCTTTTCTAGGTTCAATTTTCCATCTTCCAAAACTGAATGTATGAAATGGTACTTGAGATGTATTTTCTCAGTCTTGTAACAAAATTCTGATTTATTTACAAAATGAATGGAACTCTGGTTGTCACTGTATAACCTACCCATCTCCTACTTCTTACCCAATTCATCCATAAAACTTTATAACCAAATAATTTATTTACTACCCTCTGTAGCACCAACATATTCTTCTTTCGTTGTTGAAAGTGCAAAAACACTTTGCATTTTTGAAACCCAACTGGCAGTTTTTCCACCTACATTAAATACATACCCTGTATTGATCCTCTTATTATTACTATCACCTACCATATTTGCATCAACATATCCCAGTTGATAAAAGTTTTTACCACCAAATCATAATTCTTGATTTGTGGTACCTCTAAAATACTTGAGAATCCATTTCACTTCCATCGAATGTTCTTTTCCTGGATTGTTCATTTACCTTCTTACAACTCCCACTACATGTGTAGTATCAGGCCTTGTGCAGACCATTGCATACATTAAGCTTCCAACTGCTGATGCATATGGAACTTTAGACATATAATCCATTTCTTTTTGGGTCTTTGGGCACATCCCCATACTAAGTTTTAAATGGCTAGCGAAAGTTATACTAACTAGTTTTTCATTCTACATATAAAATCTTTCCAAAACCTTTTATATGTACTAATTCTAAGACAATGTTAATTTGTAATTTTTCCTGTCTCTAGTTATTCTTATACTAAGGATTTATTTTACAGCTCCCAAATCCTTCATTGCAAATGCATTTTCTAATTTTCCTTTGAACACATTTATTTCTTGCATGTTAGACCCTGCAAAAATCATGTCATCTACATACAATCACAATATAATATAGTTGCCATCACTTTTATTTTTTCAAATAAACACAATGATCAGAGTGACATCTAGTATAACCTTGTTCAGACATAAACCTGTCAAATTTTAGATACCACTTCCTTGGAATATGTTTTAAGCCATACAAGCTCTTCTTCAACCCACACACTAATTTTTCTTTCCCTTTGACATCATATCTTGTAGTTGTTTCATATGGATCTCTTTGTCCAAATATCCATGGAGAAAAGTTGTCTTTACATCTAACTGTTCAAGATGCAAATCTTCTTCTGCTACAAGACTTAAAATAGTTATGGTCGAATTCATTTTAACAATAGGAGAAAACATTTCATCAAAGTGAATACATTTCTTTTGTGCAAACCCCTTCACATCAAGTCTAGCTTTTTACCTCTGTGTTCCTCCATCTTCTTCCGTCAACCTATAAACCAATTATTCTAGAATGTTGTTTTCCCTACAGGAAACCTGACTAAGTCCAATGTCTGGTTACGTACTAAGGATTCCATCTCTTCTTTCATGGCTATCTCCCAATTCTTCTCGATTTCTACCTGCATTGCTTTGTCATAGCATCTTGTTTCACTAGAATCAGTCAAAAATACATAATATAATGAAGGAGAGCATCATATGGGTGGTATACTTATCTTGGTAGATCCTCTGACACCACTTTTAGGTGTTTTAGGTGGCTATTCTTATTGTTGTTGAGGCTTCTAATTTTTATTATTTTCAGTCACCTCTACTTTTTATGTGATATCATCAAGAACTGTGTATTCTTTGTTTTCTTTTCATTTTTCTTTTCATTCAATTGATAGTTATACAAGTCCTTTCCCTTAAATATTACATCTCTTCTCCTAATGATTTTTTTATTTTCATAATCATGTAAGAGATAAAAAAAAATCATTAACACCATATCCAGTAAAGGTACATTTCTTTGATTTTTCCTGAATATTTGTTCTATTTTGTTTATTAATACGGAAAAAGGCCTCACATGCAAAAGGCTTTAAAAAAGAGTAGTTACAATTTTACCTATCCATGACTCCTCTATAATACCACCATCCAAGGAAGTTGAAGGACCTGTTTCTATTACATAAACAAAAATATCTACAACATCTGCCCAAAATTGTGAAGGCAATCCTACATGCAATCTCATGCACCTTGCACACTCCATGACTGTCCTATTCATCCTTTCTGACACATCACTTTTCTATGGTGTTATTGGAACTGTCTTCTTTCTGCGAATTCCATGCTCTGAACAATGCCTATCAAACTATTTGCTGCAATATTCACCTCCACTGTCTGATCTGAGACACTTCAACTTCTTTCCTGTCTCAATCTCAACCAAAGCATTCCATTTCTTGAAAGTATCACATACATCAGATTTATTCTGAATACAATAAATCCAATTTTTTCTAGTTGCATAATCAATAAAAGTAACATAATAATGAGATCCATCGAGAGATGATACCTGAGAGGGTCCCCATATATTTGTATGTGCAAGCTCTATTTTTTCTCTATTCTTTTCTTTCCCAACTCTAAGAAATATAACTCTCTTCTGTTTTCCATAGAAACAATTTTCACATAATCCAAATCAATATTCTTCAAACCTAACAAAAAATTTCTTGAGTGAAGAATATTCATCCCCTTCTCACTCATGTGTCCGAGCCTATGATGCCATAATGTTGCATCTTCTCCTGTGGAGTTTGAATCATGAACAAAATTACAAATATCATTGCATTAATACAATTAACCAACCTTTTCTCCCTTTTCTATTACCAGGGATCCTTTAGTTACCTTCCAATTTTGATCTATAAAATTTCTCACACAACCTTCACCGCCTAACTTCCCTATTGAAATTATATTTTTCTTCAGATTTGGAACATGCTTTACCTCCTTTAATAACCATTGGTATCCATTCTGTTGGTTTACAATAAATTTACCCATTCCAATGATTTTAGAGGGTGTATCATCACCGAAATGAACCTGTCCAAAATATCCTTGAACATAGTCATGAAAATGTTTCTTATCAGGTGTGGCATGGAATGAGTCCCCTAAATCTACCACTGAGGCATTAATAACGTTATCTAAATAAATAATCAAATCATTTTGCAACATATCACCTTTCATATCCACTTCATGATTTTTTTCTTGTTGTGTGTCTCATTCTTTTCCCTTCCAAGGCTTACAGTCATTCTTCAAGTGTCCTTTCCTCTCTCATTTCCAGCACACTATCCCTGATATGGACTTGGATCTACCTTTCCTTGATTTACTGCGATATCCTATGATATTTCTTATTTCCATTTTCCGTCCCCTAGTCTTTACACTCAAAGCATTACCTGATGTCTCACCAGATCTTTTCCATCGCATTTTCTCGCTAAGGATAGCACCTTAAACATCATGAAACTTTAAATTAATAGATCTAGAGATAGATTTACTAGTGGCCATAACTAAACCATTCTAGCTTTCTGGAAATCACCATAGAAACAATACAACCCTAACTCCATCATCAAAGTTAACTCCTACAAAATTTAACTAACTAGTAACCGTATTAAATTCATTTCAATGGTAAACAACATATCCACCTTCTGACATATTCATATTAAATAAATGTTTAATAAGAAATATCTTATTTTAGGCCAAGGGTTTTTCATATATTCTAGCCAATGACGTCATTAAACCCTCTTTTGTCGTTTCCTTTGAAATATTGAAGGCTACCGATGCCATGAGGTACAACCATATTGTTCCAAGTTCCTTTCTATGGAGAATCTCCCATTCTGCATCAGTCATAATCAATGACTTATTTGTTTTTTCGGTCAATGGTAGGTACAAATATTTCTGACATGGATAATTTTCCATCTGCATATTCCATAGCGGGTAGTTTTGGATGTTAAATTTCTTGACCCTAAACCTACCATCTTCCACCATTTCTCTGACTCGAACTATGAACCCTTCTTTCCTGTGGGTTTATCAGCCAAATATACCTTCGTCTATGATACCAATTGTTAGAAAATTATATATTACAAAGAAATAGAACACATAAAAACATGTGGAAATACAAACACAAAAAAAAATATAAAACAAAAGAGACAAAGATATATGTGGTTCACCCAACTTGGGCTATGTATACTAAGAAACATCATTCCTTCCTTTATATTATCCATCAAAATTAAGAGACACAACCTACAAGAGACCGAATGTAATATCATCTACTCTCTCACAAAGTCATAGTTTCTTTTTCTCAGTCATAATACACTCTCAACACAAAGCCGCAAAAAAAATTCCCTCATACAATAGAGGGGTTGCCTTCTTGGGCAAAAAATCATAAATTAAAAATAACTTCTACTGTCAGATCATTTGCCTAATGAACGACCTAGATTCACTATGAAATTGCAATATTTTACAAGGCAATTTGACATCTATTTTTATCTTCAGGGGCATTTCCCCTAAACCCCCATGGGGGGGATGAGTCCCCCCCACATGGAGGGGTCTACAGTCTTCTTGGGGTATGCATTCGGTTGAAACAAATACATTTAAATCAGGATGATAATCAGGCTCCACACCCAACATTGAATATTTGTCATCAAGAGGAATTTTACAATACTCTTGTAGAAATTATTCTAGAAAAAACATGAAAATTCAATAATAGCCTAAAAGAATTTCAAATGGAACAATTATTTAAGATGTTGAAAAAACATTCCTCTGCATTTTCATAGGAATATATAGAAATGAAAGGAATCAATAAAATTACTTGCATACATCATATAGAGATACAAGATAATTTCCAACCAATAGTACAATCTCATAGAAGGATGAATCCTAATCTAATTGAGATTTTTAAATAAGAATTACAAAAATTTCTCAATGTGAACTTTATTTATCTGATTTTAGATAGCTAGTGGGTTTGTTGGTTAGTTATTGCTCCAAATAAAAATGGAAAGTGGAGAGTTTGTGTGACAACCCCAATTATTTTACACTCATATATACAATACATATTAGAGGAAATTCAAACCTAAAATTGGCCTCCTAAGGAAAAATAACAAAATCATAGTTAAAAAATTAAATAAGAGTTATGAATCTATGAGGGAAAATAAGTAAAATAAATTTTTTAATTGTATTTTTGGCTTACCTCCTTATAATTTTACTCAATTTTGAAGTGTAGACCTATGTGGATGAAAAATGAAATTCCGTGTCCAATGAATACACATTATGAATACTTCTGAGAAGACACACATTGATAAAAATTGAAGATACATTAAAAAAGTGTGTTCAAGGCACTTTTTTAATGTATCTTGAATTTTTAACAATGTGAGTCATCTAAAAAGTATGAATAATGGGAACTTGTTGGATATGGAATTTCATTCTACATATATTGAGAGGGGGGGGGGGTGATACGGTATTTAAAAATTTGAAACTGACAATTTTCTTGTTTGTTTCCTTTACTGTTAAAACCATATATTTTATTCTTGCATCCAACTTGTATCACAGTCTTATTTTATCTTTACTTGGAGTGCCATCATTCATTCATTGAATAAGCACTGAGCATGAACGAAATAACGAATTAACAGCCATGAGCATAAGCAAATCAACACATATGCACACCGGGATTTAAGTGGAAACCCAATTTGGAAAAACACATTTCTTTATTATTGATCTTAAAGAATTTTTGCCCCCATAGTGAAAACTGCCCAACCATCACCGCGTGAACTCATACCCGACACGGGCACCACCTACGGACACAACTTATCTCATTGCTAGCCTCTCCTGGAAGGCAGCTATTTTGCTCTCCATTTGACCTCTCACAGAAGGAGGCTACTACCCCACGATATGGTTACATTTTACCCATGAAGGAGCAGCCCCTCAACGAAGGCTATCCTCGCTTTCTTTCAGGATGGTCATATAATTTTCCTGGATCCCTTGATTTTCCACATGACATACCTTGCATGCCACCAGATTTATTCATTCAGTACACTCACACCAGTTCTTCATGATTTCGTCCGTCGTTCAAACTAGAGATTCATCATCCTCAGATCATTATATCCATGGGTGCATCTTAGATTTAGATTTATCAGTTAAGAATAGAGTTTCCCATGTAGATATTCCTTAGAAAAATTTATTCATTCACAACCCTTACGCATGCATGCTCGTACTCTATTTCTCTTCTCCTTATATAGTTTTTCCTTTAGTAAAACCATGAGTCAAAACCATCCAACTACCAATGGTATTCATATTAAAATTCGAACCAATCCAAATTGAAAATCCAATCTTCGTTCTTCCATTCACGAAATGTCCCAAAGGTATTCTTTTTCTCTGCCAAATAATTCTATACCCAAGATTAAGTAATATTAATGTGCCGCTGATGGTTTTACATTCTTTTATTGGAGTTTTATTTATCAAATTCATGGAATTTGATAAATAAATATTATTCACACCCTTTGATAATTAATTATTAATAATCCACGCTTTTATCAAATGGCATTTTTAAAATAGACATTTGGATCTGGCCCCACATCCATAATCGACGGCTTAATCAATATTATTTAAAAAACTGGGGCCCATTTCCAACAATCAACCCGATCGAAGGACTCATGTTCCATCACGCCACATCATCCAATCCTACGGATATCGCTTGGAAAACTTGCACGAGCAATAACACACGATGGCGCACCGTACTTGTGTTATTCTTCACGCACCTTCAACAAATGATGACTGTCCGATGACCCCTTCCTAGATCAATGGCATATATGCATATCGCTCAACCTCCGATGCCAAACGTTCACGTGCGATGGCCCGCCATACTTTGGTTAATCTTCGTGCAACTTCCTCACATGACCACCGTCCGATGGCTTCCCTCCAGATCAACGACGCACAACAATATCGCTGGCCATCCTGGGTCGAACTATAACTCTCGATGGCGCACATTGACAAGCGGTTTTGCAGAGTCATACAGGGACCGGTGTCGAGCACTCTATGGAATCGCTCCCCAATCAGGAAATACCGCTTGCTCCGCATACGTGGTGCGATGAAAACCATAAACCGCCTTTTTTGTTTACTCAGTCATGGTTCCGCTCTTCCACGCAGGGTTCTGTCGCACTTCCTTTTGTTACGATCTACCTCTTTCCTTACAGGTTCCGTTCATGATTCCAAAGGGTTTGCGCTATCCTTCTTACTTAGTTAACTCTGGTCTATCTTCGACAGGATTTCCAATAATCAACGAACAAATGTAGTTCTCTTTCGACGGGATTTTCACTACCATAGAGTTAGTTATACACAGGCTTCCTTTATGAGAGGAATGAATTCAACAGAATTTCAGGCCATTCTATATGAGAATTGAGCCAATCACTACCCAAATACACTCGGTATTCTCCACCCATCAGAATATCACCAGAACACAATCATACACAGAATTTCCTTCATCAGGATGCATACATACACCAAATAAAACTTCTTATATGATTTAATTTCACAGGGACACAAATATCCTTCCTACTGAATTTAAGTTGCTCCTTAATTGATATTGCTCTTTGTAGATGCACTCTTTCTTTGTTCTTCTCTACTGACCTTTGTCCTCTGCTATGTTTCTTTTCTCTGTTCCTAGTTACTGTGTCAGATGCCAATTCCTGTGCCACTTCCTTTGCCACTGTTTTCTCTGATGTCTCTACTGCCTTTCCAGATCTCCAATCAACTAACCCTTCTAAAACTGCCTCAGCTTCATATTTCATTTTCTCTTTTCTTTGTTGCTATTTCAAGTGCTCCTCTTTTGGCATTGATGGAGATACATCATTCTTACATCTTTAACACATAGGTTGCTTATCATCGGCAACTTATCAAGTAGGATTCCATCAAGGAAAACATCATTAAGTAGGTTTCCATCAACTTTATCAAGTAGGTTGCTATCAAGGACAACACTCTGCATCATATTGCCAACAATCTGCCCCTTTGGACTTGATGGCAACCATGATGGTGTTTGATCACCACTACATATAGATACATTGATTATAACTATTATTCAAACACCATGATACTCTCCCCCTTTGACATCAAGGGCAAAGGGTGGATCAAAACCAAAACAAGGTTTTTCTTCTCTTGTAGAAAGAAGAGCTCTCTAGATCTGATGTGTATATAAGTTACCATGCTCCCCCTGAGTTCATGCTGAATCTTCAATCATAATATTCAATGAAGTACATGACTCTGTGACCTTTCCTATCACCAAGGACTCAAACTTACATCAATGATCCAATCAAGTGGATTTACATATGTGACACAAGTACCCAACCAAGTGGGTTTACAAATTTGATCAAGTCCTTACATGACTGAATATTACAATTTTACATCATAGGTCTCAACATGACCTTTTCATCGCATTTATATAATCAAGACCAAATAATTTCAAGCATGAGATCATAACACAACAAATAATTAGAATGCCAACAATGCATCCTTTTCATAAGACCGAAGCTCCCCCTTAGCTTGTTCATCCTAAACACTTTCACCATCAAATCATCAAGGCATATTCATCAAAAACATATAGAAATATGAGAGCTGAAACATCACCAGAGATACCAATCACCACCACAACTGTGTTTTCAAATGTCATCAATAATTGTAGCATAAGCACGTTAGTAACCAAGCCTTCAGGCTCTTTGCCGCTTCAACATATTCTTCCCAAGAGGAATTATCATACCAGAACAACTTCTTCAATAGACAATATGTGTCAAGTAATCATCCATGTAATTTGTTATCACCAAGATCTTCATGATTTATATTTATTTCATAATCATGATGTATCATGTGTAGGAATTATGTATAAAAGGTCTCAACCATGACAAAAATCATCAGCATCAAATTCTCCATGATTTGTCCTTATCTCCGAATCATAATACTTCCATCTCATCCATGTGTGAAAACAAAATATACTCTTCAGCAAAGAACAATCAGGGCTTATCCATAATCTCATCATAGGAAACCATGTATCATTTGCACTCCTCCATGCCATACTTTTTCAATATTTTCTTAAGATATTTTGCTTGTGAGAGGAATATGCCATATGTTGCTTGTTGCACTTGCAAGCCAAGAAAGAATGTTAATTCCCCAAGAAAATACATTTCAAATTCCTGCTGCATATCAGAAGAAAATTTCTGACTCATAGACTCTTCATTACTTCCAAAAATGATATCATCAACATATACAACCACAATCAATAGTTTGTCATTTTCAGTTTTTGTGTATAAGTTTCTTTCAGCAGACCCTTTTGAAAATCCTTGTTGATGAAGATATTTGTCAAGACGATAGTACCATGCCCTTGGAGCTTGTTTAGGAATATATCGAAGAATAACTTTTAAGTCCTGAACAATTTATTTTTCATGTTTAAAATAAGATCATAGTTTATTCTATAAACTTCCTCTTCTAGATCACCATTGAAAGCAGTTATCCATTTGATAAACTTTGATTTGTTGGAAAGCTTGAAAAGAAAGAACCATTCTTATCACTTCAAATGCAGCTCTGAGAGCAAAAGTTTCTTCAAAGTCTATACCTTCTTGTTGAGCATACCCTTAGCATACAAGTCTAGCTTTATTTCTTATAACATCCCCATTCTCATTTAACTTGTTTTTGAATATCCATTTAGTTCCAATGACATTTTTGTCATGAGGTCTTGGTACTAATTCCCAAGTTTGATTCTTTTCAATTTGATCAAGCTCTTCATTCATGGCTTGAATCCAACATTCATCTTTGCTAGCTCGACTAACATTGTGAGGTTCAATAGTGGACATAAATGCCATATTTCTAGAATATCCCACAAGAGTCCTTCTTGTTTGTACACCTAATCCCTTTTCTCCCAAAATTTGAGATTCTGGATGATTCTTTTGAACATATCTGGATGGAGATTTTTCAGAAAAATCATCTTCAGGTTCTTCACTGGGTTCACTATTTGTATCATTACTATTTTATGTAGAAGGATATAAGTCATCATCATCGTCTTCATTTGTTGTTTGTTTTTCTTCTTTTGGAGCATAGTTCATATGGATTTTTATCACTATATGTGTTGCTTCTCCCCAAAATGAGTCAGGTGTTTTGAAATCATCAAGCATGGCTCTAGCCATTTGTTGACATGTTCTGTTCAAAATTTACTCTCAGCAAATGGTAATACCAATACCAAAAAGACCTCAAGAGAGAGAGAGAGAGAGAGAGATCATATTTCAAAACTGTCATAATGCCAACAATGCATTACTGATAGCAAGGCTAATGCTCCCCCTGAACTTATGCCACCTGTACATGTCTTCTTCACATCATATGCACTATTAGAAATAAACACAACCAGAATTATCAAACCGACCATGGGAATCATCATACATTGCTCCCCATGTGATGATACATTACTGATTCCTATAATGTATCTCACATTACTCCTGCAGTCACGAAGTAAGATTTAGAAGCGGATGACTGCAGTAGGGTCAATATTCCCTACGTTTTTTACCGATCCTCCTTCTTTTTCTAGCTTTGCTTAAAATCTCTTATTGTGTGCTGGAAATTATCCAATTTCTCAGATCTATTCATCCTGCATTCTTTTTCTACATGTCCATACTTGTTACAAGCATAACATTTTGTGTGACCAGAGAAGTAAGCATAGGGATAATAATGTGTTTTTCTGTTCTTTCTTCTATTGCAATCAACTGCATTATGACCAAACTTGTTGCATGAAAAACAATATCCCTTAAAGAAACCTGAGTACCTTTCTTTGTAGAATCTGTTTGTTTGTCACTGAAACAATCTGCTTCTGCAATTGGCTGCAACATGCCCATAATTATGACATTTAAAGAATTCAACATTATTTATCAAAGGATGGAATGATATCTTTTGAGAGTTCATGATTGTCAGTTGATCTTTTGTCTCTTTCAATATTTCAGGTTTTGCATTGATATCCTTTGAATCTTTAGCACTTTCTTGTGAACTAGATTCTCCTTTAACAGCTTCATGAAAACCAAGACCAAATTTAACAAAAGGAGACCTTTGACTACTAAGAATATTGTACAGAATCTTAGTACTATCTTGAAACCTCAAGAGTTTATCCTTTTCTTCTAATTTACCTTTTAAAATATTTACCTCAACCTCCAATATTTGGCATTGCTTCTTCATACTTTCTTCGACCCTTCTTCCTTCTTTTACTTGATCCTTCAATTTTAAAATCTCCTCTTTCAACCCATTTTCTTGTTCTTCAAATGTTTGTAAAAGTTCTTCATTCTTCTTATTTGATTTTTCCAGATCTTCTTTCAGAGAGATGATTTCTGCTTCAAGTCTTTCACTTTGATTAGTTACTTTATCCTACAGTTTTTGATACATTTCTATCTGTCCATTCATTCTAGAGATCACATATTTGTAGATAGATTCCTTCCTTTTTAATTGATCCCAGTCATTACTTTCAGTTTCTTTTTCTCTATCTTCACCATTGCATGCACAAGGAAGTGAATTACAAGAACAACAATCAGTACATGATTCATCTCCTTCATTTTCTGCTGCACATGTTTTCTGAGGTATCTCCTCTCTTTGAGTAGCCTTCTTCTTTTGCTTCCCTCCCATTGTGACAGATCTCCTTCAAGAGATCAAGCTTCTGTAGAAGGACCAGCTCTGATACCAATTGTTGGGAAAAATACTGAGAGGGGGGGGGGGGTGAATCAGTATTTAGAGCTGACTGACAATTTTACTTTTTGTTTTCCTTTCTGTTAAAACCATATGTTACATTACTGCATCCAAATTGTATGTCCTGAGATCTTATTATGTATTTACTTAGATTATTGCATCATTCATTCATTAGATAAGCAGTAAGCATGAACAGAAATAACAGAACAAACCATCAAACATAAGCAACACATATGCACACCAGGATTTAAGGTGGAAACCCAATTAAGGAGAAAACCACCGTTGTTGTTATCTCAGTCTTCAATATTTATTATAGTGAAAACTTCTTACAACCATGTACTGGCGCAAACTCATACCAGCACGCAGGCATCCACCTGCAGAAGGCTACAACCTTCTCTCGTTTACCAGCCTCTCCTTGAAAGGATCTACAACCCCCTGCTCTCGTTTACCAGCCTCTCCTGGAAGGGAGCTACTACTCCCTGATCTCATTTACTAGCTACCACTGGAAGGGAGCTACAACCCCCTCACTGAAGGCTTCGATCCTCAGCACCACTGCGAACCACGTTTCATCAATTTTCACACTGGATCCATCAGTTTCCACATGACATACCTTGCATGCCACCAGATTTATTCATTCAGTACACTTACACCTATTCTTCATGATTTCGTCCATCGTTCAAACCAGAGATTCATCATCGTCAGATCATTATATCCATGGGTGCATCGTAGATTCAGATTTATCAGTTAAGAACAGAGTTTCCCATGCATATATTCCTTAGAAAAATTTATTCATTCACAACCCTTACGCATGCACGCTCGTACTCTATTTCTCTTCTCCTTATATAGTTTTTCCCTTAGTAAAACCATGAGTCAAAACCATCCAACTACCAATGGTATTCATATTAAAATTCGAACCAATCCAAATTGAAAATCCAATCTTCGTTCTTCCATGCACGAAATGTCCCAAAGGTATTCTTTTTCTCTGCCAAATAATTCTATACCCAAGATTAAGTAATATTAATGTGCCGCTGATGGTTTTACATTCTTTTATTGGAGTTTTATTTATCAAATTCGTGGAATTTGATAAATAAATATTATTCACACCCTTTCATAATTAATTATTAATAATCTGTGCTTTTATCAAATGACCTTTTTAAAATAGACCTTTGGATCCGGCCCCACATGCATAATCAACGGCTTAATCAATATTATTTAAAAAACTGGGGCCCATTGCCAACAATCAACCCGATCGAAGGGCTCACGTTCCATCGCGCCACATCATCCAATCCGACGGATATTGCTTGGACAACTTGCATGGGTAATAACGCGCGATGGTGCATCGTACTTGTGTTATTCTTTGCGCACCTTCAACAAATGATGACCGTCCGATGACCTATTCAAAGATCAACGGCATATATGTATATCACTCGACCTACGATGCCGAACGTTAACGTGCGATGGCCCGCTGTACTTTGGTTAATCTTTGTGCAACTTCCTCACATGACCACCGTCCGATGGCTTCCCTCTAGATCAACGGTGCACAAAAATATCGTTGGTCATCCTGGGTCGAACTATAACACACGATGGCGCACATTGACAAGTGGTTTTGCGGAGTCGTACAGGGACGCATGTCGAGCACTCTATGGAATCACTCCCCAATCAGGAAATACCGCTTGCTCCGCATACGTGGTGCGATGAAAACCATAAACCGCCTTCACTGTTTACTCGTTCATGGTTCCACTCTTCCACGCAGGGTTCCATCACACTTCCTTTTGTTACAATCTACCTCTTTCCTTCCAGGTTCTGTTCATGATTCCAAAGGGTTTGCGCTATCCTTCTTACTTAGTTAACTCTGGTCTATCTTCAGCAGGATTTCCAATAATCAACAAACAAATGTAGTTCTCTTCCAACGGGATTTTCACTACCATAGAGTTAGGTATACGCAGGCTTCCTTTATGAGAGGAATGAATTCAAAAGAATTTCAGGGAATTCCATACGAGAATTGAACCAATCAATACCCAAATACACTCAGTATTCTCCACCCATCAGAATATCACCAGAACACAATCATACATAGAATTTCCTTCATCAGGATGCATACATACACCGAATAAAACTTCTTATATGATTTAATTTCAGAGGGACACAAATATCCTTCCTACTGAATTTAAGTTGCTCCTTGACTGATACTGCTCTCTGTAGATGCACTCTTTCTCTATTATTCTCTGTTGACCTTTGTCCTCTGCTATGTTTCTTTTCTTTGTTCCTGGTTACTATGTCAGATTCCAATTCCTGTGCCACTTCCTTTGCCACTGTTTTCTCTGATGTCTTTGCTTCCTTTCCAGATCTCCAATCAACTAACCCTTCTAAAACTGCCTCAGCTTCATATTTCATTTGCTATTTTCTTTGTTGTTGTTTCAAGTGCTTCTCTTTTGGCATTAATGGAGATACATCCTTCTTAAATATTTAACACATAGGTTGCTTATCATCGGAAACTTATCAAGTAGGATTCCATCAAGGACAACTTCATTAAGTAGGTTGCCATCAACTTTATCAAGTAGGTTGCCCTCAAGGACAACACTCTACATCATATTACCAACACCAATGTGTGTGTACACTTGACATTTGAGTAAACCTATAAGGAGATAAGCCATTGTAAATACAAGTATTTTTCTTATTTTCCCTCCAAAATATTTACATGTGGCTATTTTTAAATTTAAAGGATTTTAATTGGTTTAAATATTATGACATGGAAATTACATATATATTTCATTCACACTTTTAGGTTGAAATTTATTCTAATGAATATTTGATAAAAACAAATAGGTTGAGTCAAGGGAGACATATTCTAGAGCTGGGGGGTACTTGGGATGTTTCAAGGTTTCCTTACAGTAGGAAATATGAATAGTTTTATGAGAATAATTGAAGCCTAGTTGGTGTGCCTTAACTAGATTTTTTTTCTGAATTAATTGAGTTGAATAATAGGGATTACGGCCATTATTGGTTTGGAAAATTTGACAAGGAAGAAAGGAAAAAATATTATGAAGCATGGGTTGCATGGGTAGTTGGGAAAAATAGGAGAAGTCAACCGCACAAAACAAAAATTATTGGCAGGAGAACCATTAGGGATAGGAGAAATATAAGGGTAATGCATTTGAAAAGTTGGGTGCATGAGAGATAAAAGAGAACACTTCCTAGAGTTATATGTTGGTTGAAGAACAACCAAGCACAACTTGTGAATTAACAAGCAAGATGGGTCTCTGCATTTTCCATGGAAAAGGAAAAATAATTGTCGAAGGATCTGGGAACAATGGCCTCTCAATTCCCTGTTAGACATAGGGTGGAGAGGTTTTGTCTAGAATCCCCTTATGGCTGGGGTGGAGGATTTCCCCATGGGTTCCTGAAGGGATTCTTGATATGTTTTTTTTTGAAGTGGATTCTGGAGTCCCCAAGATGGGTGGAACAACTTTGTTGTATTTTCATGGGTATGTATATGTATCTCTAAAATACCTTAACATTTTAGGGTGGAGAAGAGATACTTGGATTTCATGGAATTTACTAGTTGTTGAAATGCTGGAGGGTGGAGAAAACAAACCTCTGGAATCCCCATGCTTGTGTTGACTTTTATTTAGTTGGTGGGTGGATGTGAGAGAAAATTTTTAGTCCGTGTTTCAACTAGCAATTGGAATTCGATCCCTTGAGAAAAAATAACTTCAGTCTCTACAGTATTGCTCAAGGGTGATAGTTTCAAGTGAGAAATAGATATCTTGTGTATGGTTGTGTGGAGAGTTTCTATCTCAAACTCAGTTCCCTAGTACAATTTTGAGATAAGTATTCTGTTATGTTCATTAGTAGCAATGAATGCATGTTATGTTTACTGAGCTGAATTGATTACATTTACATATGAGACATGATATAAATTTTTTTTTCTTACATAACTAACTAATGTGGTTGTCAACAGTGTGCTTACCAGTGTTTGTAGAGTGTCATGAATTCATGTCTAAGGAGTGGTTTACATATATATGGTGTTCAAACTTAGATCCATTATAATGAATTTGTTGTTCTTAACATGAAAGTTTGGACTACGAATAGCTTAGAATGAGTTGATTGTGTTTTATATCTATGTATATAGGTATGATCCTTACACACATGAAATACCTCATATATAAGCCAAAATGTTTAAGTGTGGAAACAATGTACACCTATGTGTGTGTGTGTGTGTGTGTGTGTGTTTGTGTGTGTGTGTGTGTACATATATGTTGGTGTTGCCTGTGCAGGATGAATATCACTATGCCTTAAGCTAAAAAAATATAATATGTGCATGTATATTCATAAGTGAGGAAAGGGCTACAATTAACATTAGTTATTTATGGGAATGGGAAATAATTGTAATTTTCATTGAAATCACTTTATAGGCATTCATATTACATGAATCTTCATGAAGAATATTAGTCATGGAGAGTTGTGGTATTCACTATTTGCATGCACTGAGATATTTTATATATTTCATACGAATAAAATACACACACACACACACACACACACACACACACACACACACACACACACACATATATATATATATATATATATATATATATATATAAACATAATGGTTAAGAACACCAGAATAAAGGTTGAGGTGCATCCCTAAGTGTGTGTGTTCCTAGTCATGAGCCTATACACTCATGTCTTATAACCAAAAGAAGAAGTCGGTTAAAATAGACAATGTGGATTATTTTTCAAGATTGACGATCAGGAATAATAGAGGGGCCTCCCCTTGATGATGTCAACAAGGGGATGGCAAAGTCTGGATTGAATTGCGACCATTGTTCCAATTGTGGGAGATCAATGACAAGAAAATTGGTAGGGCCATCACCCTATGATGTCAGCGAATTAAGGTTGAGCTCCTACTAGTTGTCGATCATATTAGTTTTTGTGGGCCATCAGATGGTGAGCAATGGATGAGCCCATAAATTGAGAGTAGGCCAAGTTTGGGAGTCAAGATAGGTTGGTTCAGACATCTCTGTCAGACATGAGGCCAGTCATTGAATTCATGGTCAAAAATCTGGTTAATAACATGTTTTGGAAATCGTGGAATGAGCCTAACCTCTGATTTCTCGAAGGAGTCTACATATCCCCATGGAATTGTCCATGGCGGAAAATAAAACACAATATGTTCCACACAACGTATTATATTATTTCCACATGAGAATCAATAATGACGTGGAAAGGTTATATTTGGCTTATCTTTGAACGATCACCTATTTTGATTTGTAAGTCGAATTGAGCTAAAATTTACATCCTTGGGAAGGTCTTCATCAGATAGACACAATGATGTTATCCATTTCATGTTCAAAGGTAGTTTCTAAAAAGAAAAAAAATTACCCCATTTCTCTAACTATACAGGGGAAGTTGGGTTAGCATAATGAACACATACCTAAGGGTAATTGGGTGTGTTTATACTGAGAAGAAATACTGAGAAAAACTTCAACTCTATACCTTTGGGAATAAATTAGTACCTGTTACATAATTAACAAAATATTAGTTCTAATGCATGGATCCATAGAGATGAGTCACACCTATAAGTCTTAAGTATTATAACTTGATGTGAACATGCTGGTGTGATAATCATATCATTGATCAATGATTGTATACTAATGGTAAGGATTTTTTATTTATAGATAAATGAAATGGTATTGCATGTGCTTTCCATGAGGCATATTGAAATGGTCTTCACAGTGTATTGATGTGATTATGGATGCATTTTTTTTTTCATATTGGTGGAAATATGTGTGGTTTTTAGTATAATTCTTTGAAGGATACCAACACTACTCGTTAAGTGGTGTATTCATACACACTTGGAATAAGTGTTCATGAGAATGTTCTTGTGATATGAGTGATTTAGAGAAATCCTTCTATTGTTATAGCTTCACTAACATGGCTTGTTTTTATTCAACGGTAAATATATGTATGTGTATATATTTACTAGGATATGAGAGTCCCTTGATCTAATTTATATAAGTGAAATAACCTCAGTGGAGGTTGGATACTTCTATATAATGATTTCAGTTATTGTGCTTTTCCTTCTGAATCCTTCTCTTTTGTAGTTAATGTGATCCTTGCTAAAGGAATGGGGTGTATTATACAGAAATAGTTGGTTGAAGCTTGTGAAGGTTGTCATCTCAATATGACATAGAGAACACATGTTCAATACTTGGACTAGATGAGTTTAATGGTAAGGGTCTTGTGTAGAACTTGTATATAAAGGATTTGTAGCTCTACAAGAGATGCAACTGCAATATTAAATTGTATCTTGACTTATGCATTATAGAAGACTACAGATGATGTAGATTCCCTAACAAAAGCTTACAACTCAGATTACAAGGACATGATTGAGAATTTTGATGATATTATTTCATACGACAGTATATTTAATGACGTAACTTTTGTTGTTGGCCTTGAATATAGAGGCTAAATATATATACTTATAAGGTTACTTGTGGAGGAATAATGGTGGCTTCATTCAATGAAACTATGGCATATCATGCGTGTTTGTGGAATAGTAAAAAATACTCTTAATTTGATTAAATATTGGAAATTAAATCTAAAAACCACATTATTTAACCACCTTCTAATACAAGCACAATAAACCTTCCCAATTTAAAAAACCCCCAGTTTCACTAGATATTCTATGTATCTAGTTTTTCATTAACATTTTTTATACCCCTTTATATTTTTTAATTAACTTTGAGCTTCAAATTTTGTACCTACTATTATAAAAACCCTTTACCCCATATTATATGCTCAATATATTATGTCATTTTTTTCTCAAAATATATCCCCCAATATGAATGCATGTCATATGGTATTTCTGCCCTAATGAAGCCCCCATGGGAAAAGGTTGACTACTATATTAATGATGATGGACTCGATAAAGGCACTGAATCAAGCTAATTAAGGCTTGCATTCTTTTTAAATTTTGAAGGATGATTTTAACATGTGATAATTGGGGTCTCAGTAAAATGGTTGATAATAATTAATGTTGATAACTTGGGTAAAATTTGTTGGAACCACAGTTTTCGTTACACCAAAACCCACAAGTATTAGTAAATAGACGCATTTCCATAGTTAACTGATCCATGAGAGGATGTCAATAACATGTCGTTAAACACATGGGGAGTGTTATTTTATGGGGACGTTAAGAACAATTCGCGCAACACATGGGGAGCACTGATTTATCCAATGTCCAACAAAAGTATGAGCTTTAATCCTGTAAAGGCTTGATTATGCATGAAGTGATGCTAATATGTTAATTTTTTTCCAATTGATTTCCTTAAGATTGCAGATGCCTTTGTTACTAACCTTTTTATAAAGGATGAATTTAATTTTTTTTTTTTTATCTTGGTATAGAGACTGAATAAATTAATGATGTTGATTTTGGCATAGTAGTTGGTTTCCAGCTATAGCTAAACTCGACAAAGAAACTCAAAACTTTTGAATGTATGGTTAGAAATGAGTTGACATGTGGATGTGGGTGTAAAAAGGAAAAAAAATTATGGGTTTTGAAAATGATGTTGAGACATAAAATATACTTATTTATGTTCACACTTTTGATACATGTGACTAATATGTAAATTAAGGTATGTGTAGTTGTAGGGAAACATTCTTCATATAATAGGGCAAGGAAACTGATACATTTTTTCTATATTGATTAATACACTAACGATTGTCTGTACATGGTAGTGTGACTTGGAAAACCTCTCATACACATTAGGTAGCAAAGTTTAATGTTGCAAGAGAGGGAAGAGGAGTGGGTTTTCCCAATGAGTATCAAATGTGTTAGGTCCCTATATTACTAGTGTACTCTCTTATTCTTGTTAGTTTAACCCCCTTATTGTCATTGATGTACCCCTGTAACCCCCATATTGTTATTATTGTGCCCTTATATTATTATTGTTAGGTTGGCTAGGATTATAGTGTGACCCATGGAAAATTTTCGGGACTAATATTCGCAGGTGGGCTAATTTTCCATGATTTTTCCAAAAAAAAGATTCACCAATTTCCCTTTTTCCTAAAAATGATTCGCCCAAATTTTACAATATAAAATTATTTTGCCTTAACAATCTCCAACATTATATAGAGACTCTATATAAAATTATTATAAATTTGCATAATTTTATAAATATATCAATAATGATCTTATAGTTTTCATATTAGGCACTAGTGAGATTCGCCAATGTTTTGAAACTTCGAAATAATTTTCCATCCTTAAAATTTTCCCTAGCATGACCCCATGGAATCCTATATATAGAAGGAGGTTTTTTCATTTGTATCATCCAAGAATTTTTCATTTATGTAATATAAAAGAGGTTTTCCCCTTGAAGTGGCTTATTTCTAAGGCATTGATATTTATTTTCTTCTAGTTTTGGAGCTGGTTTGATAACATTTGGTATCAGAACTTTGGATTCTAGGGTTTCTCTGCTCCAAAAAGGTCATCATGGGACTTTCTCTATAAAAAAATTTCTACGAAGGTTAAGAACCTAAAATTTTTACCACATGAAGCCGAAATCCTGAGGAACTTTGTGTAAAACTTTCATATCTTGGTTCGTAATATTTTCAGAGATATGATCTATGGAATTTAGGGTTTTTGCAGGCTCCCGAATTTCATCTAAAAGAGGTGACCTTGGTAAAATCAACATAACTCTCTCTCTGAGTATCGGTTGGAATTCTGAAAAACTGACCGAAAGTACACGAAATTTAGTTTCCTCTGTATCAATTTCAGATTCGAAGGAGGAAATAGTGACATGTGGCACGTCCTACAGGTTCTCTCTACTGAACCAGTCTATAATTAGGTAATTGTGGGAGATTGGGAATAACTTTGTCTTGAAGTATCCAAATCAATTCATACCTGTTGCATTCGAAGATCTCCCACAATATCTCTATGATTGATTCGGGTAGTACCCATAATTTTATTCATTGTAAGATAGACAAGGAATTGAATTTCTTCCTATACACAACACCAGGATGTCAAGTGATGGTTCCAAATGGAGGAACTATAAATTTATTTGGAAAATTCCATAATATCAAGCTAACATGGGGGAATATGTATTTAATATTCCAATACTTTCCATTCCAATGGGATGTACTGATGTTGTACTAGGATTTGAATGGTTACAATATTTGGGGATGGTAGCTTTTAATTTTCAAGAACTTTTCTTGAAATTGTTTTTGGAAGGAAATGAAATCGAATTACGAGGTGCCACAAGGAAGCCGGGAAATATAATAAGCTCTAATTTCATGAAAAATCTTCCGAAGAAATAACAACGAGGCGTAATTGCACAATTATGCTCACTAGAAGTTCCAACATCAAAATCATCTATTTCTCCAGATCTACAAAAAGTCTTGGACAATAATTTTAAGGTGTTTGAAACTCCAAAAGGACTCCCACCTATTCATGATCATGATCATGCTATTCATTTGATTCCAAGAAGTGTTCCTCCAAACATCAGGCCTTACAGATATCCTTATGTCCAAAAGAGATAAATTGAACGTATGATTGTAGAAATATTATAGGTTGGTATAATTCAACCTAATCAAAGCTCTTTCTCTACTCTAGTAGTATTAGTGCACAAGAAGGATGGATCATGGCGCATGTGTCTGGATTATAGGGATATCAATAATCTCACTATTAAAGATAAATTTCCCATTCCTGTGATTAATGAATTATTGGATGAATTACATGGAGTAATTTATTTTACCAAGTTGGATCTTCGTTCGAGATATAATCAAATTAGAATGAAGACTGGAGATATTTCGAAAACAACATTTCGAACTCATGAGGGTCATTATGAATTTTTGGTCATGCCTTTTGGCCTGACCAATGCACCTTCTACATTTCAAGGGTTGATGAATTCCATTTTCAAACCCTTCCTTAGAAAATTTGTGTTAGTATTTTTTGATGATATACTAATCTACAATAGGTCTTGGAAGGATCATGTTCAACATGTTCAGAGGGTGCTCAAACTATTGGAGGAGAAATAATTATATGCAAAATCCTCCAAATGTTTCTTTGGAGTACAAGAGGTAGAATATATCGGTCATATTGTATCTCATGATGGTTTTAAGGTATACCCTAACAAAATCAAAGCCATTAATGAATGGAAAGTCCCCTCAACCAAAAAGTAGTTGCGAGGATTTCTTGGGTTAACAAGGTATTATGGCAATTTTTTTAAGACCTATAAGATAATAGCGGCACCTCTAACAACATTATGGAAGAAATATTAATTTTCATGGACTCCTAAAGCAACTAAGTCCTTTGAACATCTTAAAGATCCAATGTGCCTAGCACCGGTCTTAGCTACACCAGACTTCACAAAAACCTTTATTGTGGAATGTGATGCCTCGGGAAATGGAATTGGTGTTGTTTTAATGCAAGAAGGAAGACCCATTTATTTTGAAACTCATCAAATCAAAGGAAAATATTTACAAAAAGCTATTTATGAGAAGGAAATGTTGACAATACTACATGCACTAAAGAAATGGCAACCTTACCTAATGGGAAGACACTTCAAGGTAAAAACTAGCCATGATAGTCTTAAACACTTTTTGGAACAAATAGTACCTTCAGAAGAACAACAAAAATGGGTCACAAAGATGTTGGGTTATGACCTTGAAATCATCTACCAAAAAGGAAGCTAAATGTTGTTGCAGATGCACTCTCAAGAAAGGATGAGGAGGTGGAAGAATTTCTTTGTGCCATTTATATTATCCAAACATATTGGATAACCAAAGCAAGGGATGAATGGAAGAAGGATGAAGAAGTGTGGACACTCGTTCAAAAGTTCTAGCAATATCCTAGTAAACCTGATACATTTAGTTGGAAAAATGATTCCTTATGGTACAAAGATCACTTATATCTTTGTAAAAATTCCAAACTAAAAAAAAATATTCTTTTGGAATTGCACACTTCTCCTTTAGGAAGACACTCGGGATTTTTAAAAATTTACCATAGGGTGAAGAAATAATTTTTTTGGGATGGCCTCAAATCTTATATTTAAAAGTTTGTGGTGGAATGTTTGGTTTGCTAGCAAAATAAAGTTGAGACAATTAAGATTACTGGTCTTCTAAATCCTTTATCCATTCTAAGTCAACATTGGGTGGATATTTCAATGGATTTTATCACAGTTTTACCTAATTTTGAAGGAAAGAGTGTCATCATGGTGGTAGTGGATGGACTTACCAAGTATGCACAATTTTCTGCATTATATCATCCATTTAAAGAAAGTACAGTTGCTACTACATTTATGGAAACAATTCAAAAGCTACATGGAAACCCAAAGATTATGGTAAGTGATAGAGATCCCATTTTTACTGGATATTTTTGGACAGAATTATTTTCTTGTTTGGCTACTCAACTAGCCCATAGTTCATCATATCATCCTCATTCTGATGGTCAAACTATTATAGTGAACAATTTTTTGGAACGATATCTTTGTTGTTTTATATATGATAAAAAAACACAATCAGTCGAGTAGTTACCTTTGGCTGAATGGTGGTATAACACTTCCATCCATACCACAACAAAAATGACCCCATGTATGGAAATTTATGGATACCATCCACCATCCATCACATCATCTTTAAGAGAAAATTATAAGGTTCAAGCAGTGGAAGATCACATCAAGCATCAACAACAAGCTCTCCAACTCTTAAAGGATAACCTAAATTTGGCACAAAATCGAATGAAACAATAGACATATCAACATCATAGCGAGATAAGTTTTGGTGTAAGAGACTAGGTATTTTTACGGTTACAACCATACAAACAAATGCCCCTCAAGCAAGCTAAGAATTATAATAAATTATCGAAAAAGTACTATGGTCCTTACAAGGTGTTGCAAAAGATTGGTACTATTGCATAAAAGTTGGAGCTTCCTGCTTCTTCCCGAGTGCATCCAGTTTTCCATGCTTCATGCTTAAAGAAGGTTATAGGTGACGAACATATAGGTCAAACAATATTGCCAAAACTTGATGAGGAAAGAAAAATCATATTGGAACCTAAAGCAGTCACGGAAACAAGAACTCGACAGCTACGAAATCGATCAATTTTAGAGTATCTCATAAAGTAGAAGAAATTACCCACTGAAGATTCTATATGGGAGGATGAGAATTTTATACAGGAGCATCTAGAGCTACTCAAGCATTGAGGACAACACTTTTTTGAAGGAGATGAGTATGTTAGTTCCCTATATTACTAATATAGTCCCTTATTGTTGTTATTTTAGCCCCCTTATTATTATTGTTGTACCCCTATAACCCCTGTATTGTTATTATTGTCCCCTTACATTATTATTGTTAGTTCGGCTAGGATTATTGGAAATTATTGGATGATAAAAATTAGTAGTTTCAGTAGTAAGGTCTCTTGACATGAAAGCTGAGGCAGGTAAGAATTTTTAACAAAGGTAAATAATACATAGAACATAGAGCAACACAACCATTTCATCAATAAAGGAAGTCAGAGCATACACATATGAATTCTGAGTAATAAATATGAAATCCACTGCAAGTAGTACACATAAAAATATAGATCAGAAAATCATTAAAAACTCCATTAGAATCTCAGGTATGTCAAGAAAAATTCCTCTATATTACTGATATTAGTAAAATCACATAAAGCTACAGTAGGGAAAAAACTCTCCAACCCTTTACAATTTCGATAATATGCCCTTTAATAGAACTTCTTACATCAAAGATGATTTGCCTTTTGGCTAGATTCATAGAACTCTTCCTAAAACACCTTTCATAATAGGAAAACATGTGTCTTAATGAGAGAATGGCAACTACACTCTAAAAGAGTCATTTTCCTAATAGGACTCAAACTCCAATTTATTACATCAAAATACCTTATCTCTTGAAAAAGTTAAATATATGATAACTAATGCTTCACATGTTCGAATGGGATATGTCATATCTCATCACTACTTGACATCTTAAATATCCTCCTCAACAGATGGAAAAAAACCCTATTTTTCAGGAAAATGGGACCCTCTCTTCAATCAACACTTCAGGTGATGATTTGTCTTCATTTCATGGTCATCAAGTCATGGATGATTGTTGGCAAGGTCCCTTGACCTGTTTGATGTGTCCACCGATCAAAAAATTCTCTTAAATGGCTCAGAAAACTTCAAAGACAACTCGCTACGAAAATAGGGCAGTTTCGTAGCGTGCTTTCGTAGCGTCCAAAAAATTACTTCTTCACTCAAAAATTTTGTTTCTTTTCTCTTCCATGGTTTTCTTGAGCTTCTTTCCTCCCTGATCTATATCCTCAGCTTAGAATATGAGATTCTCTTAAATATCAATAGCATGTAGAATGTCTTCTAAATTTCCTTTAGCCACCGTTTGGCTCCTTGTAATCCTTTTGCTATCATGTTTACTCACAGTTGGCTCTTGTTTTGCAGGTTTGCTCATAGTTGAGTTTTGTTTTGCAAGTGAAACAGTAGGTGTATCAAGTTTCTACAATTTCTCTATTTCCATATTTACTGTTTCACATTGCTCTGCCCCTACTGGTTCACTTTGTTCTTCCACTGAAGGTGATGTTATACCTCTAGGTTTAGGAGTTCTTTTAGGGGTGATGGAATCTACTTCAAAACCACTGACAAACAGAAAGGAGGAGAAATCTCTGCCTAGTCTTTTTAACTCATCTAAAACCAAAAAATTTATTAAACCATGGTGAAATAGTGAGGTTTCACTTCCTTCAGATTTAACTTGAACTTTATCTACCATTTTTCTATACTTATGTATAAATAAAAAGGTAAATCAAGAGATTTCTTACCAACAAAATGTACTAGAATATTGAAGTGGTAAGAATAGACCTTATGATACCTCCCTTCACAAGCAAAGTATTTCTTAATGAGTAGCAGTAGCTTGGAGAAATTATCTTTCATGTAGCTCCTTGGAATGGAAGTTGTAAGGTCAACCTCACTTTATTATGGCTTGATAAATTATTTACATTTCTGCATGTTGAATTTGAAACCTTTGAACCATTGTTCTTCTCCTCTTGGAATTATTTTTGCTGCTGCAATGGTCTTTGGAGTTATAATGAGGTTTAGAATTCCCACTTTTGCAGTTATCCCATTGAAATTTAGGGCAAACTCTTTAGAAACCTATATAGGGCATCCTTGCAATATTTGGAAAAATTGCGAACACTCTCTTCTTCTCAAAAATTCTAAAGCTATTGGGTCTTCATTTATTAGGTTCATGTCTGATGGCTCATATCTGAGACAATGGCCACCTTTGTTAGTTTTCCTCTTTGCAGCCATGGTACTTTTATGTCTTCTCTGCCTCGCTTGATCAGTGATACTTGCAAAGTTTTGAAAATACTAGCCACAGCTTGGGCTCAATGAAATAGCTCTCCATAGCTCAATAACATCCGAAGAGGGAGAGGAGAATGAAAAATGACTCAATTGGGAAATATTTTGAAGTTCGATGACAACTCATGGCATAATGATGACTCATGCATGCTTAAAATGGTAATAATGACTTCAACCATGACCATTGTACCTTTATTTAACCCGAACTGACTCGAATGAAATCTAACCTATCAACTTCAATCATTTACTGGCAAGTAGCACCTATTTTGAAAAGAAGGATAGGAATCCTTCTTTTCATAGTGTTCTTAGTGTATTTCAAGCCAATTTCGCTACGAAAGTATTAGCAGTTTCGTAGCGAAAATTGTGTTTTTCTGTGTAATTTGCTACGAAAGTAGGGATTCTTGGCTAAAATGACCATTTCAGAGTTGTAAGCTTGGGAAATGAAAAATTTCGGGAAATAATGACTGATGTGACATGAAAATATTTGAATGGGGGTGAGGTTTGGACTTTAGTATAAGATAATAATAAAAACTTAAAATTTTCCTTAACAAAGTAATGAGAAATGAATTCTATGACCCTACCTTTGACACATGAACCTCTAAGACTTTTTCAAATGATGTTTTCTTTTTTTTTGTGTGATAATAGAGGCTCCAATTGGGATGGTGTGCCCCCGTGGTACACCAAAGTACCTGTAGCTCTAGTGTTGCTATCCATCTTCTTGAAAAAAAAACTCTAAAATTTGGCCAACCTTTCCTTCAAACTCTAATGGCCTTCACCTCAGGCTCAAGCTTGATGATTATCTTGTCTTTATTAGCATAAAATCATATAAAAATGGAATATATACAATGGAATAAAAGATCAACATAACTTCAGAGGAATAGTTCTTCAAAAACCTGTCATTGATAGGCCCTCTAGCACAAGGTTGTCCATCCATCTCCTGCAGAATGTAAGTGTTGCTTCCATGGAATGCAGCTACTCTGAATAGACCTTTCCAAATATTCTCAAACTTACCATGTTTCCCCTTTTCTTCAATCCTGGCCTCCCATTTCAAAACCACATCTTGGATTTGAAATTTTTCCTCATTGACCTTCCTGTCAAATGTATTCTTGATTCTGTTTTGAGATTGTTGATTACTTTTATAGACTTCCTCCTTTTTCTCCTGCAAGGCTATCTACTAATTAATCCTCCTCTGAATTGAATTTGGCTCCTCCTCTAATACTTGCAGCAGTTTCATGAAAGGCACTCCCAAGGATGTAGGAAAGATGGCTTCAACTTCATATACCAAATCATAAGGTGAAGTTCCAATTGATCTCTTTGTGCACACTCTATTATCCCACAGAGCATACTTCAGCTTCAAATTCCATGACTTCTTATTTTCCTATAACACCTTCTTAATAATCCTCACAATGCCCTTGTTAGAATATTCAACAAGACCATTACCTTGTGGATAATATGCAGTAGAATGCCCAACTGTAATGTGATATTCATGACAAAAACTAATCAGCTTCTTAGATTTGAATTCATGTGAATTATCAGTGATGGTCTTCATAGGGCATCCAAACCTAGACAATATATTACTTTCCAAAAATGAAATGATATCTGAATCATTTGCTTGCGTAGTTGGGATTGCTTCAATGCACTTGGTGAAATAATCAATTGCAGTCAGAATCCTATGATGTTGACCTGAAGATGATGGGTGAATCTCACCAATAAAATATAGCCCCCACTGCTGAAATGGTGCCTCAACATAGATAGGCATCAAGGGTAAAGGAAAAAGCTTCTTCTTACCATCAAAAATCTAGCATTCATAGCAGGAGGCAATTTTTTGTAGACATATTTAAACATAGTAGGCCAATAATACCCTACTCCGAGAATATTATTTTTTGTAGCCTTCCAATAATGATGACCTCCACAATCTCCTTTTTTAAATTCCTCAATCACTTTTTCAGCATCCTTTTCCAGCAAACAATTCAAAAGAGTACCACTGGTATCTTTCCAATACATATTTTATCAATGATGCAATACCTCAAATAATTTAGCTTCACAAAGCTTGCCCTGGACTTTGTCAACTCAAAGGGTTCTCTATGATGATGTAAGACAAAAACAATGTATTTGTACTAGTCAAAAAGGTTGTACTTTTCCTAAATGGGAACTAGCTCTTCATCTTCATGTGGTAATTCTGAAATTTCTACAATTAA
This sequence comes from Pinus albicaulis, assembly GCA_034641835.2. Lineage (NCBI taxonomy): Eukaryota > Viridiplantae > Streptophyta > Pinopsida > Pinales > Pinaceae > Pinus > Pinus albicaulis. Next base: position 634,337,016 of record CM076574.1, on the reverse strand, counting down.
ATTCATATCAAGACAGTCAAAATTTGACTGTGCCATCAGCTTTTCTAGGCCTTGAACTTTGATCAATTTTGTGGGCCTAATAGCTATATCATATTCTAGCAAGTTAGCTATCCACTTCCCTCTCTTACCATTAGGATCAACTTGAGTTAAGATGTCCTTCACAACAGCATTAGGAACAAAAGCTATAACATGAGAATGCAAAATGTAAATTCTGAAATCTTTGATGGCCTTGACCAAGGCATAAGTTTTCCTCTATAATATTTTCTAATTCAACTCCAAATTAGCTAATGTCCTGCTAAAAAATGAAATGGGATGCTTAGTACCTTGTTGTCCCTTCTACAACAAAACTCCAGCAATTGTGTTTTCTGATGCAAATGTAAAAACTAGAAATTATTTTGAAAAATCTAGGCTGATCAACACTGGTGCTTGACTGAGTGCCTTCTTAATCTCCTTGAATGAGTGCTTTTCTTCTACTATCCACTTGATGTCAGCTCCCTTCTTCGGCATATTTTTTATGTCTTTTACAATCTCAGCAAAATTAGGAATAAACCTCCTCACAAAATTTACCCTTCCAAGGAAAGACTGAATTTCCTTTCTGCTTCTAGGAAGATCCAATTTATGAATTGCATTGACCCTGATTGGATCCATATTAATCCCATATTTAGAAATAATATGCCCAAGTAACTTCCTTGAAGTTAGAGCAAAAATGTTTTTAGTGGGATTGAGATAAATTCCAAAACTTCTACACTTCAGCAGAATCTTTTCTAGGTGCTTCAAGTGATCTTCTTCTCTCCATGAGAATATTATTATGTAATCCACATATACAACCACCATATTGTACTTCTCCTCAACAAAGGCAATGTCCATTTCTCTTTGAAAGGTAGCTCCTGCATTCATCAGACCAAAAGGCATCTTTCCATATATGAATGTGCCCCATGGTGTGGTAAAGTTTTTTTTCTCCTGATCTCTTGGATGCACAAGTATCTGATTGTACCTTGAAAAACCATCAAGCATAGACATCCTTTAGGAACCAACAATGTTCTGAAAAATTTGGTCCATCTTTGGCGGAGGGTAGTTGTCCTTTAGAGAGGCTTTGTACAAGTCTCTAAAATCAATGTAGATTCTAATTTCTCCACTCTTTTTTCTGACTGGAACCAACTTTGCAAGCCAATTTGAGAATCTGATTGGAACAATAATTTTGCCATCAAATATTTTATTGATTTCCTTCTTAATCAGGGGCATGAGAAGTGGATTAATCCTCCTCATCTTTTTCTTGAAAGTCTTTTCATTTTCTTTAATGGGAATCATACGCTGAATGACAATAGGATCATATTTCTTCAAATTAGCATAACTCCATGCAAAGACATCTATGATCCTTTTCATCATCTCAATATATTTTTGTTTCATGTCAACTAAAAGAAAATTTGAAAGCTTAATCATTTTTGGCATTGCTACTGTACCAAGGTTACAAATCTCTACCTCTTCATCATTAGCTTGTATCGTAGGAGACTTAAAAACATCATTTTGATCAAAAGGCTTTTCAAGGCATATGAGACCTTTGGGTATAGATTTATTCTTTAGTTGTAACACTTCATAATTTCCCTTTGTTTCAGAAAGCATGTTTTGTTGATCTACTTGTGTACTTTCAAACTCCTCTTTCAGTTCTATAAATTTTTTGACTTGCTAGTCATCCTCAAAAAATTTCCAATGGATAATGTTATCAGGGATAGCAGGTCTATGGAAAAATTCAACCTCATATATTTCAGTGGAATGTGTAGGGATGATAAATAAAATTGTAGAGATAGCTAGGGAGTCAGCTACTGAGTTTTTGTCCCTAGTATTCACAATAAATGAATATTCTTGGAAATTCTCTAACATCTCCATGATCAGATTTCTATATGCCCTCATTCTCACATCCTTAGTTTGATATATACCCTCAACTTGCTTAATAGCTAATCCAGAATCTCCACAAACATAAATTTGTTAGGTGCCCATTATTTTCAACATTTCTAAGCCCAAAAATAAAGATTCATATTCAGCCATGTTATTTGTACAATCAAAATTCAGTTTGTAATAAAAGAAATTACTTTCATCTTTTGGATTTGTGATCGAAATTCCTACTCATGCACCCTCTCTTCCTGTTGATTCATCAAAGTGTAACAACCACCAACCTTCTACCTTCTCCTCACTAATTTGTTGATTTTCTGTCTGCTGATTTTATGTTTCATAAATTTCAGTTTCCTAATTTTCTGATTTATTTTCATCTTCTACTTCATCAGTCAATTCATTGAGGAGAATAGCAGATCCTAATTCAGTATCAACAACATATATTGGAAATTTCTAAGGTTTTCCTTTACTACTTACCATATAAGCCATATTTTTTTCTCAGTATAGTCTCCTTTGCTCACCCAAAACATGAATGGTGGCATAAGTTAGGTCAATCTGCATTGTACCTTTGATCTTTGTTGCCCATGACCTTGATAACAACATGCCAAACTTAGGTGGAATGTCTACTACCATAATTTCCATTACCACTTTCTTGGCAGAGACTTGTGTAAGACGAACAACAACATATTTTATTAAACCAATACACTGAAATATTTTTGAATCAAAGGAAAACAAATCCTTATATGTTTTAGTAATTTCCAATCCCATCCTTTCCATGATCACTTTGGGCATAATATTCTGAGAGGCTTTTGAATCCAACATGGCATTATGCAATGCCGTGTCATGAATACTAAGGCTATCATAAAAATGAGGCACCTCTTCATTATGCTCATCCTCTAATCTTGGACCCAAGTATATGGTTAGATGATCTTCTTGAACATTTAGGATATTAGAAGCTCTTGGTTGGGAATTCAACATTTTTACAATATTAATTTTGTATTCATTCACCCTAATAATTTCTCCAAAAGGTACTAGATTTTTTTATCTTAGAGATATCACTCTCCAAATTGAAAACAAAAGCGGATTTTTAAGTCTCTTTAATAGGAGGAGGAGGTGGTGTATCTTTCCTAACCTTAGCAGCTCTAGGGGCATATTTCTTGGGTTGTTTTTTGTTTGCAGTAATTGGCACATTTCTGTTTATGAGGTTTTATTGTTTCTGCTTCTCAAATATTACATGTTGATACCCTTTAAGATAATCAAATGGTTCCTCACCCTTGTTTACTTCATGATCTAACTCATCATGTTCCTCCTTAGTCAAAAAAATTCCTGACATGTTTTCATCTAAGCAATGAATTGAGTCTTCTTGTATTTCGGGCTAATATTATTCATCAACTAACTTTTGCTTAAAAGGAGGCCTTCCTTGAGGGTCAGGTGTTTGATTTCTGTTTTCCCTTGGTCTTTGCTGGTTATGAGGTCTTATTAACTGAGGGTTTCTAAACTAAGGTTCATTTTATGTAGGAGGAGCAGAGGCATTCCCAAGAGAAAGCCTATCCATTAGTTTTTCCATTGTCTTCATCATGGAATCAAATTTGTCATCTGAGGTGCAACACCTATCTTCTTATTTCAATTTAGTCTTTGACATCTTGGACTTTTTTACTGCTATCATATGGACCTCCACCTTCACTGCATCATTTTTCATTTCAGCAAGTGAAGGGGATTATATTTCTCTTAGTAGGATAGAAAATTCATAATCAAAGGCTTCAACATATCTCAGCTGAGCTTCTCCCAGTGGAGGCTTTAGATGGGTAGGGATGGAGTCATAAAAATTTTTAATTCTCTTTGAAAAGTTTTGAACAGTTTCATTAACAGATCTCTTCAAACTATTATACTTAGTGAGGGCTTATACATGGTTGGTTCTATTTCCCCACTTCCACAAGAAGCTATCTTCAAATTAATTCCAATTATGTAGGCTTCCTGTAGCAAGGGCTTTGATCGACTTCCTAACTTCACTAGTAAAGCTACGAGCAAACAATCTTATCTTGACATCCTCATGGTCAACCTCCTCCTTGTTTATGAAGTAATTAAACTGGTCTACATGCTCTTTAGTTTTAATCTCTTCATCACTTCCCAAAGTTTTGATTCTAGAAGAATATTTTCTAGGAAGGGCATTTAGAACAGCTAGAGGAACAATAGGGGCATACCTAGTAGGTGCAGCAGCAAGTGGAGGTGGCACATTTCCTGCCATGATGACTGGGACTGTGCTAGTTTTAGGGAAAATAGTAGTGGAGGAAGAGGAACTCTTCGGAGGAGGGTTGTTTGGTCTTTGTTGTCTAGTCACAATTGAACTCCAATTAGGAAGAGGGACACTAGATTTACTTCTTAACAAAATTTTAAATGGGTCTAGTTCCTTCAACCTATATAAACATTATTTCTTTAATAGTAACTTTGAAGTGATTACTTCCCAAAAATCTTCTTTATCTTTGAGTTACTAAGGCTGACATATCAATACCTCTTTTATGTGGCTCTAACACAATTTCGGTCAATTATTTTTCACTTTTAGACCTAAACAAGTCTTCCTGAATTTTATCATCAAATTTTTTTATCTTTAGAACTTCTTAAAACTTCAGAGGACAAGGATTTTGTATGTAATGGAGTACCTGATATTGCAGAAATGCCTTGACTGCCTCTAGAAATGGTGTTTGGATTGTCCACAATGGTAGGTGGATCTGGGTCAGGATTACTCCTTGTGTATCTCTTTCTGAAAGCCACCTTTGATCAAATGAATTTTGAATGGATTCACCAAGGTAGATGCAGCCTCAAAAAACTTTCTAAGCTCCTGCTACCTTCAAAAGTTCAGCTTTAAAATTTCGGGAAAGTATATCTTCAGGCTCCCAGCAGACGCACCAAAATGTTATCACAAAATTGTACTTGATTGGCTGCTAATCAGGGAGCTCTATGTAACTATTTCAAATTGGCTTGTGACTGAAGCTTATCCACTTCAGTATGAGATGTCTCTCTGATCCGGATTTATGCAGGAACACAACAGAATATAGAAATAACCATAAACATAGAGATGCAGCAGAAATAATGCGTCATTTCATTAATATCAAATAACAGAAATATGCTTACAGACATAATGGAAATACAATAGCTAGGGTGTTGGTAGCGAATCTCTGAGAAGAGATGTGGTGGCTACAGACCTCTGAACTGTGTTACAATGAGGCTCGAGGGCCTATTTATTATTGAGAAACAATGGAGAACTCTAAACGTCCAAAAACCAAACCCTAGGAGATGAAGCACCAAAACTATGGGCCCCGTTTGGGTAAGTTGGTGGTTCAACTTCCTAGGGACGTAACTTTGGCATACGATCTCCATTTGATGCGCTCAATAGCTCGTTAGAAAGATCTATCCGAGGACTAAAATTTTTGACATGAATATCATTCCGAAATGGAATGATATTTGCTAGAGGCGCGATGCCCAAAAAACGTCGTTTAGGGCCTCCAAACGGCTCCGGAAGTTCAGGACCCGAAAAACTGCTAAAAATAGTAAGTTTTGTTGCAACTTGAAAACTGAAAGAACTGATGATGGGGGTTCAAATGGAATAGGTGGGTGGCCACCAATATCCACCTGGATCATTAAGCCCCCAAAACGGCTCCAAGAGTGGAGGACCCAAAAACCTGCTAAAAATAGTAAGTTGTGCTGAATGTGAAAAGTTGCAAGAATTGATGGTGCTGGTCCAAATGGAATAGGTGGGTGGCCACCGATATCCACCTGGATCATTCCTCCCTCCTTTGGAAGCAATGGTCCCCATTGCGTTGAGATCCTCCATGAGATGAGGCAAATTCTGTTGAACTGAGTATTAGATGTGTTGAAGATGTCATGGACCTGTGGGTGGACATGCTGGATGCATTTAGTAAATTTGGTTTCTTTATCAGCCTCAGACAATACATGTTTGGATTCTGTATGTGTAGTTGCAGGATGTATGGCAACATCAGGCGGTGGTGCGTTGGGAGTCAGATCAATGGAGTGCTTGTCCTGACAGTGTAGAGGAACCTCTGGGAGTGAGGAGAAAATGTCCTCGTATTCCTCCATGAATTTGTCCATTTGCTGCAGCCGTACAGGGGAGCCCTGTTTCGAGGTTGTGGCCCCAATATTCTTCTTTCCCTGTGAGTGAGTTGTAAGGAAAATGAATTTCCTTGTTTGGGAAACAATCTTACTGCGTTGTTTTGCAGTAGTCAAAGAGATGACAGGAGGCAGTACTACCTCTGGTATCCTGTACAAGTTATTTCCCAAAGTAATAATAACAGCACGAGGCCTAGACTCATACACAGCATGTTGCCTCCACAAGTATGGTTGGCCCAATAATACATCAGCTACATCAAGAGGAGCAACATCACACAATACCTCATCCGTGAATGGCTTGATACTGTATGGAAGGTGGCACTGCTGGCGGATGCGGAGATCTCTCCCTGGGTGGAGCCACCCGATGGTATACGGCTATGGGTGTGCTATGGTCGGTAGGCCGAGCCGCTTCACGACCTCTGCTGAAATGAGGTTCTTTTGGCTTTCGCTATCGACGAGAAATTGCAGCGGAGAACCCTTTACCCACATCTGCGACTGGAAGAGGCGCTCCCCCTCCTCTGGATCCTCTTGACCCTCCTTATGGATCTTGGTGGTGGCAACAATGGCACTGGGATCCGCATCAATGATCTGCTTCCCTTTGTCATTGCCTTTGTCTGGTTCTAACTCAGGATCAGAAAATGCATCTGATTCGGGTGCCTTTAGTTCGGCCACCAAAGACTGTTTGACACGACACTCATTTGTGATGTGAGTGGCGCTGTTATGAAATTCACACCACTTCCCTGTGTCCTTCTTTGGATTTGTGGTGTTGTTCTGAGTCACATTGCTTTGGCCTTGCCCCTCGTTCTTCGGTTCGGGGGCACCTTTCGAATTTGCAGATCCAAAGTCTCGCTTCTTCTGCTTAAATTTCTGCTCGATCTTGGCGGCATAGCGATATGCCGTGCCAAGCGATGTAATGTCGAGGAACTCCATTTCCTCCTGAATGTGTTTATGCAGACAACCGCAGTACTTGAGCACCAAATTTCTCTCTGAACCTTTAATACCCAACTTTGTGCGCAGGGTATGGAACAGATTCGTCAGTTCGTGCACATCTTGATCCTTTTGTGGCCGCAGCGTGGTCCATTGGATGTATTTTTCCTCATAGCTCCCCACAGGGTAATATTGTTCCTTGATGTCATCTCGGAACGAATTCCAAGTGGGTGTGGCCGAGAATAAAGAGGGTTCCCCTTCGCCCTCTTGCTCACGGTAGGTTTCCCACCAGTCTTTGACATGGGGGGCGGCTTTGAGGAGTGCAAAAATAATCTTTTCTCGGTCAGAGAAGTCATGGACTGAGAAATACCCTTCCAGCAAATTTAACCATCTGTCTATAGCGTCTACATCTATTTTTCCTTCAAATATAGGAATTTCAAAGTTTACCTATACCTTGAAGGGAGTGACGCCTCCAGAGTCGTTGTTGGATGCAGATGCGCCATATGTGGGCTGTTGGATGTAGATGCGTCATATGTGGGCAGTCGTTGAAGGATTTGAGAAAATTTATCCATCATTGCGTTCCTTTGATTCTCGAGAGCCTCCTCGAGCAGTATTTTGATAATATCTCCTGCTCGCTCATCTTTCTTTTCTTCTACCATGGGAGGTCGTCAGGGTTTGCGAGGCTGATCTTGCAAGGGTTCAACTAGATCGAGCCCTAACTCCTTATACCCTGACCACGTTGGGGACATGCAAAGAAAAACAAAGAAAGAGTAGACCCGCTCTGATACCACTGATCCAGATTTATGCAGGAATGCAACAGAATACAGAAATAACCATAAACGTAGAGATGCAACGGAAATAATGCTTCATTTCATTAATATCAAATAACAGAAATATGCTTATAGACATAATGGAAATACAATAGCTAGGGTGCTGGTAGCGAATCTCTGAGAAGAGATGTGGTGGCTACAAACCTCTAAACTATGTTACGATGAGGCTCGAGGGCCTATTTATTATTGAGAAACAATGGAGAACTCTAAACGTCCGAAAACCAAACCCTAGGAGATGAAGCGCCAAAACTATGGGCCCCGTTTGGGTAAGTTGGTGGTTCAACTTCCTAGGGATGTAACTTTGGCATACGATCTCCGTTTTATGCGCTCAATAGCTCGTTAGAAAGATCTATCCGAGGACTAAAACTTTCGGCATGAATATCATTCCGGAACATAATGATATTCACTGGAGGCGTGGTGCCCAAAAAACATCGTTTAGGGCCTCAAAACGGCTCCGGAAGTTCAGGACCTGAAAAACTGCTAAAAATAGTAAGTTTTGTTGCAACTTGAAAACTGAAAGAACTGATGATGGGGGATCAAATGGAATAGGTGGTTGGCCACCAATATCCACCTGGATCATTAAGCCACCAAAACGGCTCCGAGAGTGGAGGACCCGAAAACCTGCTAAAAATAGTAAGGTGTGCTGAATGTGAAAAGCTGCAAGAATTGATGGTGCTGGTACAAATAGAATAGGTGGGTGGCCACCGATATCCACCTGGATCATTCCTCCCTCCTTAGGAAGCAAGGGTCCCCATTGCGTTGAGATCCTCCATGAGATGAGGCAAATTTTGCTGAACTGAGTATTAGATGTGTTGAAGATGTCATGGACCTGCGGGTGGACATGCTGGATGCGTTTAGTAAATTTGGTTTCTTTATCAGCCTCAGACAGTACATGTTTGGATTCTTTATGTGTAGTTGCAAGATGTATGGCAACATCAGGCGGTGGTGCGTTGGGAGTCAGATGAATGGAGTGCTTGTCCTGACAGTGTAGAGGAACCTCTGGGAGTGAGGAGAAAATGTCCTCGTATTCCTCCATGAATTTGTCCATTTGCTGCAGCCGTACAGGGGAGCCCTGTTTCGAGGTTGTGGCCCCAATAATATTCTTTCCCTGTGAGCAAGTTGTAAGGAAAATAAATTTCCTCGTTTGGGAAACAATCTTACTGCGTTGTTTTGCAGTAGTTAAAGAGATGACCGGAGGTAGTACTACCTCTGGTATCCTGTACAAGTTATTTCCCAAAGTAATAATAACAGCACGAGGCCTAGACTCATACACAGCATGTCACCTCCACAAGAGTGGTTGGCCCAATAATACATCAGCTACATCAATAGGAGCAACATCACATAATACCTTATCCGTGAATGGCTTGATACTATATGGAAGACGTCACTGCTGGTGGATGCAGAGATCTCTCCCTGGGTGGAGCCACCCGATGGTATACGGTTGCGGGTGTGCTATGGTCGGTAGGCCTAGCTGCTTCACAACCTCTGCTGAAATGAGGTTCTTTTGGCTTCCGCTATCGACGAGAAATTGCAGCGGAGAACCCTTTACCCACATCTGCGACTGGAAGAGGCACTCCCCCTCCTCTGGATCCTCTGGACCCTCCTTCTGGATCTTGGTGGTGGCAACAATGGCACTAGGATCCACATCAATGATCTGCTTCCCTTTGTCATTGCCTTTGTCTGGTTCTAACTCAGGATCAGAAAATGCATCTGATTCGGGTGCCTTTAGTTCGGCCACCAAAGACTGTTTGGGCCGACACTCATTTGTGCTATGAGTGGGGCTGTTATGAAATTCACACCACTTCCCTGTGTCCTTCTTTGGATTTGTGGTGTTGTTCTGGGTCGCATTGCTTTGGCCTTGCCCCTTGTTCTTCGGTTCGGGGGCACCTTTCGAATTTGCAGATCCAAAGTCTCGTTTCTTCTGCTTAAATTTCTGCTCTATCTTGGCGGCATAGCGATATGCCGTGCCAAGTGATGTTATGTCGAGGAACTCCATTTCCTCCTGAATGTGTTTGTGCAAAAAACCACGGTACTTGAGCACCAAATGTCTCTCTGAATCTTTAATACCCAACTTTGTGCGCAGGGTATGGAACATATTCGTCAATTCGTGCACATCTTGATCCTTTTGTTGCCGCAGCGTGGTCCATTGGATGTATTTGTCCTCATAGCTCCCCACTGGGTAATATTGTTCCTTGATGCCGTCTTGGAATGAATTCCAAGTGGGTGTGGCCGAGAATAGAGAGGGTTCCCCTTCGCCCTCTTGCTCACGGTAGGCTTCCCACCAGTCTTTGACATGGGGGGCGGCTTTGAGGAGTGCAAAAATAATCTTTTCTCGGTCAGAGAAGTCATGGACTGAGAAATACCCTTCCAGCAAATTTAACAATATGTCTATAGTGTCTGCATATATTTTTCCTTCAAATATAGGAATGTCAAAGTTTACTTGTACCTTGAAGGAAGTGATGCCTCCAGAGTGGCTGTTGGATTCAGATGCGCCATATGTGGGCAGTCGTTGAAGGATTTGAGCAAAGTTATCCATCATCGCGTTCCTTTGTTTCTCAAGAGCCTCCTCGAGCAGTATTTTGATAGGATCTCCTGCTCCCTCATCTTTCTTTTCTTCCGCCATGGGAGGTCATCGGGGTTTGCGAGGCTGATCTTGCAAGGGTTCAACTAGATCGAGCCCTAACTCCTTATACCATTTGACAGGGACAGCACAAAGAAAAACAAGAAAACCGGACAAAATACATTACCACGCAATCTCTGGTTATGCGGGAACGCAACCGAATACGAAATAACCATAAACATAGAGATGCAACGGAAATAATGCGTCATTTCATTAATATCAAATAACAGAAATATGCTTACAGACATAATGGAAATACAATAGCTAGGGTGCTGGTAGCAAATCTCTGAGAAGAGATGTGGTGGCTAAAGACCTCTGAACTATGTTCCAATGAGGCTCGAGGGCCTATTTATTATTGAGAAACAATGGAGAACTCTAAGCGTCCAAAAACCAAACCCTAGGAGATGAAGAGCCAAAACTATGGGCCCCGTTTGGGTAAGTTGGTGGTTCAAATTCCTAGGGACGTAACTTTGGCATACGATCTCTATTTGATGCGCTCAATAGCTCGTTAGAAAGATCTATCCGAGGACTACAAGTTTCAACATGAATATCATTCAAAAATGGAATGATATTCACTGGAGGCGCGATGCCCAAAAAAACATCGTTTAGGGCCTCAAAACGGCTCCGGAAGTTCAGGACTCGAAAAACTGCTAAAAATAGTAAGTTTTGTTGCAACTTGAAAACTGAAAGAACTGATGATGGGGGTTCAAATGGAATAGGTGGGTGGCCACCAATATCCCCCTGGATCATTAAGCCCCCAAAACGGCTCCGAGAGTGGAGGACCCGAAAACCTGCTAAAAATAGTAAGTTGTGCTGAATGTGAAAAGCTGCAAGAATTGATGGTGCTGGTCCAAATGGAATAGGTGGGTGGCCACCGATATCCACCTGGATCACTCTCTCAAAAGGGGTTTATCATATTATATAATGATGAAACTATATGGCTAACTCTATTTGAAAAATAACTTGATCGTGATGTATGTAGGTTGAAAAGAGTACAGGTCTGCAACCATTGGGCTTAGTAAACAAATCAGTAGGTTTAGTGGTAAGGTATCTTAACATGGAAGCTGAGGTAGGTAAGAGTTTTAAAAAAAGATAAATCACACATAGAACGTAGAGAAACACAACCATTTCATCAATAAAGGAAGTCAGAGCATACACATATGAATTCTGAGTAATAAAGATGAAATCCACTCCAAGTAGTACACATAAAAATATATATCAAAAAAGTATTAAAAACCCCATGATAATCTTAGGTCTGTCAAGAAAAAGTCCTCTATATTACTAATATCAGTCAAATTACATAAAGTTGCAGTAGTGCAAAAAAATCCAACCCTTTATAATTTTGATAATCTTCCCTTTAATGAACCTTCTTACATTAGAGATGATCTGCCTCTTGGCTAGATTCATTGAACTCTTCCTATGAAACCTTTCATAACAGGAAAACATGTGTTGTAATGAGAAAATTACATCTACACTCTAAAAGAGTCCTTTTCCTAATAGGACTCAAACTCCTATTTATTACATCAAACTACCTTATCTCTTAAAACAGTTACATATCTGACAACTAATTCTTCACATGTTTGAATGGGATATGTCATAGCTCATCACTACTTGACATCTTAAATATCGTCCTCAACATATGGAAACAAGCCCTATTTTTCAGGAAAAAAAGACCATATCTTCAATGAATGCTTCAGCTGATGAGTTGTCTTCATTTCATGGTCTTCAATTCATAGATGATTTCTAGCAAGGTCCCTTGACCTGTTTGATGTGTCCACCTGTCCAAAAATGGTCTTAAACTGCTCAAAAAACTTCAAAGACAGCTCGCTACGAAAACAGGGTATTTTCGTAGCGTGCTTTCATAGCGTCCAAAAAATGACTTCTTCACCAAAAAGTTTTTCTTCTTTGCTCTTGCATGGTTTCTTGAGCTTCTTTCCTCCCTCATCTATATCCTTAGCTTGGACTATGGGAGTCTCTTCATAATCAATAGAATGTAGAATGTCTTCTAAATTTCCTTTAGTCGTTTTTTGACTCCTTGTAATCCTTTTGTTGCCATGTTTACTCAAAGTTGGCTCTTGTTTTGCAGGTTTTCTTATAGTTGAATTATGTTTTGTAGGTGAAACAACAGGTGTATCAAGTTTCTGTAACTGATTTGTTTCCATGATTATTGGCTCACTTTTCTCTGCCCCTAATGCTTCATTTTGTTCTGCCACTGAAGGTGATGTTATACCTCTAGGTTTAGGAGTTCTTTCAGGGGTGATGTCATCTACTTCAAAACCATTGAAAAACAGAAAAGAACTAGTCTCTGCCTAGTCTTTTTAACTCATCTATAACCAACAACTTTATTAAACCATGATGAAATAGTGAGGTTTCACTTCCTTCAGATTTAGCTTGAACATTTTCTTCCATTTTTTCTAAACTTTTGTATGAATAAAAAGGTAAATCAAGAGATTTCTTATCCACAAAATGTAGCAGAAAATTGAAGTGGTGAGAATATACCCTATGATACCTCCCCTTCAAAAGTGAAGTATTTCTAAATGATTAGCAGTAGCTTGGAGATATTATATTTCATGTAGCTCCTTGGAATGGAATTTGTAAGGTCAACCTCAATATATTTTGGCTTGATAAATTCTTTACATTCCTGCATGTTGAATTTGAAACCTTTGAACCATTGTTCTTCTCCTCTTGGAATTCTTGTTTTTGCTTCAATGGTCTCTGGAGTTATAGTGAGGTTTAGCATTCCCTCTTTTGTAGTTTTCCCCTTGAAATTTATGGAAAACTCTTTAGAGACCTGTACATGGCATCCTTGCAATATTTGGAAAAACTGCAAACACCCTCTTCTTCTGAAAACTTCTGAAGTTGTTGGGCCTTCATTTATCAGGTTCATGTATGATGGTTCATATCTGAGGCACTGGCCACCTTTTTTGGTCTTCTTCTTTGCAGCCATGGTACTTTTATGTCTTCTCTACCTCACTTGATTAGTGATACCTGCAAAGTTTTTAAAATACCAACCACATCTTGGGGTCAGTGAAATAGCTCTCCAGAGCTCAATAACATGCAAAGAGGGAGTAGAGAATGACAAATGACTCTATTGGGAAATATTTTGAAGTTAGATCACAACTCATGGCATAATGATGACTCATGCATGCTTAAAATGGTAATAATGACTTCAACCATGACCATTGTACCTTGATTTAACCCTAACTAACTCGAATGGCATCTACCCTATCCCCTTCAATCATTTACTGGAACCTAGCAGCTGTTTTGACAAGACAGATAGGAATTCTTCCTTTCGTAGCATTCTTAGTGTATTTATGGGCAGTTTCACTACGAAAGTATTAGAAATTTCGTAGCAAAAAGTGTGTTTTTTATATGTAATTCACTCTAAAATGAAGTTTTTGGAGTTGTAAGCTTGGGAAATGAAAAAATTTAGGAAATAATGACTGATGTGACATGAAAATTTTTGAATGGGGGTGAGTTTTGCACTTTAGGATAAGATAATAATAAAAACTTAAAATTTTCCTTAACCAGGTAATGAAAAATTAATTCTATGACCCTACCTTTGACACATGAACCTCTAAGACGTTTTCAAATGATGTTTCATTTTTTTTCTGAGTAATAACAACTAGTATGAGAGAATTTTAGTCGAGAACCACCACAATAGTGGGATATACATGCTATCCTTAAAAATATGACAAACGAATGGCATAAATTTTTTATTTCCATGTTTGGGTGACTACAAATGTTACTTAATGTGTCCCAGGAAGCATTGAACACTATAGTAAAAGTGGTTATGAAAGGGAATTTCTAGAAACTATGATGGAATGATGTTCCTGAATGTGAAAAAATTGAACAAGAAATACGTAATTCAAAAAAATTTTGGTCATTCCAGCAAGAATGATATCAGGTAATAATGTTGATGGTAATAGAAAGGAAAGTTAAAACAAATGGGCTTGAGGTAAAAACTCCTTGGCCAAATTGGAAATTTTTATTCTCAATGTTGTGGATGATTTGCACATATAAAGCAAGTTCTCTTAACCTTGACTTTATCAACACAAGTAATTGTGTTGTGTTCATGATCGTGATGATTATGGAATAAATGTATATGATTCCATTTTTATTGACAGGTTATTGTCGAGATCATTCTTGTGAATGTGTATGTGATGTATAATATGTTGTGATAGGTAGGTATAGGAATTCCTAGACCCTTATTCTATGTAATGTGTCAGGTAGAGGCGGGTTAGTCTCTTGACTTCCTATCATAATATTTTATCAATAGAAGAATATCTGGTTTGGTAGTGCCCATATTTGCAAGGTAGTGAATGGAATCATATATATATGTAGTCATCATTGGGTGGAAGTATAAACATCTATATTCCCTTAATTATTGATGGTGGAGGTGAGAGTATTGATTAAATTATTTTTTTGGCAATCGATCCAGTGTGTGGAATTCGAAGAGAAGAGAAGGCACCAGGTGTTTTCCAAGTTAGACAGCAAATCTATTTTGTGTACGAGACTAAAGAATTTCATTGGATTCTTTCCAACTTTGGAAACTATTCTAGTGTGAGTAAAGCAAGAAAAAAGGAGAAAATGATGATGAGTATCAATATTTCAATCAATTTTAGAATTTCTAAATTATGAAAATAATTTAGTTCTCTAGTTTATGATGATTTGTTTTATGGTCTAACATAGTTTTTTTTTATTAGAATCAAAATAAATTTCACAGATAAGTTACCAATCAGGTATAATTTAAATTCATTACAATTCCTTTATAAGGAGTCTAATGGAAATCATGTGTTATTATGTATGAAATCATGGAAATTTCCCAAATTGGGTGCTTGGAGTTGGAGCAGTGCGTTGGTGAAATATTTCAGGGGCAGGGCCATTGTGGGGCAGTAGCACCAATGGTGCCAATTGATTACCATAAAAGCACTCTATGATTGGAATGACATTTTTTAGGATTCATCATTCCTTGGTTTTTAGACCCCTTCGATGAAAGTAATCCTTGCCAATAATGGTCCAGTTAAGGGACTACGAAGCAAAGAAGGGGATGCCCAAACTTCGAAGAAAAGTGACTCCATAGAATGGGGTGACTAGATTTCCCAAGGGACTATGAAGCAGAGAAGGGAAGGCTAGAAAAAAATTGTTTTTTTCATTAGGATAATTGATTTGAAATAAAAATCACATTGCGGGTGTGTCAGGAAAACAATGAGTTGGGAAATATCCACTGAAGTAACACAGAGCGCAAGATAACAGCACTAGACATTGGAAGTAGAAAAAACTATAGTGAAAGAGAAAAAATATAAGTTGGATTAAACACATTGAAAATATGACCATTGGAACATGGTAATGTTTATCACATCCTTCTTTGTTTTTTGGTTCAAGAAAACATATATAAATTTGTAAATACTATACAAAGTTGTGAATCTAAAGCTCCATACATAATATGATTTTTTTAAGCATGTATTTTATGTTATTTATGGACAAAGAACATCAAGGATGGTGTTCCCCCAAAGTGGAGGGGCTTCTAAAAACACCAATTATTTTACATTCATCAATAAAATGTAGATATTTGATAGAAAAAAATTAGTTTGAATAAAGGGACACAAATTCCAGAGCCCAGGGGGTTACTTGCTTGGGATCTTTCAAGGTTTCTTTACAGCATGAAATACTAATTATTTATGAAATCCATTCAAGGATGGTTGATGGATATTAAATGGGATGGTTTTCAAAATTAATTGAACTAGAGAATAAGGAAAGGGCCATGCTTTCTTCGGAAAAAATGGCAATGTAGAAAGGAAAACAAATTATGATGCATGGGTAGCATGGGAAGTTGGGAAAAAAAAGAGAGGTAAACCATGTAGAAAAAATAGTATTTGGGGTAAAATCACCAGTTATAGGAGAAAGCTAAGGGCAATGCATTTGATTAGTTGGGTGCATGAGGGACAGAAATAACACTTCCTAGAGTCTGGTGATAGCTAAAAAACAATTTAGGCACAACTTGTGGATTATCAAGTGAGAGGGGTCTCTATGTTTTCCATGGAACAAGGAAAATAATACTAGAAAGCTCAATAGGAGAGAGAGAATATTGAAGTATTAAAATAGAGAAAAACATATGGGATATCATATTTTGGTTGGAAAGAAGGCACCCGAAAATTCTCTCGGTTGAGGAAGAATGGCCTCTGGATTACCTGTTAACCAGAGGGTGGATATGGTTTTATCTAGAATCCCTTGATGGTTGGGGTGTAGGATTGTACCTTAGATTCTTCATAGGAGGATTTTTGAACACCTTCTTGTTGTGTTTGTTTTACAGTGAGCTCTAGAGTTTCCAAAATGGGTGGAACCACTCTACTGTTGTTTGAAGGGTGGACATTTCTATCTCTAGACTCCCCTAACCTTCTAGGGTGGAGAAGAAACATTTGGATTCCCTACCATTTACTTGTTGTTGAACAGCTGAAGCATGGAGGAAACATTTCTCTAAAATATATGCACTTGCGTTGACTACTAATTAGTTGGTGGATGGAGGTGGGTGAACCTCTCGAGTCTCTGTTTCAACTACTAGTTGGAATTTGATCACTTGAGCACTATAGTCTCTAGAATATAGCTAGGGGGTGATAACTACAAGTGAGAACTATTTGTAGTTTTATATGGTTGGGTAGAAATTTGTTGTACCAAACATAGTTCCCCAACCTATATTCTAATATAAGTATTCCATTATGTTCATCAGCAGCAGTAAATGTATGCTATGTTTACTAAGTTGAACCAATTCTATTGATGTATGAGGCATGATCTAAGAGTTGGATCTTGAAATAACTGACTGATTTGGTTTTCATTATTGTGCTTAATAGTTTTTTTATAATGTTATGAATTTTTTTGTGAGGAGTTATTTAAATATATGTGGTACTCAGACCTAAATTCATTATAAGAATTTCTCATTCTTAACATGAGATTTTGGACTAAGAATAACTCAACATGAGTTGACGATGTCGTATATATATATATATATCCATCTCTTATAACCATGTCTTATAACCAGGGGCGGAAGCCAGTTGGAAGGAATGGTGAGTTTATTTTTTCAAGATCGATGGTCAGGAGTCATAGGGGCTTTCAGCTTTATGACATTAGCAAGGGGTGGCGAAAATCCCACTTAATTAGGATGATTGATTGTGTCGTGGAATATAGACAACTGTAAAATTGGTGGAGCTTCCCCCTATGATCTGAGCGAGGGGAGAAGGAGATCCTACTTGTCATTGATCATATCGGTTGTTGTCGGTCATCAGAAAATGTATTATGTAGGCCCACAAGTTGGGATTGTTTCCATGTCAACAGTTGGGTCAGGTCGAGTCGGATGCCTCGGTATAAGGTGAGGCATGTTGGCCAATTTATGGTCCTAACTCTAGTTAGTAATGCATTTTGGAAATCATGGAATCATGTTGACCTCTGATCTCCTAGAGGAGGGTTCCTATCCACATGGAATTAATCACGATGGTGGAGTAGGTGTGTTAGGTATTATATGACTTCCACTTGGGAATCAACGATGACATGGTGTTGATGGCTAAATATAACCTCGTCAACAATAGGGAAGGCCACCTAGCCAGAGTCGTAAATTGGGTTTATCCATTTATATAATGGCTTCAACTAGTTCAATTAGGTCAAGTTAGCCCCTCTCTCTCCCTATAGGCTTATAGTTTGTCTATTAATTACAAATATAAAGAGAGAAATTATACTTGCCTTATTGTTTTGCATATGCAAGAACACAAATCCTTAAGCTAACTTGAGGGACCATCTAAGCCACACCTAAATTATACCCCTATGTAAGGGAACTTCAATGACTTCATACTTAAATCTAAATTTTGATCTATTCGATGATGTAGGTGATAGAAATAAATTCTAAATCTATCTCGATTAATAAGATATAGATATATCTCAACCAATAGCATAATAATTAAGATATTGGGGATTTTTACATGCCTTGTTTATGATGAATATCTGGATAATGACATAGTTATACTATATGATATTATATTTACCAAAACATGCTCTGTTTAAAGATATTAATAACAATGAATGATTAACTATTAAAACTATAAAAAAAAATCTCATAATCCTTAGTAATTATATCAATTTTAGAAGACATATTTCTAAGTAAATAATTACTTAGAAATCTGATTTAAGCACTAAAGAAAAGAGAAAATTAACAACAAATCTATGATACTTATTAATGATATAGCTAATGCAAAAGATATCCACACTCACATCAAATAAAAATGCACAATATGAGTAAATTTACACAGATGTGCTATTAAATAAATAAAATCTGCATTAAAAATTAAATTATTTTAAATAAAAACTAATGAAACTTCATCTCTTCCTCTGTTCTTTCAACTTATCTTTAACAATATTTAACAAATAATAAACTCTTCTCGTAAAAGAGTGATTTGAAATAGTACAAGGATCTCCCTCCAATACAAATTTCAGATTTGAAAAGAAAAATCCCCATCAAACCAGATCTGATTTTTCCCCTTACTTATACAGCTAAAGAAACATTACAAAAGTGCTTCAGAATCCCCTAAATGAAGATAAGTCGAATGCCTCCCTCATTCTCAAGACTGATATTAATAATTTACAAGAAATGTCCAAAATGAAGAGATGTTGGGAGTAGTTTTTTACATATTCAATTAAAGCTCTAAATTTCCATTTTTTTCTATGTTGGTGAAATAGAAATTCTCTAAATCTCCTTTTCCTCATCTCCCCAATCGTTCTTCTTCCAAAAATAACCAAAATAAATTAAATTAAATTAAATTGCACATTAAAATCAGAATTACAAAATCTGGAAAAAACCAACTCTCCAATCAAAATCAAATTAAATGAAAAATGTGCTTTCGTTGATCATTGACAGAGCTTCTATGGTTCAAAGGAGTTGTCATGAAGCCAATTTGTAGCAACAGATGTTTGAGTAGATGAAACTGTTCAGAAAAAGTTTTTGAAATTAAAATTTGTTACACTTTCGTAGCTTCAACTTCTGCTCTATTTTTGGCATATTGAATGTGTACATTGTGTTGAGTTAATGCTCCCATATTTTTCTGCTTAATTATAGATTTCAAACCAACCATAGTGGGCTTCATTTGACCAAGTAGAACTCCATATATGTATCTCCAAAGTTGAAGTGTGAAAAATGCGAACATTATGAAAAATGCATGCCTTGACAAAAATTGAGCAGCTTTTTATTAAAAATTCTTATTTTAACTATATTCATAATTTTTAATAAAAAATAATTAAAATTAAATAATTACTAATTATTATCATTATTATAAAAATTAAATTGAATTTATACACAAATGATTTATATATATGAAATAAAATTCCTAACATAATTTTAATAAAATTAAAATTAAATGAAAATAAATTAAATCAAATTTGATTAAAAAATATAAAAATAATTTAAAATAATAATTTAAAATTATTTTACAAAGTGTGAAGCTCATTATTACCTTAAGGAGACACAAAGAGGCGTTATACGTAAACAATATAGCCAGGAGTGTTTGAAAAATGTAGTCGGAGAGGGAGGAGCTCATGGTCCATGTGGAGTGGGGGCCTGCTTCCCATACTATGTATTATAATTCCCCTTTTATTATATACTTGAGAGCCTTGTTATATAGAGAGGAAACTCCAGTCCCGGCGAGGTCTGCGTCTTCTATGATTTAGGAATTTGGAAATATAAATTTGTTCTCTAGTTATACCGAGGAAGTTGGGTTATCATAGTGAACACATCCATAAGGGTAAGGAGGTTTGTTCCCAATTTATATCAATTACAGAGAATGGAATCAATAAAATTTAGAGTATCATTTTCCATTACATTTCATTGAGTAAGTTGTAGATACGTTTGTAGGGAAAAATTAGTTTTATTTTCTTGATGGATTCAACAGATATGATCACATTCAAATCAAACTTGAATATCAATACAATACATATTTCATATTTCCATGGGGTATTTATGATTATAGGGTACTTATTTTTGGATTTAGTACCACAAAACAGACCATTAGTGTGAGAGATAGCACCAAAAATCATTTTGTTTGAGCCTCCAGATTGGGTTCAATTGGTGGTGCAGAACATGACACTATAGTGCATTTTCATATTGGAAGCCACAAATAGCATCGATAATAGAATCGTAAATATTATCGCATTTAGCATCGAGAAATTTTCTGGTGTAATATAAATTCTCTAAATCTCATTTGCCTCATCTTCCCAGCCATTCTCCTTCCAAAAATAGCCAAAAATAAATTAAATTGCACACAAAAATCAGAATAACAAAATATAGAAAAAATCAACTTTCCAATCAAAATAAAATTAAATGAATAAGTTAAAGGAAAATTGTGCTCTCGTTGATCATTGACAGAGCTTCTATGGTTGAAAGGAGTTGTGATGAAACCAATTTTTAGCGACAGAAGTTTTAGTAGACGAAATTTTTCAAAAACAAATTCCCAAATTAATCTTTTTTACACTTTCGTAGCTTCATCTTCTGCTCTATTTTTGGCATATTTAATGTCTATAATGGGTTGCGTTAATGCCCCCATATTGTTCTTCTTGATTCTAGATTTCGAACCAGCCATCCCGGGCCTCATTTGACCAAGTAGAACTCCATATATGTCTCTCCAAAGTTGAAGTGTCAAAACTGCCAGCGTTACGAAAAAGACATGCCTCAACAAAAATTGAGAATTTTTTATTAAAAAATATAATTTTAAATGTTAAACATATGCATGGTAAATGGAGAAACTAAACACATAAGGAGAAAGATAAGTGTGATTTATTCATATTATTCACCATAGGTGTCTATTTATGTTACATTGGTGTGACCCTTGGATTCATCTTCCAAGGTCACTTGGAATGCTTTGTGACTATTCGCCTTCCACACCTACCCATAGAGGATTAGGTGTCCAACATTCCCCCCTTAATCCAAAGGCGTATGTGTAAGTCCCTGAAGAGATTTTTAATACAAATCTGCAAAGTATGCATGGCAGCACTTAGGCTGAATCAACTCTCTGAAATGTTGGCATAAAGAGGTGGTTTAAGGATGACCACCAGCACTAGAACGTAATGCTTATTGCAATTCCCAGAACTCTTCCAAATATGGCAAGAAGCTGAGGGCTTCTTCTAGAGGAAGTGTCCCTCATATTTGAAGAAGGAGACCTTCAACCTAGAAAAAGGGAGGTCTACAACCTATGATGGTTTAAGGATGACCACCAACACTGGAATGCTTGATGCATTTCCCGAAACTTTACCAAGGCTGGTAAGAAGCTGAAGTCTTCTTCTAGAGGAAGTGCGCCAAATTCTTTGAAGAGGAAGAATATGAACCTCACATGGATGGTTTATGGCTATCCACCAACCAAAGGAATCCCCATGGGCATCCGTGTCTCTAGCTACAACTTTGAATTTGGAATGACGAATTGTGGCTCAGGATCGCTTGAACTGCCGTGTCTCTTGCTACAACTCTGAATCTAGAATGAGAGATTGTGGCTCAGGCTTGCTTGATGTGGCTTTGGAGCTTGTAGGTGATCAACATTTCCCCCCATGTCAGGTAAAAGGTGAGATGATGGTGAAAACTCAACTGCAAGTTTGTTCAATATTCGAGAACAAATTCTGACATGCGACTTAAACATATTCTTGGTTGTTGATTCCCATTGCCAAGAAGCAATCCATCCAAGATGAATCTTTGTTCTTGCAGGAGGCTTGTTTCTGAAGCATCTGTGTGAAGAGTGGGTGTGCCGACCACAGTTCTTGCATGGGTGAAGATCGAAACAATGATCTTTCATATGGCCAACGCGATCACAATTTTGGCATTTTACAATTTGTTGTTGTTGTTGTGGAAGAGGATCAGGATCCAGAACAGATGAATGTGAACTGTCATAAAGGAATCTGACACTCTAAAATTTGATGTGCTTTGAGTAGTCTGAAATATGAAAGGACAATTCCTTGTTATATCCAAGACCTTTTCTGTTCTTGTTGTGGACAGGCTCTTCCCAAGGTCTGATGATGGGCTTGGGAAGTGCAGACTAAACTGCTACATCTACATGCGAATCTGCTCTTGTACGAGGAACATGAAAGGAGTCTACCTTAACGTTACTAACTTGACCATTTCCAGATTTTTGATAGGTGTCATGATGCTTATGCTACTGTAACTCATCTTGCTAAAACTGAGACTCAAGCTGCAAAAATTCAATCTTGTCTTGTGCATCTTGTGGACAATTTTGGATATTAACAAGGTTGGCCTTGTTGATTTTTATTGTTTCTTCAACTGTACTTTGTATCAAGGTTTGGATGAAATCTAATACTTCACCAATTAGACTCATTTTTATCAAATCAACCTAAAAAATTAGTTAAACAATCTTCTTAACTCCCATTAACTGTCGGCAAGTAATCAACTTAGTGAAGTTGAGGATGATTCAATGCCTTGAATCCTCAACTGCGAGGGTACCTCTCTTCAAATAATAAAATATTGTAGTAAAAACAACGTAGATTAGAAGACCCTCCATTTACCATGCATGTGTTTAACATGGTATCAGAGCGGGCAATTGTTGGCCCTTCTCTAGTCAAATAAATTTTAGTTGTATTCTCTGCGCTGTCTAGCTAATTTTGAGAATATGCCAATCAAGTCCATCAGAGCCAACACCAACGAAGTCTATAGAAAACGTTCCCTTCTGACCTGACATACCTGATGCTCCTTGCCATCTTTATCCATTAGCAGATTCAACTCCTACCTTTTTGTATGCTTTTGAATGCCCGTGGGCTAGTTTGACTCTTACAAGGGGACCCTTAGCACCAGATTCTTGAAACTTGTGTTCCATGTTCATAAGCAGGTGGACTAGTCTCATAATTTAAGTTTTCGAACATATTTTTATGTTTGGATTGTAATTTTATTTTTCTCTATTAACCAATTCCTGTTGGTCATGAGTTTCAATATTCACGTTATTTTGAGGACGCGGAAGTGTGAATATTTTTTGGAGATGTAGATTTTTCTGGGTGATTTTCTGCAAAGAGGAAATAAATTATTCATCGCAGGTCACTGCACAGGCTCATTCTTTGGACCAGAGTTGGTGCTCACATTCCAACCGAGCCACTTTTTGACGTCTCCATGCTCCTTCTCTACTAAATCTTTCTCTCTCAACCAGCCTAGCACCTGCGTGCATCCCCTCCCATCCTTCGCTGACTCTTCCACTTTTGCCATCCATTCCACTGCCTCTTGGCTCTCCATTACACCACGCTGCATATAGCCTCTACTGCACCACACATATGCCCCCTCACTCTACTCTTCCCATCCCTCCCGCTCATTCCCTGGCCCCTCACTCTGCTTTGCTCAACACTACTGACACGTTCACTCTCCTTCCCCCTCACCCTCCCCTCATCGCTCACTACATTTGCACACTCCATCAGTTGCCTCCCTCCCCAATTAACTACACACGGTCACTCCCAACCCCTTTCCTCCCATCCCTGCAGCCTTCCCAACCCGTCACTCCCCTCCCCTACTCCCACTCCCCCTCCTTGCACAGCACCCACTCCCGCGTTCACCTTCTCGCAGGCTCCCTTTGCCTGCACTATCTACCTTCTCAGTAGGTTTCTTGCTTACTGCCACCATAGAAATATTATTCGTTCTCAAGGGCATCTCAAAGGGTGAAATAGAAAATCTTGAGAAAAATGAAGGTCTTGAAAATTGTTTGAGAACTTGAACAAGGGGAATTTTGGCATTGTTCACCTGTTGTCGAATTGGAGGTTTTTGGTGCTTTACATTCAACGATTTTTTTCAATTCGAATGCTTGACTCCACCATTCACTATTCCCATGAGTCACAACTCGAGAGAGATTGTTCTCATTCCTTTTATACCATATTGAGATTTTTCCTTATCAACATCACCAATTACGACGACGCTGGGGAGATTCAAATGGCATTGAATGCTTTTTACTTCATTCTGGAGAAGTTCTTGGGCTGTGGAAACATCAAATACTGGAGATAGATTATTCTTCTTCCTCTCCATGAATTTGGTATGGATGTCTACATAATATTTGTATGATTGTATATTGCATGTTTCATTCAAGAATATTTGGATGGAGCACATGCTGGCTCTTCCATTAATGCTATATAAATCCTAAAATGTTGTTATGCTAAATGACGGGTCTTCTACTCTACATTGTTTTTACTACAATATTTTATTATTTGAAGATAGGTACCCTCACATTTGAGGATTCAAGGCATTGAATCATCATCAACTTCACTGAGTTGATTACTTGCCGACAGTTAATGGGAGTTAAGAAGATTTTTTAACTAATTTTTTAGGTTGATTTGCTAAAAATGAGTCTAATTGGTGAAGTATTATATTTCCTCCAAACCTTGATACAAAGTACAGTTGAAGAAACAGTAAAAATCAACAAGGCCAACCTTGTTAATATCCAAAATTGTCTACAAGATGGACAAGACAAGATTGAATTTTTGCATCTTGAGTCTCAGTTTTAGCAAGATGAGTTACAACAGCATAAGCATCATGACACCTATCAAAAATCCGGAAATGGTCAAGTCAGTAACGTTGAGGTAGACCCCTATCATGTTCCTCGTAAAAGAGCAGATTCGCATGTAGATGTAGCAGTTCAATCTGCACTTCCCAAGCCCCTCATCAGACCTTGGGAAGAGCCTGTCCACAACAAGCACAGAAAAGGTCTTGGATATGACAAGGAATTGTCCTTTCATATTCCAGACTACTCAAAGCACATCAAATTTTAGAGTGTCAGATTCATTTATGACAGTTCACATTCAGCTGTTCTGGATCCTGATCCTCTTCCACAGCAACAACAACAAATTGTAAAATGCCAAAATTGTGATCACGTTGGCCATATGAAAGATCATTGTTTCAATCTTCACCCATGCAAGAATTGTGGTCGGCACACCCACTCTTCACACAAATGCTTTAGAAATAAGCCTCCTGCAAGAACAAAGATTCACCTTGGATGGATCGCTTCTTGGCAACGGGCATCAACAGCCAAGAAGATGTTTAAGTCGCATGTCAAAACTTCTTCTCGAATATTGAACAATCTTGCAGTTGAGTTTTTGCCATCATCTCACCTTGTACCTGACAGGGGGGGAAATGGTGGTCACCTAGAAGCTTCAAAGACACATCAAACAAGCATGAGCCACAATATCTCATTCTAGATTCAGAGTTGTAGCCAGAGACAGGGATTTCATAATTTCATATAAAAAATAATTAAAACTAAATAATTACTAATTATGGCTATTATAATGCAAATTAAATTGAATTTATACACAAATTATTTATATATATACAAAATAAAATTCCTAACATATTTTTAATGCAATTAAAATTAAGTTAAAATAAATTAAATCAAGTATGATTAAAAATATATAAAAAAGGTTAAGAATAATAATTTCAAATTACTTAACAAAGTGTGAAGCTCATTATGATCTTAAGCAGACACAAAGAGGAGTTTTACGTAAACAGTATAGCTGGGAGTGTTAATCTCAGGAGTGTTTTAAAAATGTAGTTGGGGACGGAGGAGCTCAGAGTCCATGTGGAGTGGGACCTCCTTCCCATAATATGTATTATAATTCCCCTTTTTTAATATACTCATGAGCCTTGTTATATAGGAGAGGAATCTCGAGTCCCCATGAGGTCGACATCTTGTATCATTTAGGAATTTGGAATTAAAATTTGTTCTCTAATTATACCGAGGAAGTTGGGTTATCATAGTGAACACGTCCCTAAGGGTAAGGAGACTTGTTCACAATTTATATCGATTATAGAGAATTGAGTCAAGCAAATTTAAAGTATAATTTTCCAATACCTTTCATTAATCAAGTTGTAGATATGTTTGTAGGAAAAAAATAGTTTTATTTTCTTGATGGATTCAACGAACATGATCAAATTGAAATCAAACTTGAATATCGGTATAATACAAATTTCACATATCCATGGGGTATGTATGATTATAGGGCACTTATTTTTGGATTCGCTACAACAACAAAAAACCATTAGCACCAGAGATAGCACCGACAATAATTTTGTTTAAGCCTCCAAATTGGGTTCAATTGGTGGTGCAAAACAGGACACTATAATGCATTTTCATGTTGGGAGCCACAAATAACAACGATAATAGCATAAAAAATATCATCACATTTAGCATCGAGAACTTTTTCTTCCATTCTTTCTTCAATTGTTGTCTCCATTTTGTACTTTTAGTTTTTCTCCCAATTGTGATTCCTATTTTTCTTCTTACATGACATCAAAAATAGCTTTTTTTGGGATTCTTAATTTATCCCAACTTACATTTCGATTATAACGTTTCTTTTTGCTTAAATTTTTTCTTCAGTAGAATGTCACTTGTTTCATAAATCTTTTCTCCCATTATGAAATATTTTTTAGCTTCTAATATGCCTTCTATTGTAATGTATCTTATTGTTTCTAATATTGCTTCCATTATTACTTCTTGGTTTTCTACCTCAATGGTTTCTTTGTTTTCTACATAAGAAACACCAAGTTTTTCTTCTAATATTTATTTCATTATTAATTTTTTTTTCTACGTAGATTTCTTCTATTTTTTCTTCTCAGGTAATGCCAATATTGGCTGCTACTATTCCTTCCATTATTACTCCTTTTTTTCTACCAAAATTGCTTATTTTTTTTCTTCTCAGGTAACAACAACTTTTTCTTCCAATATCGCTTGTAGTGTGCTTCTACTTTGGCTTCCATTGTTGCTCACTTTTTTCTCTTCTAGAACACCTTCCTTTCTAGCCTCATGCTTTGCTTGATTTTATATGCAAGGTTTTCTTCCTGTTTACTGCCTTATTTTTCTTCTTTTTTAGGCCCAGGGTTTTCTTACTTTTAGTGGTGGGACTATGACTTTTTATGATGGCCCTTTAATGACCCTCACTATTGAAACATATATAAGGAAAGATAGTGGTCATAAATATTCCATATGAATATTATGGAATCATGGAATTGAACCACCAACCACCTTCTTGTAAATCATGTACTCTTCCATTGAGCTAGCACCCTTCAAAGAGTTATACCTTAAAAATTTATAAATACTAGATTAGAAAATTTAGTTAAATTATAAAAGAATCAAATCACAAGGGAAACTATAGATACTAAAAAAAATTATAAATGTATATGTGATGAAAAATGCAAATGAATCCAATAAAAAATTTCTATTAGCACACCATACTCCCCAAATATAGCACTATGCTCTCATAAATTGTCAATAGAAAACATATTATCTATATAAAATAGTTGATAT
The DNA here is from genome assembly GCA_034641835.2 of Pinus albicaulis. Lineage (NCBI taxonomy): Eukaryota > Viridiplantae > Streptophyta > Pinopsida > Pinales > Pinaceae > Pinus > Pinus albicaulis. Next base: position 634,309,333 of record CM076574.1, on the reverse strand, counting down.
ACCAACTGAAAAAAAAAATATCAAAGTTGCAACTAACATCCTGACCCCCCATTATCTTTGTCATAATAAAGCTTTTAATATAATTTCACATTGTTCTTCTTCTTTAGATTCATTCAACAATTTCACAAAAGGCTCCAATGACTTCATAAAGGTTTTCCTAAAAAACAAAAAATAACATCATATCTTATTTTCACCGTGACAAAAATCAAACTATAAGAACAATATTAGCTTTATGAAACCCTAAAGGTTGCTTAATCAATAATTTCAATTCTCATTTTATTAGAGTTCAAAACTCTCTAAATCATATACTTACATTTGTCTAAACCTAAATTAATTGCATTTCCTCGTAATAAAAAGTTAAAAAAACCAAAGAAACCAAAGGATAAAAGAATGTTAGGCCATTGATACCTGTTGTTTGGGTACTTCCTTTGTGAAAACACATCAGACTAATATCTTCAGCAAGAAATTCCTCGTCATAGAGAGACCTAAAAATTTTAAGAAACAATTTCATAAGTGTAGCACCCTCATAACATTTAATTTGAATTTTGCACATTAACTCCAATTATATTTTTGCAATTGTACAAAAACTATCAAGGTTTTTTTCCCATGTCTTAACCTGATATTCAAAAAAGCACATAATCATTTTAGTAAACTATGTAAGCTTCATATAGTTTCCAAAAAACCCATGTACAAAACTTCTAATAACTGAAGTATTAATAATCAAAATAAAATAAGAAAAAAACTATTGAATTCCAAATTCTAACCAAAAAAAACAATATGTTTTATTTTACATGAAAAAAGGAAAAAATCAATGTTAGATGGATAACCATCATTATAAATATTGCACACATAAGTTAATAAGTATATCATGGTAACCCAATGGGTTAACACAACCAGCTTGAACAAACCAACTTTAAGGAAAACAGGTCATGGGTTCAAGTCCCTTAAATTCCCTCTGGGTTAGGAGTACATGTTATACACCAACATAGTTTACCATCAATTCCATTCATATGAATGTGGGGAATCCCCTCAAGTGTTTCCCTAAGGAATTTTTGCATGGGAAAAAAAATTACATGCTAGATGGAAATTCATGGATCTAAAAGTTGCATGTATAAATCCCCACATACTACATACACATAATGAAAGTGTAAGATAATAATTCCCTCGAGCCAATGTAGATATATGTTGTCATTAAATGCGTGTTGTAATTGGTAAGTTTAATCCTCGTATCAACTTTGATGGAAAATGGAATTGACATCCAGTCTAGGACAAGCATGAACAAATTATTGAGTTATGAATTTCAAGTCAGATAAAATGAAAACAAGTCAACAAAATACTTTAAAAATGTATCATATGTTTAAAAATAAGTGTAACCATATTTATGGTTAATAAAACACACATACACTCCTTAAATTGAATCAAACCTTCATGGAAACACAGGTTGAAGGATTCAATATCGCATCTGTATATATTTTGTAGTTAATTTCCAAAAAAATTATCTATTGAATTGACATTTTGATCAAAATATTTATATATACATCAATAAAACAAAACAAACATGTGCAAGAAGTAAAAACATGATATCGAGAGAAAGACACAAAGTATTCACAATTTCATTTAGATTTTAACAAATGTTGTCTATGAAATTAAAAAATTATATTTTCTCACACACATCAATAAAAATGATCAAAGTTTGTAGCAAAACATGATTCTTTAAAGTAGAAAAATGCAAGCTAGGTTGATGACGCTTAAAGTAGTTATCCATGGACCCATTTTCCCATTAGATTATAATATTGACAAAACTTTGTAAACATATTAAACACTTAAAAAGAAGAAAATACTTCTGAAATTTCAATATAAATCCATAAATGTTTTCATTATATGATGAGGCATAACACATATGGGGAAAAAAAAAGATATTACATGGTGAGAAAGATTAAATACTAACTTGATGCAACAGAAAATTTGAATTTTGTTTGCTGGTGTTATCACTCAGAAAAAAAATGAAACATCATTTGACAAAGTCTTAGAGGTTCATGTATTAAAGGTAGGGTCATACGATTCATTTTTCATTACTTGGTTAAGGAAAAGTTTAAGTTTTTCTTATTATCTTATCCTAAAGTCCAAAACTCACCCCCATTCAAATCTTTTCATGTCACATCAGCCATTATTTCTTGAAATTTTTCATTTCCCAAACTTACAACTCCGAAAATGTCATTTTAGCCGAGAATCCCTACTTTCGTAGCGAATTATAGAGAAAAATGCACTTTTCGCTATGAAACTGCCCAGAAATACACTAAGAATTCTACGAAAGGAAGGATTCTTGTTTGTCTTGTCAAAACAGGTGCTAGGTGTCAGTAAATGATTGAAAGCGATAGGGTAGATTCCATTCGAGTTAGTTAGGGTTAAATCAAGGTATAATGGTCATGGTTGAAGTCATTATTACCATTTTAAGCATGTATGAGTCATCATTATGCCATGAGTTGTCATCGCACTTCAAAATATTTACCAATTGAGTCATTTGTAATTCTTCACTCACTCTTTGCATGTTATTGGGCTCTAGAGATCTACTTCACTAAGCCCAAGCTATGGCCAGTATTTTCAAAATTTTGTAGGTATCACTGATCAAGCGAGGAAGAGAAGACATAAAAGTACCATGGCTTCAAAGAGGAAGACCAAAAAAGGTGGCAATTATCTCAGATATGAGCCATCAGACATGAAACTAATAAATGAACACCCTATAGCTTCAGAAGTTTTCAAAAGAACAAGGTGTTTGCAGTTTTTCCAAAGATTGCAAGGATGCCATCTACAGGTTTCTAAAGAGTTTGCCCTAAATTTCAATGGGACAGCTACAAAAGTGGGAATGTTGAACCTCACTATAACTCCAGAGACCATTGCAGCAACAACAGGAAATCCATGGGGAGAAGAACAATGGTTCAAAAGTTTCAAATTCAACATGCAAGAATGTAATGAATTTATCAAGCTAGAATATAGTGAGGTTGACGTTACAAATTCCATTCCAAGGAGCTATGTGAAATATAATTTCTCCAAGCTACTGCTAATCATTCAGAAATACTTCACTTGTGAAGGGAGGTATCATAAGGTATATTCTTACCACTTAAATTTGTTGCTACATTTTCTCGGTAATAAATCTCTTGATCTACGTTTTAATTTACACAGAACTTTAGAAAAAATGGTAGATAAAGTTCAAGATAAATTTGAAGGAAGTGAAACCTCACCATTTCATCATGGTTTAATAAAGTTGCTGGTTTTAGATGAGTTAAAAAATACTAGGAAGAGACTGGTCTTCTTTTCTATTTGTCAGTGGTTTTGAAGTAGACAACATCACCCCTAAAATAACTCCTAAAACTAGAGGTACAACATCACCTTCAGTGGCAGAACAAAGTCAACCAGTAGGGGCATAGAAAAGTGAACCAGTAATCATGGAAATAGAGCAATTTCAGAAACATGATCTACACCTACTCTTTCACCTGCAAAACAAAAGTCAACTATGAGAAAACCTACAAAACAAGAGCCAATTGTGAGTAAACATGGTAGAAAAAGGTTTACAAGGTGCCAAGAAGTGGCTAAAGGAAATTTATAAGACATTCTACATGCTATGATATTGAAGATACTCCCATAGTCCAAGCTGAGGATATAGATGAGGGAGGAATAAAGCTCAAGAAAGCCAAATCAGTAAAGAAGTTAAAGCTTCAAGGTGAGGATTCAGGTTTTATGTTTCAGGCTAGGAAACCCATGACAATACATGCTAGAAAACTCTTGGAAATTAGTAGAGAAGTTTATAGGGTAACTGTCATTGTCTAGCCACCACCAAGTATCATTTACCTATCATCACCTGCAAACGAAGATACACTCATCAAGAAAAAGAAAGGAAAGGAGAATATTATTGAAAAAATAGAGTTTGAGGTCCTTTAGGAACAGTTTAAGTTAGAAAATCATGAAATAGTAGTCATGAAGAAAGAGGCAAGGAAACATAATGTCCAAAAAGTGTAGTTTGAGAAAATGAAAGAGATTTGGGAAGATCAGGTTGATAGTGTGTCAAAGAACTTAGATGATACACAACAAATACTGAAATGGACTATGCCATTAGGAAAAGACGTGAATCATGTTAGAATAATGAACCTGCACTTGAAATATAGCAAAATAGAACTGAAGGACCAAGTTAAGGACCTCCAAGAGCAGTTTGAATTGATCAATGAGGAGCAAGAGAAGAAGGGTTTAAAGATGACTGTAGTTGAGGAACCCATAGCTCAACTCATCATTAATATAGAAGAAACACCTCAAGGCTCTTAAGTTGAGCTTTTTTATGTTTTGAGAGGTTAATGGCATGTTGAAAACCAAGTTTATACAGCTGGAAGGTACCTTTTTGAAACAAGGTCAAAATCTAGAAATTATACAGTTTTCCATAGTTTCATAGCGTTTCCTAGGCTTGAAGCCAGGAAAACGCTACGAAAATTTATGTAGTTGTATTTTTTCCCTTAAAACCACTTTTTGTAGCTTTCAAGAGGGGAGAAATGTTATGATTAAGTATCATGTCATTATGGACACCATGCAGGAGCAAAGAAGAAAAACTTTTGAGTGAACTAGTCATTTTTTGGACGCTACGAAAGCATGCTACGAAACTGCCTTGTTTTCATAGCGAGATGTCTTTGAAGTTTTTTTTGCAGTTTAAGAGAATTTTTGGACAAGTGGATAGATCAAATAGGTCAAGGGACCTTGCCAGAAATCATCCATGAATTAAAGACCATGAAATGAAGAAAACTCATCAACTGAAGTATTCTTTGAAGATAGGGTCTTGTTTTCCTGAAAAATAGGGTTTGTTTCCATATGTTGAGGAGGATATTTAAGATGTCAAGTAGTGATGAGCTATGACATAGCCCATTCAAACATGTGAAGCATTAGTTGTTATATATGTAACTATTTTAAGAGATAAGGTCGTTTGATGTAATAAATAGGAGTTTCAGTCCTATTAGGAATAGGATTGTTTTAGAGTGTAGCTGTCATTTTCTCATTAAAGAACATGTTTTCCTATTATGCAAGGTGTCATAGGAAGAGTTCTATGAATCTAGCCAAGAGGTAGATCATCTCTGATGTAAGAGGGTCTATTAAAGGGCAGATTATCAAAATTGTAAAGGGCTGGAGATTTTTTGCACTACTGCAAGTTTATGTAATTTGACTGGTATTAGTAATAAGAAGGACCTTTTCTTGACAGACCTGAGATTCTCATGGAGTTTTAATGCTTTTCTGATCTATATCTTTATGTGTACTTCTTGCATGCAGTGGATTTCATCTTTATTACTCAGAATTCATATGTGTATGCTCTGACTTCCTTTATTGATGAAATGGTTGTGTTTCTTTATTTTCCATGTGTGATTTACCTTTGTTAAAATCTCTTACCTGCCTCAGCTTCCATGTCAAGAGACCTTACCACTAAACCTACTGATTTGTTGACTCCATAAGCCCACTGGTTGCAGACTTGTACTCTTTTCAACCTACATACATCACAATCAAGTTATTTTTCAAATAGAGTTAGCCATCTAGTTTCATCATTATCTAATATCATAAACCCCTTGAGAGAGCCCTCTCAGACTAAAGAGGCTAATCTTTAGTCACAAGCCGGTTTGAAATTGTTACATAAAGTTGCCTGATTAGAAGCCAATCAAGTGCAATTTTGTGATAATAGCTAGTTTTTTCCAAACCATTGTACAAAATCCATAATATCATCCCATAACATATGCACTGCTTAAATATTAGGTAACTTTGACTCTTTATTGTGTCTCTTTACAATTTCAACTACTTCTAAAATATCAACATTTTCTACAATCACAGTTGTTAATGCACTATTCATGTCCTTTCATTTCACATTAAACATTTTCATTTCATTAAATTCGACAAGAGCTCCCAAACCCTCCTTATAACCACACAAAAAGTCAAAAGGATATATGTTAGTAAAAATAGACATAAAATACATGCGACTTTAAGTAGTTAGTTTGGTTCCTACAAAAAATTATCCCCACCTTAAGTGCTCTGCAAAAGCTTAAGTTGTGTGTTTCTATATTGGGAGAAAATAAAGAAGATTATATTATATCTCCCTCGCTTCTGAAATACTATGATATCATCAATATTGTTCATTACCAGAAACTTGAAAAAATATGTGTTGAATGAACCACAGTTCCCTTGGAAACAATGTTATATTTTAGAAGAGGTTGAAAAAAATGGCTTTTGGTGGAAATCGAGATAATGTTTGACAGAAAGTGCAATAAAAATTGCATTTTTTTTCCCTTTTGTGTCCTCAAAAAGCTCAAGGGACAACAAAAACCTTCGCATAACATTTTAAATAATATTGATGAGGAAAGGCCTCCTATGAAGTATATACATAATAAATGGAAATAATTTTTTCCTTGCAGGTTCACAATTCAAAACAACATAAGGATTTGGATCCTCTTCTTCAAGTTTTAAGGTACCCAGTTGTGTGCAACCTCCAATGAAGACCACCTATATGTCAATGAGCATAAATATTAATAAATTATTATAATTTTAAATCAAATAAGTTCATTCAAAAACTAATAGCTAAATTTATGATGAATTATAGTCCAAGACCAAACCATGTAGATTTAGTCTGGGACATCTAAATTTCAAATATAACAATAAAATTCAAGATTGAGGTCAAAAAGTTTGAATCTTACTCTTTTGATAAGGAGGACCAAGGAAGAGGGAAATCATGGTGTGCTACAAATCAAATCCCAAGGAAGAGGGAAAGCATGGCATGCCACAAATCAAAGTCTCTACCTGTCATAAACCAACCCAAAACCCTCCCCATTAAACCTATGTTGTAAATTCTCTAGACCTTAGTTTAAGGGACACATTTTCAAGAATCTAAACCCTTTTAAGAAAAGAACCTACACCAATTCAACACGAAATGAGAGTGCTGAGGAAACTCATAATCTTCTTGAAGAACAAAATACTCACTCCATGTCACAAAACATATTCCTTCCATCCTTAGAAACAATAGAACACTGACTTTCGCTTGCTACAATCATTAGTTTGTGTAAAGTTTATACCTTCAATTTTCATGCACATAAGAGAATAAGTGCAATGTAGCATTAAAATTTTGAACAAGAACATAAACATAATATTATTTTTAACATTCTAGAAATTAGGAACACACCTACAAGTTCTCAAAATCATATGGAAGAAGAAATATTATTAACAATGACTCCATCCTTAGAAGAAATAGTAACGTCGTCAAACATGATTCACTGTACCTTACACGACCATAAGAAAATATCAACGCAACATTTATCAATATAACTAGAGTAGAAGAAAAGAGAGTGTGTGTAAATCTGAGCATGTACCTTTCCCTTTCAATATTTTTTAATTCTAGCAAAGTAGAGTTGTGTCTTTTATTTTCTTCCTGGAGTCGAGTTTCTAGGTACTTACATTTTGAAGTGCATGTATTTGAATTATTAATATCAATATATCATATGCATTAACATTGACTACTTTAACTATTTCAAACATGTTGCATATTCCCAAAACATAATAGTCTTCTGTCCAAATTACATCATAAAAAATTGATAAGCTTTCCAACCCTCACACAAGTAGTTGAAAGTTACAATTACATCAAAATATACTATTCAGTATTCTCATGAAATCTAACAAACAAGAACTATCTAAATCACCTTCATGTGTTGTAATTACTAAAGCTAAGTTGCATAGTAACATATACACATGCCTATATCGACACACCATATTTCTTAAAAATTAAGATCTCGATAAAAGGAAATTGTACACACAACAAACATATACAACATAATTTTTTTAAAGTTACAATAACGATATAGAAAAAGAGTATTAGAAACATATGTCCACACTTATTAATAACATACAAATTTCACATTTTGAAATATATTTCAATAAAAATATCTATTACAAAATTTAGAAATGCAGTCCTACACTTTAGCCCCACAGGGGTAGGCGAGTTGGTAATCAGAATGCGGTGAAGTTCGTTTGTAAGGCGAGCCCGACAGGAGGTCACGAGTTCAAATCCCCCGGACTAAAGCGGAGATGTGGAGAGGGGCGGGCACATGCTCCCAGTGGGTATAGTGGTAGCGGTCAGAATCGACCCCGTGTAACGCGAGTCGCGAGGCTGCTCCAGTTGCCGATCCCACTGTATTAAAAAAAAAAAAAAATAGAAATGCAGGGTGATATGAAAGGATCAAATTTGTCTCTTTTTGGATGAGGGAAGGGCTATTTTATTTTATATATTTATGTTACATTTAAAAAAAGAAAATTAAGGATTTGGACGGTGGATTTTTTTGGCCAGAAATATATCTCGAGTGGATCCTCCAACAATTCCAAACTTGACACACATATTGAGTGGATTTGAACATGTAGAAACATATATCAAACCTAACCCAGTAGCTTCAAGTTTAATTCTTCACGACTGTTTTTGTGCAAACATGATACAAAACTCAGAATAACCAATGGGTTTTCAAATTCCTCTGGATATGGGATTTCCATGGTTCCTTTCGAGGGATATTTAAAACATATAACTAAACCACAACAAATCATTTGAAGATAATTCTATATTTATTTATGGAAAATAAATCATATATTTCATTACTAAACAATAAATAATCATACATAATTGTGCTAAGATATCCTCATTTTTCCAATATAGAAAAAAATCCAAATATTTTCTTAAAATGCTCATTAAAAACCTATGTTTTACTACTTTTCAAGATGTGGAAAAGGTGGGGGAAGGGTGTGCTTCCATGGGAAGCTAGAGCACACCTCAAAATATTGAGGAGAAACCATAAAAATTTGTAGTAATTATAAGAATAATAGGCTATATTGCATGGTATTATGAACACCTCTTACATTTTATAATTTTGGAAAATATTTGAAAACTTAAAAAAAAAAGTTGAATGACATTTTATTATTGTCCCCTAGAGATGAGACAATGGAATTTTAGCTTTAGGAAACTTAACTTTAACTATTTCCTATTTGCAATAGGGTCCATTTTGATCAAAACAACAAACCAGAGTTCAAAAAATTTGAATGACACAAAACTATAATAGCTGAAGAGAAGATGAATTTATATAGATATATATAATACAAATTTATGCAAAATTATACCCGCAAACCTTTTATTTCCAAGAAAAAATTAATGTAGCCATTCATAACCAGGGCCAAAAGCTTTTTGAGGGAGAAAAGAAATTGACAATTTATCCAAATATAAGATGGAAGGAAGAAACTTGTGTATAGTATTCAAATTTTATGCCCACTTTTTGAAAAAAAAGCATTTAATAGAATAATAAACTAGGTCATTGGTTCTCAGAATAATAGAACAAAATTATACAATTATCTTATGATCAGAACATGGAAGAAAAGATTCATCCACGTCAAAGTGTTCATATACCATTGAAGAAAAGAAGTAGCATCCACGTGACTTTGAAATAATCCCTTGGTAGTAGAAACATTATATATATTTAGAGAGAGATATGTGCATATGATCATAATATGGAAGGAAAGAAGAATCTACATCTAATGTATACATTGAAAGAATCTTTGAATGGGAGAAAAAATATATATACATCTATATTTGACTAGACCATGGAACAAAATAACGTCTGCATCAAATTTAGATTCGAACAAAAGTTAGATCCTGTGACACTAAACCCCAAACAAGGCTTACCAGGAGAGAGATAAAACATACTACATTTAAGGTCTAATAAGACTTGATGTCAATCCAGCTTCAATGAAAATAATTCATGTAATTGTTTGGGCTCTTCTTCATATTCCCCTCTATATGGGGAAAGGAGAAAATGAAAATAAGATAAAAGTAAAATATCTGGGAGAAGAGTTGTAGGTAGGATAGGAATGCCCTTTTTTTATCCCTATAGTTACAATTTTAATCATATTTTGTTTTAGATTAACAATGCAAATTTTCTATTTATTTTATTACTAACAATGCAAATTTTCTATTTATGTTGTTACTTTTAGAGTTATTTGGCTTGTATTTTTTGTTCCAAACATGTTACTATGCATTCATCTACTTTATAATTTGGTGCATTTATGACTAGTATCCACATCTTTTACATATTTCTTTTTGTGTAAAACCAACATGAATTTGTAGGTACTTTATGGAAATATGGGTAAATGATGAGGGAAATCCAATCAATATTAAGTTACATGCATGTAAATGACTTGAAACAAGAGTTATTCATGTTCCAATGCACATATTAAGTAATCAAGGCACTTTGAGAAATCTTGGAAGAGGATTTCAGGCCATAAGAAATTTCAAAAGAGATCAAAATTGAGAAGTGTTCGAAAATCCAAAAATTCAAAATCTACTATCAATTGATGTAATCTAAATAAATCTATATGAATACTCACATAAAATAATGAAAACCTAAGAAATCAACCATGAAAGTACAAAGGAGATAGTCACACTTGTACACAAATTAGTGATGAAATAAACTACATGTATAGACATATAAGAAATAGGGTGCTCTCATACATGGACATCGACTAGTGCATAGAAAAAATACATGGAAATAAATGCCAATAGAAAATGAGGAAACTTTTCCTCTAGGCCTTACTTACCAAGGAAATCTCAAAATAAAAAGCTGGCTACCAACCTTTTGAAAAAGATGAGTCAACCAGTAAACATAAAAGCAAGTTTGAAAGAAAATACGAAGGTGAAATGTAGGGTCTACAAAGCGTTAGGCCATTAAAAAAAAATTGATTATTGGGTTTTGTATTGTAAAAGAAACCATTAAAATCCCTCAAAGAAGTTGAGAAATTGGCATTATGTAGGGTCTACAAAGCGTTAGGCCATTAAAAAAAAATTGATTATTGGGTTTTGTATTGTAAAAGAAACCATTAAAATCCCTCAAAGAAGTTGAGAAATTGGCATTGACAATTAAAAGTGAATGATTTGATGAACAAGAAAACGGAAGGAGGTACTTATTTGAAATCATAATTATAGTAAAGAAGAGTTTGGTATAAAAGATTGATATGGGAAGTGAAAATATAATTTTAGTATTTTAGACCAATAGTTTCAACTCTAAAAAAAAACACCTATATAAAATTGTATGAAATTTGAATTGGGATGACTACACAAAGATGTTTAATTGCCATTAGCCATGTAGTGCAAATTCAATTTTTCAATGATTTTTAAATTTATGAATGGATTGAAATGTGAAGCATTACCATTATATGTGTCTGAATTATTTTTTGGAGTATTTTATTATAATATAGGCACTCTAAAAAATAATAATTACATAGCTAATGTGAGTTAGTGAAATTTAATATGGGCTAACTAAATTCTCAAAGAAAAAAAAATATCGTTGTACACGTTTCAATGACACAGGAAAAAAAAACCTTGTTAATGTTTTCTAGAAGCTTTTGCTCCTATTATTGAAATAAGAGGAATCATCAATATAAGGTGGAAGTGAAAATAAGAAAGAAAATTAAACTAATTATTTAGAAACAAAGGATATATTTTCATGGACCCCTCAAACTTTTCCTACTCAACATGTTTTAGGTATGGAAAAAATGTTTCCTTCCCAAACACACGAATAAGCCGAACTTTAGTTGTGAACATGATATTAAGAAACAATTGTAGGAACTAGTTGAAAGAGGGCATATCTGACCTATTTCCACTCCATGAGGATTGGAAATAGCCTTACCACACAAGGAAGCAGGTTGTGGGTGAATGTGCATATACTATCATCATGCATTGAATAAGATAGCTACTAAGAACCACTCTAGGAATATTGTAACACAAAGTTGAATTTCAAATCCAATCATCCACTCTTGTTTCGCGACTACTTGAATGATGAATGAACATTTTTTGGATGACCCATTCCTCACAATTGAGAATGAAGAGGAATCCTTTCACACCATGTTAAGATGTTTAGACATATCATGCCATGATTTAGGTTCCAATATCTAGTTAGCTAAAAACACACTATTATTTTTTCCAAAGAAAAAATTGAACTATCTATTAAGTAAGTAGAAGGTTACCTAGTATATGCATATAGAATTCAAAGAAATGCATTTTTCCTTTCTTTTTAAAACGAAGGAAAAAATGGAGTTACAAGTGATAAGGAGATATATGCATCTATCCTCTCAGCTTTGTCAAAAATCATAAAAATGACGTTACATTCAGCCCCCCGGCTTTCCATTTTATGAAGGAAAGAACCAGAAATAGGGATGAAAACAGACTCTGTCTATTTTGATATCATCAAAAAACAAAAACTGGGTGGTAGACACAATTCCAATTTTCCAAGTTTTTTGTAGCATAAAGTATAAATAGAGAAAAAACCTGTCTCCCGGATCTCCTCAGTGAAGAAAATAATTTGAAATAGAGACAAAATAGTATATACATATTCATTGTTTAAGCAAAAATATAGAGACAAAAATTAAAATTTTACGCTACACATCATGAGTAGTAAGAGTGAGTTGCCAAATAGGTTAAAAAATCTCAGATGAGTTTGGATCCAACTAGAAAAAATTTATAAATTTATAAAAATTCAGTATTTCATACAGGGAAATGGTAATCATAGTGTGCATAGTGGAATTCCAAACAAAATTTAAAAAAATAAAAATAAAAAATTCTTTCTATATCTATGTTGTAAGTTATTTCTTTGAAAAAGACTCTCCCAAATTCCACTTTCCACCACTCTATAACTTCAGATTTATTATATAAATATTGAACAATAGTCGTCCATCAAATTTTAATAATATTTTAACTCATTAGAAACTCATTTTAACAGTTCTTTTGGGATGAAGTTCCAGTATTCCCTATTTTCACTATGCTCCATCTAATTTGATCGTATACCATTGAAGTGTTTTCCAAAATTGCATCAAATGTATTTTCATAATGACCATTGCATCACGATTGCAAAGGTTGCAATGTCTATTTGTCTTCTTCCCTTTGTTTTGATTTGAATTATCATTTTGGTGAGTTTCTTTTTCAGTTTGTGGCTGAAATTGCTTAGGTCCCTTGTTTGGTTTCGGACCATACTTTTTAGGATACTGCTTCATGGGATTATTTTGATAGGATTGTGTTGGGCTAGTAAGGCTTTCTCAGAAGCATTTACAGAAGTGATAAGACCAAGGTGTAAGATTTTTTCTTGTTCTCTTATTAAATAATAGAAAAAGGCATCAAAATAGGGGTTCTTGTAGGTGGTTCCTGAATAAATGATGGCTTCTCTAGTGGAATGGAAGGTGGAAAAAAATATAGAGTATGTAGGGCAAATCTTAGCAAGAATGCAATAGATGAGGCTACCATCTTCCTTTTTAACCTTACAACCTTCTAAAATAGGTCTAAGGGTCTTCAATTTGGACAAAAAATCTTCAATAGAGGAGAAATTATTGGGGTCCAAAGTAAGCAACTCATTTTCTAGTTGATGGGCCCTGATTTGATTTTGAATGCCAAAGACAATATTTAGCTTGTCCAGTGCTTCATGAGGGGTGTCAATGTCAAGGATATGAAATCAAAGATCTTGAGAAATGGAAATTATTATCAACCATCGTGCTTGATCTTGTTTATTCTCATAAACTAACTTCTCACCAACTGAGATAGTAAAAGGATTTTGTAATTGTTTGAAAGGAGGAAGGGTTTTTTTTTTTTTTTACTCTTCGGTGTGTGCGCCTTTTCATACACAAAAAATAAAAAAATCCAAGAAAAAAAAAACTAAATGCAAGCCTTACAATAGAATGGTAGATTTTCGGTTAGCCTTACCGGAAAATATCTATTTTTCACTATTTTTGATTTCCCGAGATCCCACAAAGACGCGGGGAAATAGAATACGTAGCAAAAAAAATCCCTTCCTCCTGTTTTTGATTTGCCAAGATTGCACACAGTTCAGAGCAAAGATAATACACAGAGCAGAGGGTATATATCCAGAAAATAAATAAAACCTAAAACTGAAATAAAAAAAGGGAACTGAAATAAGAAGAACTATTAGCAAATATAATTACAAAATAGATACTTTATACCTCCATATCTAAACTGACATAACTTGGGCAACCAGAAGCCTTTTTTCATGAAACGAAAGGCGTTCCTCATTGTAACAGACGCTCCAGACACAACAGAGCTATTCTGCAAGCCCAAAAATGCTCATAAATAGGAGATCTAGAAAACAACAGTCACATGCAGCCAAACCGTCTTCGTATTTTGATCAACAATGAATGCGGCCCTCAAAATAGCTCTGATACCATGTAGGAATTTACAAGGTAAGTTACGTAGGTCAAAAACCAAAGGTCACCACTCACAAAAAGATCACAAATTAGTACACCAATATTATCACGTGTTTAAACCCCTCGAAGAGAGAAACAGTCCACGGCCTGAGCCAACGCGGCCAGTTCAGGAAATTTATTAATATAAAAATAAAAGTTACATATGTTTCTCTCATAAACGGTTAGTGGAAAAATGACCCTGAATGCTCTTTAAATAGAGATCATGAACCAATCGGGTGTTAAGACACAAATCAAGTGTCATTAATACCGAGGAGAGAGTGAACCATCAGATCACTACAAATCGTGACCATCGGATTATAAGTTACAAATGTACATAGTAAAGAAACACACTTTACCTAACTCTACACTAGACTAAGTTTTTCTTAACTATTTCCTATGTGTTGGAATATCCTAACACTCATTCTATGCACATCTAGAGTAAAGCTTAATAAAACAAAACTCCCCATACATTGATTTTTTAAATAAATATCTTAAATATTATAATATCAATTTAATACATTTTAATCAATTACATTTTTAACAATATTCATTTAAAAAAAACAAATAAAAATTACTATTTTAAATAAAAATAGTAAAACAAATTTAACAATATTCATTTAAAAAAATACAAATACAATTTACTATTTTGAGTAAAAATAGTACAAATAATCACATTAATTACCATGGCCCTCACGTACCTTCCTCTTATTACTTTTTAAATACCTGATGTTTGTAACTTATTCTTAATCAAATAGTGTCAATTTTGTAAAACTATAATCTACAAGTCTCACTTTTTATAGCTTTGGTGTAAGGGTAGAGTATCTAAATTCCCTTACCCTTTAAGAAGCATCCTCAATTATTGTACCACATACCTCAACATCCAATCTAGACATCTTAGGTTATTCTAAATTGATCAAGAGTATATATCTTTTCGGGTGGTGTTCTATGTGCACTAAAATTCTGATGAGGTCCATCACTATGTATGGGGTTCATTGCAACCTTGGATATATTCTGTGAGTTGTTGTGATTTTTTTCTTGTGGCTACAACTTATTTTTGGTCATCACCTAGTTATCATGATTCAAAATTTTTTTATCATCTCAGATCCGTATAGCATTAGATATATTCTGTGAGCTAATGTGATGTTTTGTTTGTCACAATGATTCAAAAATCAGTTATTATAACACAATATTGACGTTCCCATTGTCTGTTTTTTATATGGACCCTTTAACAAAACCACAAGAACATTTGATTTTACACTGTGATCTCCCCAGCATGGGTGGGGGTTTCAAAAATTGGAGAGTAAATTGGGCGGTTATTGTTATAAATTGTTGTATAAGATGGAAAAATTGGATGGTTTGTAGACAATATGGATGTCATAAGAGACATTTATTTTGAATTTTTTTGTCTCTCTGGCCACCATGCATCTAATAGGATCCATTTCAACTGATAACATCAATACATCACTGTGTGAATGATAACTTGTGACATCTCTAGCCATTTGATATTCATTAACAAACAAATCCGAAAGAGTATGTATGTAGTTACAAATTGTTATGTAATTAGAAACTATTACAATTAAGTAATTAAAAGTAAATTTAGTGTTATTTAAGAAATGAGAATTATGAACAATCATCATTATTTCTCAAGATAAATCATGTCCTATGAAATAATTTGGAAATTTATTTTTGGAATAATAAAATAATTGTAGCAAAAATAATGTAGAACAAGAAAAACTATGTATATTTGGATATATGAAAATTTAGATACATTTTATTAAGTAAAATTTTAAAATAATAAAGGTTATAAACATTTAAAAATAGTTTTATTAAATAACTAGTTTAAATCTATATTATAGCAATTCTCTTTTTACTCTAAAAGAGGTTTGCATATCAAGACATATGATCCCTCTTGGCTCTTGATAGATGCAGAGTTAAGATTGACGTAGACCATATTAATTTTCCTCTTTAAATAAACTACATTCCACATGAATAACATGGGTCAATACCATGGGCTCATTTTATAGTTTATTATTATTTTATTTTATTCTTTTTACTTTTTATTGTCACTTGACCTAGTTAAAATGTTCTTTTTACTCTATAAGAGGTTTGCATATCAAGACATATGATCCCTCTTAGCTCTTGGTAGATGCAGATTTAAGATTGATCTGGGCCATCTTAATTTTAAATAAATTACATTCCACATGAATACCATGGGTTGTTCTTATAGTTTATTATTATTTTATTTTATTGTGTTTTGACCTGCTTAAATTGTTCATTACATTATGTCAATCTTTTTATTTAATTTACTTTTATTTTTATTTTTGTGTAATTTGACATAGTCAAAATGTTAAATTGAGGTTAAAATCTAACAAATTTTTAATAATAACATTTTAACGTACAAATCACCAAAAATTAAATTCAATCTAACTCATTAAAAAGAAAAAAAACTAACACTGTAAAAAACATATAAAAAACTATTTACTTGTAGATCTAATGGCCTAAAACATTTCAATCATCTAACATTTGATCCAATGTCTCAAACATGGACAGCTAGGGGAGTTGTTTTAAAATAAGTTTTCTTTGGAATTGAAAAATAAAAAAATTATAAAAGCTAAAATTATGTAGTGAAAAACTTTGTTTAAAATTTTAGAATAAAAAGTTGACTAAGTTTCACATCATATAATATGAAAATTGTTTATGATTATAAAGTAAAAAACATGTAAGATTTTTTAGCTACAATTAAGTAATTAAAGATAAATTTAGTGTTATTTAAGAAATGAGAATTATGAACATTCATCATTATTGCTCAAGATAAATCATGTCCTATGAAATAATTTGGAAATTTAAAAAAGATCACATATTTAAAAAAAAAAATCATTATTAATTTAATTTTCTATATATTAAGAGATACTACTCATCAATAATAAAAAAGTTGTAACAAAAATAATATATAACCAAAAAAACCATGTATTTTTGGAATAATAAAATAGTTGTAACAAAAATAATATAGAACAAGAAAGACTATGTATATTTGGATGTATGAAAATTCAGGTACATTTTATTAAGTAAAATTTTAAAAGAATAATGGTTATAAACATTTAAAAATAGTTTTATTAAATAATTAGTTTAAATCTATATTATAGCAATTCTCTATTTACTCTAAAAGAGGTTTGCACATCAAGACATATGATCCCTCTTGGCTCTTGGTAGATGCAAAGTTAAGATTGATCTAGGCCATCTTAATTTTCCTCTTTAAATAAACTACATTCCACATGAATACCATGGGTCAATACCATGGGTTTTTTATAGTTTATTATTATTTTATTTTATTACATCTAGATTTTATTGTATTTTGACATAGTTAAAATGTTCTTTTTACTTAAAAGAGGTTTGTATATCAAGACATATGATCTCTCTTGGATCTTGGTAGATACAAA
Source organism: Pinus albicaulis (assembly GCA_034641835.2). NCBI lineage: Eukaryota > Viridiplantae > Streptophyta > Pinopsida > Pinales > Pinaceae > Pinus > Pinus albicaulis. The sequence goes on along the minus strand of CM076574.1, from coordinate 634,291,619 downwards.
GTTAAGATTGATCTGGGTCATCTCAATTTTAAATAAACTACATTCCACATGAATATCATGGGTCAATACCATGGGATTTTTTTATAGTTTATTATTATTTTCTTTTATTATTTGTATTTTGACCTAGTTAAAATGTTCATTTTTTTTTTCCTAAGTAAAACTATTTCTATTAAGCAGTCAAAACAGAGTTACAATTCTCATCCTTGAGCATGGAGGAATCCATGGTTGAGGGAATAAGCGGAGCACTACTGTCCAAAACTAAACTGTCCCGAGAGGGAAAACTAGCCTTTAGAGTCCAACCATTACAAGCTGCCCATTTCAGGAAACCATCCTTAACAACAGTACAAAAATATATAAAAAGGAATAAGCATAGATAGCATAAAAACCAGTAAACAACGAAATTCGAGGGGAAAATTCTAAGGCGAGTCTTCATGCGAGTCGCTGGGGGGAGGAGATTATTCAATAATCCTGCAGATGTAACCATAGTCGAGAGTGCTCGAGCCTTGGTTTGCTTCCTCATGTGGCCCGAGTGGAGAATAAGGACGTCCAAGGCATTCCTCCGAAGTGTCCCGAGCTGTGAAAACCTGTATGAAGGCTGAGTTGTCCTGAGTGGACATCAATGTGCTCTCTTCTTTCGTCGAGGGGGAGATCGAATGGAGAAACCCTGGGAGCCTTGGCTCTGCCTTTTTCTCAAAATAATTGTCTTCTGAAGTGGAGCTTGAAGCAGGCTTCACAGGTAGAGCTTTTAGTTTGCAGGGGAGGGACGCGTGCTCGGCAGCAATGGTGGATTTGCGGGCTCTCTTCTTGTAGCGGGAGGAGGAGGGTGGAGCATAGGAGCTAGGGAAGTGCTCGGGATAGGCTGAAGGGTTATAGAAGGCCATGGGAGGCGAGGCTGTAGCGGGGAAGGAGGGCGCGATGTCCGCCATATCCCAATCTGCAGGAAGGTTCAAACCCGGATGGAGAGCCATCGGAAGAGGGGGCCGCGAAGGAAGGCCTCTTCCCCCCGCCCTTCTGCTACGTTTCCATTAGCATCATGACATATTAGCAGCCTTAGGTAATGCACAGTATTGATATGGAGACGAACCAAGAGATGGAGCCCAGAGGCTTAGCGTCAGAGCTAGGGGATGCCGGAGCCACACAAGCACAGGGAAGGCAAGCAGAGCAGGCAGGGGAGCTAAGGGAGGAGCGGGAATGGAAAAAATCATCGTGCAGGAGGGAGTAAAAAAATAGGACGCGAAGTATTTCGAAATGGAGGTGGCGCATAGGGCTTTAAATCCCAACCCATGCAAGGAGTTAAGGCGCTGGGTTTCCCCAGGCCGTGTCACATGGGCATGCTGTGTGGTGAGCCACATGGTCACCCCGTGTACTCCATTGAAATTATATGGCATCCGCATCCAGGGGATGGAGGTCATTATGGACCAGTTGTGTACAGTGTTGGAGGAGGACTTCATCATCAATGGAGTTGAGAGAGCTAGCCCGAAGAGGCGAGAAATGGTGGACTCCTTTATTCGCCAGAAGGTTCGCTACCTTGTTGGCATTGCGTCGTACATGATGGAAGTCAATAGCTATGTCCATGCGGATATAATTCTTGAGCATGGTAATCCTGGTGGCCAGACGCCATCTCTTGTTGAGTTTCGAGGCCGATGAACCTGCCTGGATACTCTTAGCCATTTCAATGAGAATCTGAGAGTCACCTTTGATGAGTATGGGGAACAAGTGCTGATCTCTGGCTATGATGATTCCTTGAAGGAAACCTTCCAATTCTGTTGAGTTTTTTGTATCCCATTCGAGAGATCTGAATAATATTGAGTGCGCATGGCCTTGAGATGTTCTGGAAATTCCTCTAAATCCAGCAAGCCCTGGATTCCCTTTGGAGGCTCCATCAAAGTTTAGCTTGTAGAGGCCTAAGGGCGAGGGGGGGGCAACGATTAGGGAGGGTACCAAATGGACTGAGGGGGGCTCCAAGGAGGGTGAGGAGTGCAGCTAGATGTTCCAATTGGCCCAGATGATCTACTCCCCTTTGAGAGTAGGGAGGTCCTCATCCTTCCATGGGGAAGGGCTAAAGTCTCCTGTAGGTTGCTACAGACCATGTTCCACAAAGTTTCAGTGGAGGCGCAAAGGTCCTTGAGAATTTGGCGATTGCGTTCCTTCCATATCGCCTAGAGGAGGTGCCTTGGGAGTATAGTCCAAAGGGCATTGAGGATGCTGCAATGAAAAGGAGTAGCAGGCCAGCTCCGTATAGTGTTGATGATGTTTCCAGCTATTCGGTTCGTTCTTTTGCTAAGAAGAGACACTTTGTCCCAAAGTGCCATGGTTGTCACGGATTCATTGAAGAGATGCTCTGTGGTTTCTTCCTTGATCTCACAAAGGGGACATTGGGATGGGCCGATGAATCCTCTTCAGCAGAGATTGTCCTAAGTGAGTAAGCACCTTTTACTAAGGAGCTAAATGAATGTGGAAATTTTTGGCCAATTTTTGGAATGCCATACTTTCTCCCAAATGTTGTCGGCTTGGTGAGGTGGAAGCAACAGACTGTAGGCTTCTTTGGTTGAGAACATGTCGGAAGATGTGTAGCCCCAACGAATATGGTCAGGTTCCTCTGAGACTCATATTTGGCGCTTGTTGAGTTCCTCTACTATCTCTGAGGTTAGATTAAGGGAAAATTGAGTGCGGCGATGCTCAACCATTAGCCATTGATGAAACTAGCTTGGGAAGTAAGTTGCTCCTAAAAGTGTTTACGCTAGGTTGGGCTTTCTATTCCAGGATGTCAGGCCATTCTGAGGTGGGAAAAATATCTGCCATTTTCGGCATCTGTTGCCAAGAATCATGCCAAAAGTTTGCTGAGTTGCCTGACTTGACCTCCCAAAAGCTTTGGTCATGTATGAGAGTGCGATACTGACTGGCCACTCTCCGAATAAGTGAGCCTGCTTGGTCACCATCATATCGAATGATATTTCTCAGGGGCCAATTGCGGGCGTATTTAGCAGCCCACATTTCAGCCCATGGGCTGTTGGTATTGGAGACCCATTGCCACCAGATTTTGGCTCCCATGAATTTTTTACTTAGGTGTGGATCATGGAACCCGAGACCACTTGTGTGCTTGGACATGAAAACCTCCTGCCAGTTCACGAGAGCCCATTTCCTTCTCACCTTGCTGCCTCCCCATAGAAAGGTGCGTTGAAGGTCCTAAATTTCTTTGAGTACCCATTTGGGTGCTTCCAGTATGGAGAAGAGGTACAGGAGCATGGATTGAAGGACCAATTTGACCAAGATGAGCAGGCTAGCCAAGTTCAGGGTGCGATGAGTCCGAAGAGATAGACGTGATTCCAATCTGTCCAACAAATCTCTCCATGAACAGTGTTTGAGAATAGAATCCGTGAGAGGAGTGCCAAGGTATTTAGAGGGCAGGGCTGCAATGGAAAAGCCCAGAATTCAGGAAATATTCCACTGGGTCATCAAAGGGGTGTTGAAGAAGAAGATCTGGCATTTGGAGTTATTGACTAAAGTTCAGGCTTCCAGAGAGAAGCAATCTAGGATGGATTTGAGGGAAGAGGCTTCTTGGACCGAGGGGTGGCCGAACAACATGTTGTCATCAATAAACTGTTGGTGTGATATGGGAGGTCGAAGATGGAGATGCAGCCCACGAAGAGTGTTATTTTGAATGCTAGCTTTGAGGAGTCTACCCAAACTTTCGGCCATGATTATGAAAAGGAAAGGGGACAAAGGGTCCCCTTGCCAGATGCCTCATGAGGGAGAGAATGGGGGGGGAGGGAGAGCCATTAAGGATAATGGAGTAGAAAGGAGAGGAGATGAGGCTGAGAATCCATCTGATCCAATTTTGACTGAACCCAAAGGCAGCCAGCATATGCTAGATGTAGCTCCACCTAATCTTGTCGAAGGCCTTTGAGAGATCTATCTTGAGCATCATTCCTGGAATCTTGTATGTTCTTAATGAGTGCACCACCTCGTGCATGAGGATTATGCCATCAAGAATGTGTATCCCTTCAACATAACTGGTTTTCTCAGGGGAAATAAGGAGGGGTAGGATGGTCGTGAGGCGATTGGCAATGACTTTGGAAACTAGCTTGTAGAGAACATTGCAAAGGGAAATGGGATGAAATTTGCTGGGGGTGGAGGCTTGATATTATTTTGGGATGAGGGTAATGAATGTGGCATTAAGATCAGGCAGCATTCAGTGCATGGATCTGGATTCCTCAACCATTTCCCAGATCTCTTGCCACAAATCCTGCCAAAAGAAATGAAATAAATTGGTGGTGAATCCATCTGGACCAGGGGCCTTTCCCGCTTTGAGCTGAGCCATGGCTTGATCTACCTCTTGAAGAAGAACTAGTATGAGCAGCATCTAATTGTGTTCATCCGTAATCAAGGTGGGAATATGACTGGTAATTATTTCAATGGGCGCATGGCGATATAGAGGGGGCTCCATGAGCGTGGATTTTAAGTGGTCTTGGAGTTCCTTTTGGATTTCTTCATGAGTTTCCAGGCTTACCCCTTGATCGTTGCGTAGGATAGATATGCAGTTTTCCATTCTTCTTTGTATGGTGGAGCGATGGAAGAAGGTGGTATTCTTCTCACCTTATTTAATCCATTGGATTTGGGACTTCTATTTCCAAAGCATTTCTTCTTGAAGTTCCCTTTCCTCTATAAGTGATTTCAATACTTTCTCTTGTAAGACCAGGGCCTCAGTGCGTCCAGAGCCAATGATCTCTTGCTGGAGCTTCTCCATTTGAGCAACCAGATCTTTATGCTCTTGGAAGATGTTGCCAAAGGTGCTTTGATTCCACCTTTTCAATCGGGTTTTGATGATTTTGAGCTTCTGCTAGATGTTGTACATGATAGATCCATTGAAGGGGGGAATGGTATGCCACCAGTGCATCACCATGTCTTGTAAGCCCGGATGAGGGAGCCTGACGGCAAAAAAGTGGAAAGTCACCCTAAGGAGAGTTTGCACTACTGTAATCATGGCTGTGTCAGCATTACCCTTCTGAAACCCCGTTCCTTGCTCCACGTGGCCTTCTATTATTTTTTTGGAGTTTTATTTATCAAATTCATGGAATTTGATAAACAACCATTATCCACAACCTTTGAGTTTTAATTTATATCCCCGAATTTTGTATTAATAGTCCAACACTTTATAACCAAATGATGTCACAATAGACCTTCGGCCCCAGGCCCACATATATATCAATGATCCAATCAAATGCTCGTACCGTACCTGGTTATCCTCCTTGCATCTTTATCAAATGATCACCATCCGATGGCTCCTTCCGAGATCAACGGCGTACCACAATATCGCTCGGCTTCCTTGGTCGAATGTTAACGTGCGATGGCGTGCAGCAGCGGCGGTTTTCCGTGGGTCCACCTCGCCACATGTCGAATGCTCTATGGAATCGCTCCCCAACCAAGAAATACTGCTTATCACTGAAGGCGATGCGATATGGGAAATCTGGCCTCGTGAATCCGCTCGCGGTTTTGGGAATAGTGATTGGCATGGGTTTAAGTTGGGTTTGCACGATTCTTCTATCCGCTCAGTTTACTAACTCAGGGTTAGTCCCAGTTTCGGACTTCAATTAACAACAAACGAATTCATCTCTTTATTAAGCGGGATTTCACCACTATTAAACAGAGTTCGACAATGATGGCTTTTCTACACAGACCTCGCCTGTGCGTGGAATTTCTTCATTTATTCAGACAATTGCAAGAATAAATGGGTAGAGGAATATAGAGATCACGCAGTGACCTTATTCAACAAAAATTTACTCATAATATCAATTCAAACCAAATTGAGAATCAACAAGCACTGAACTTTATTCAACAGGAAACCAGTGCTCAATACACTGATTTTATTGCAAAAGCCTCCATTCTCCCCCCCCCCCTCCATGAATTCAGGGGAATACAGTTTATATACATCAACATATGACTCCTCGGTTCCTTTGTGAGGACCATTTTATAAAATCAAAAGTCTAATTACAATAATTCGACTAACTGAAACATGAAAGATGGACTAACTGAACTATTCGACTTCTACAACTCTGACTAATCTAAATGATACAGTCAGCTAAGGTATTGACACCTATCTGTTACAATTTTGATGATTATGAACCCTCCTAGCCACAACATGTGGACAAAACCTCCTACATTGCTGGCTAGTTTCTAATGCCCCTGCATCAGACTCCCGAGGGAAATTTTCTTCATGGGCTCCTGTCCATGAGCTCTTCCATTGATCTGCCTATCTTCAGCAACATTCTTTCAGTCATCCAAGTGGCATCTTCCTCTGGCTTATCCTTCCATTTGATTAAGTACTGAAAGTACTCCTGTCCTCTGGTCCTTTTGAACACTCTTTTGTCCAATATCTTCTCTAGTTGCAATGGTTGTGCTGGAGGTAGCTACTCTTTCCACTCAATCTATCCCTTGGTTGCTGGTCTTTCTTCTGCACCACCATCTTCATACTTGTACAAATCTGCAACATTAAAAATGGGAGATATTCCAACATCAGGAGGTAATTCAATCTCATAAGCATTTTCAGAAAAATTTCTAAGTATCTTGCATGGCCCAATCTTTTTGAACTTCAATTTGTTATACTGCTTCTTTTGGAATCTCTCCTTTCTCAAGTGTACCAAAACTAGATATCCTACTTCAAAATGAACTTCTTTCTTGCTCAATTCTGCTCTACTTTTGTATTTGATGCTACTTCTTTGTAGTTGGTGTTTCACTTGTTCATGTATGGGCTGGATCTCTAAAGCAAATTCCTCACCATCTGCGTTCCTTAGCTCTACCTTTCCCAGATTTCTTAACTCTGATATTCCTCTGGGGTGCATTCCATAAATAATATGGAATGGGCTCTGCCCTGTGCTCCTATTTGGTGAGTCATTATATGCATATTCTGCCTGGGGAAAAATATGGTCCCACTGCTTCGGATGCTCTCCTGCAATACCTCTCAACAAATTTCCCAGACTCCTACTCACTACCTCAGTTTTTCCATCAGTCTGGGGACGATAAGCTGATCTGAAACTCATTTTGGTACCAAGTTTCTTCCACAATGTCCTCCAAAAGTGACCCACAAATCTGGTGTCTTTGTCTGAAACAATACTCTTGGGCAACCCATGCAATCTAACAACTTCCTTAAAAAACAAGTTAGCAACATGGGTGGCATCACTAGTTTTATAGCATGGAATAAAATGTGCCATTTTGGAGAATCTCTCCACCACAAAAAAGACTACATCATTCCCTCTCTGAGTCTTGGGCAATCCTAGAACAAAATCCATACTCACCATGTCCCAATGCCTGTCTGGAATAGGCAAGGGAGTGTACAATCCTACATTCTGGCTCCTTCCTTTGGCATATTGACAAAATTTTCAATTCTTCACGAACTTGTCCACTTCTGTTCACATCCTGGGCCATTAATAGAAGTGACTCAGCTACTCATAAGTTTTATCAGTACCAAAGTGTCCAACAAGTCCACCACTATGCTTCTCCTTGATCAAATTTTCTCTCATGGAACAATTTGGTACACACAGTTAGTTTCTTCTGAATAGTAAGTCCTCCTGCAAGAAATAATCCAGCCACTGGCTTCTATCTGTTAAAAAGGATTACAACATGCCTTAAATGCTTCCTTAAAATCTGAATCTAATTTGTACAATTCTTTGAGAAAATCAAATCCTACAACTTCAAATTTAGTTTCTTGAACAAGCATGTGCCTCCTACTCAAAGCATCGGGTACTTTATTTTCTTGGCCACTTATATGTTTCAAAACAAAATTAAAACCTTGGAGATACTCAACCCATTTGGCATGCTTATGCTTCAACTTGGGCTACTGTACAATATACTGCAAAGCATGATTTTCAGAATACAATACAAATTCCCTGGACATCAAGTAATGTCTCCACTTCTTCAATGCCTGAACAATTGCATAGAATTCCTTCTCATAAGAGGAATACTTTCTTCTAGTGTCATTTATATTTTCACTGAAATATTCCACAGGCCTATCATCCTGACTCAACACAGCTCAAATGGCCTCTCCACTGGCATCACATTTTACTTGGAATGGTTTAGTAAAATCAGGCAGGATCAAAACAGGCTTCTCCGTTATCTTTTTCTTAAAAACTTTAAAATTTCTTTCTACTTCAGCAGTCCACTCAAATGGCTATTTTCTCTTCTTTATTTTCTCAATTATGGGTGCATTGATCTTACTGAATTTCCTTATAAACTTTCTATAAAAACTAGAAAGTCCATGGAAACTTCTTACCTCAAAAACATTCCTGGGTGAAGGCCACTCCACAATTTCCTTAACCTTTTCTGGGTCCATCTTCAATCCTTCTGCAGAAACAAAAAAACCTAAATACACCAACTCTTCTTTCATGAATGAGCATTTCTTTAAATTTATCAGCAGTTTCTCTTGGTGCAGCTTTTTCAAGACATGATTAAGATGCCTCAAATGTTCTTCTTTAGTTCTGTTGAAAACTAATATATCATCCAGATATACTATCACAAATTTACCAATAAATTCCTTCAATAATTCATTCATAAGTCTCATAAATGTGCTAGGTGCATTTGACAACCCAAAAGGAATTACCATCCATTCATACAGTCCTTCATTTGTTTTAAAGGCAGTTTTCCACTCATCACCCTCTCTTATTCTAATCTGATGGTATCCATTCTTTAAATCTATCTTTGAGAAATATTTAGCACCACTCAAACAGTCCATCAAATCCTCAACCCTGGGCAAAGGGAATTTGTACCTGATTGTGATATTATTGATTCCTCTAGAATCAATACACATCCTCTAGCCTCCATCTTTCTTTGGGCTCAATACTACTGGTACTGCACATGGACTCAAACTTTCTCTGCTCAACCCCTTCCCCACCAATTCCTATACTTGTCTCTTGATTTCCTCATTTTCCTTGGGAGTCATTCTGTAGGCTACCTTATTTGGCAGATTTGAACCAAGGATAAAATATATCTGATGGATGATCCTTCTCACAGGTGGCAGCAAATAAGGTAAATCATCCACAATAATGTCACAATAATCATCTAGCATCTCTTGGATTTCTACTGGCAAATCAGAAATATTTGTAGAAGCAAGAACTACTTTAGGTTTGAAAACTAAAGAAAAATTACCTCTTCCTCTTCTATCTGCTGCAGATATTCCTTCCCGCTCAGCAACAAGGTCTTTGGATCAATCACTCTGCTGGATGGATCTCCTTCTTCCATGGGTATCAATGTATGATGTACCCCATCCTTGAAGAACTTGTAAGTGTTCTTCTTGCCATCATGCACTGCTTCTCTCTCAAACTGCCAAGGTCTACCCAGCAGTATATGGCACACATCCATGGGCATTACATCACACAAAAATTTGTCCTTGTATTTTCCGATTTGAAGCTCTATCTCACACTATTCTTTTACAACCAGCTAGTGCCCTTTATGCATCCAGGACACCCTGTAGTGAGTTGGATGCTCCCTGGTCTTCAACTTCAACTTTTCTATCACCTCAGTGGAAACTAGATTATCTATGCTGCCACTATCAATGACTAGCTGGCAGCATTTCCCTTGGACTTTGTATATGCTCCTAAACAAAGTCTTCCTTTGTGCAGGCTTAGTGACCTCTTTGGCTTGCTTCAACAGGACCTTATTTACCACCAAGGACTCTCCCCTCTCTGGTAGAATTTCTTCTTCAATTTCTGCCTCTTCTCCAGCCTGGGCAACAACAACATTTCTTGGACCAGCACCCACATTCTCTGGACACTCATAGTGCTTATGTCCCACTTGCTGACATCTATAGCAACTCAACTCTCTACGTCTGCCTCTGTCTCTGCCTCCTCTTCATTTTCCTCTGTAAGAACCCCTTATGCCCCTTGCATCATCCTCTGTAGATGAATTCTGAGGTGAGCTACTGTTAGCTCCATTCCTAGGTTTAGTAGGCTTTCCTCTACCACCCTGACTTCCCTTTCCATGGAAATTACCTCTCTTCTTGGAAGACCGTTTCCTCAAGAGTTTCTCCTCTGCTTTCAAGGCCATCTGGTAGGCCTCTTCCACTGTCTTAGGAGACAGGAGACCAATCTCATCTTGGATCTCCAGCTTGAGACCATTCACATATCTGGCAGTCTTCTCTGGTGTGTCCTGAAATTTCCCAGCTCTTATGCTTACTCTGTAGAATTCCTCTATGTATTCTTTTACTGTCAGCAACATTTGTCTCAGGTTCTGCATTTTCTTATACAATGTTAACTGATAATCACTAGGCAAGAATTTACCTTTTAATTTAGCCATCATTCTGGTCTAGATTTTGATAGGTTGCTTGCCAACTCTCCTTCTTTCTGCCTACACTCCATCCCACCAAAGTGCAGCATGTCCCTTCAGCTTTGTCACCACAAACTTGACCTCTTTATCTTCGCTTATTTCTTCATAGTCGAAGAACTTGTTCATTTCATTGATCCAGTATACTAGCTCTTCTGGATTCAGTCCCCCTACATAACTCGAAACTTCAATCCTGGGCTTAACTGCAGACCCCAAAACAGTTCTAAGGAGCCTCATGTCAGGAGGAATTTCAACATTTTCTTCCACTTCTTTTGTTTCAGGTTCACTTATGTCTTCAGGATCTCTGGGATGTCTTCGCTCCATGGCATCAATTCTGGCCTCGACCCTCTGCAACATCCCCAACACCTCTGCATTGGCAACAGGTCTCCTTTTGCCAGCACCTCTACCAACTCGGATTGCCATGTCATCTCCCTGCAAAAACAACACGGAAACAACATCTCTGATACCACAAATGACGGCAACAAAGCAGAAAGTCGCCCTGAGGAGAGTTTGCACTACTATAATCGTGGCTCTATTAGCATTACCCTTCTGAAACCCTGTTCCTTGTTCCACGTGGCCTTCTTTTATTTTCTTGGAGTTTTCTTTATCAAATTCATGGAATTTGATAAACAACCATTATCCACAACCTTTGAGTTTTAATTTATATCCCCGAATTTTGTATTAATATTCCAATACTTTATAACCAAATGATGTCGCAATAGACCTTCGGCCCTAGGCCCACATATATATCAATGGTCCAATCAAATGCTCGTACTGTACCTGGTTATCCTCCGTGCATCTTTATCAAATGATCACTGTCCGATGGCTCCTTCCCAGATCAACGGCGTACCACGATATCGCTCGGCTTCCTTGGTCGATTTTTAATGTGCGATGGCATGCAGCAGCGATGGTTTTCCATGGGTCCACCTCGCCACGTGTCGAATGCTCTATGGAATCACTCCCCAACCAAGAAATACTGCTTCTTACCGAAGGCAGTGTGATATGGGCAATCCGGCCTCGTGAATCCACTCGCGGTTTTGGAAACAGTGATTGACCATGGGTTTAAGTTGGGTTTGCGCTATTCTCAGTTTACTAAGTCAGGGTTAGTCCTGGTTCCAGACTTTAATTAACAACAAATGAATTCATCCCTTTATTAAGCAGGATTTCACCACTATTAAACAGAGTTTGACAATGACGGCTTTTCTACACAGACCTCACCTGTGCGTGGAATTTCTTCATTTATTCGGAAAATTGTGAGAAGAAATGGGTAGAGGAATACAGAGATTATGCAGTGACCTTATTCAACAAAAATTTACTAATAATATCAATTCAAACCAAATTGAGAATCAACAAGCACTGAACTTTATTCAGCAGGAAGCCAATGCTCAATACACGGATTTTATTGCAGAAACCTCCATTCTCCCCCCCCCCCCCCGCTCCATGCATTCAGGGGAATACAGTTTATATACATCAGAATATGACTCCTTGGTTCCTCTGTGAGGACCATTTTAGAAAATCAAAATCCTAATTACAATAATTCAACTAACTGAAACATGACAGATGGACTAACTGAACTATTCGACTTCTACAACTCTGACTAATCTAAATGATACAGTCACCTGAGGTATTGACCCCTAGCTGTTACAATTTTGATGATTCTGAACCCTCCTAGCCACAACATGTGGACAAAACCTCCTACATTGCTGGCTAGTGTCTAATGCCCCTGCATAAGTGATTTAAAAACTTTCTCTTGTAAGACCAGGGCCTCAGTGTGTCCAGAGCCAATGATCTCTTGCTGGAGATTCTCCATTTGAGCGACCAGATCTTTATGCTCTTGGAAGATGTTGCCAAAGGTGATTTGATTCCACCTTTTCAATCTGTTTTTGATGATTTTGAGCTTCTGCTGGATGTTGTACATGAAAGATACATTAAAGGGGGGAATGGTATGCCACCAGTGCATCACCATGTCTCGTAAGCCCAGATGAGGGAGCCACAATTGTTCAAATCGAAAGGGTTTGTGGATGTCCTGATTCATCCATTCCCATTAGAGCTAGATGGGCCAATGGTCTGATCCTGCCGCTGAGAGAATGGAGAAAAATATGTCTCCTCGGGCCTGAATGACTGGATCTGAAACAAGGAAGTGATCCAATTGTGAGGCAATGAAGTTGGATCCATTTCTTGGATTATTCCAAGTATGGAGTCCATTATTAAGACCAGTGATTTCAAAACTTTATCCTGTAATACCAGGGCCTCACTGCATCCAGAGCCAATGATATCTTGCTGGAGCTTCTCCATTTCAGCAACCAGATCTTTATGCTCTTGGAAGATGTTGCCAAATGTGCTTTGATTCCACCTTTTCAATCTGGTTTTGATGATTTAGAGCTTCTGCTGGATGTTGTACATGATAGATCCATTGCAGGGGGGAATGGTATACCACCAGTGCATCACCATGTCTCGTAAGCCAGGATGAGGGAGCCACAATTTTTCAAATCGAAAGGGTTTGTGTCTGTCCTGATTCGGCCTTTCCCATTGGAGCTAGATGGGCCAATGGTCTGATCCTGCCACCGAGAGAATGGAGGAAAATATGTCTCCTCGGGCCTGAATGACTGGATCTGAAACAAGGAAGAGATCCAATTGTGAGGCAACGAATTTGGTTCCGGTTCTTTGATTATTCCAAGTATGGAGTCCATTATTAGTGGCCATGTCAATGAGGTGGTTTTGGGTGATGAAAGACTTGAAGCGAAGATAATTAGTTTCGAGGATTGGGCGGCCTCCTCACTTTTCTCGCATACTAGTGATCATGTTGAAGTCCCCACCCAGGATCCAGTGGGGATAGGGGTTCTGACCATACAGAGCAGAGAGATCATCGAGGGCATGGATCTTGCTGGCGATCGACTGTAGGAAGTAAACATTGGTGAGGAGGCATTTTAGGTGGGTGTCGATGAGGTGAAAGGAGGCTTGAAGAAAGTGGCGAGAGGCGTGAAAGTGCGAGAGGGAGATGATAGAGGGATTCCATGCAATGGAAATGCCTCTATAGGCACCAACGGAATCTACTGCTACTGTGTCACATCCCAGCCAAAGGTGGGATAGAATGAAATGAAACATAGTGCTGGTACATTTGATTTCCTGCATAAAGAAGATGGCAGGTTTTTTGCGGCTAAGACTTTTTTTTTATCATACGACACTTTGAGGGACTGTTGATCCCTCCGATATTCCATGAAGTGAGCTTCATCAAAAACCTGTGAGTTTCATATTTTTGAAGAATTTCATCAACTTCGGATATCCGCGAGACTCCACTAGTTGATCTCCCAATGTGATGAGCCTTTGTAGATCAGTTGGTCGCCCACGTTTTCTTGATTCTCTAATAATATTGATAGTTTCCCTAGGAATAAGTTCCCCTTGAATACCTAGATGCATGCTTCCCTTTAACATTTGTGCCTTTAGCAGTGCTTCCTCTAAACTTTTGATTTTCCTAGGGGGTATGGTATGAAAAGATTTTGAGTCACAAGATTTTTCCAGCCCCGTGAGATCCAAATCCCCAAAGTCGATGGATTCTGGCTCTTCAATCATATAGGTCACAAAATCCATGATTGGGTTTTTCCCAGTGGTCTTGGGAAGATTGGTAGGGGGTTGAGGGTCCAAATCCATCACCGCATTTTGCAAGGGGGGGTTATTTTGAGCATACTTATCAATAGGGTTCGCAGATCTCAGGCTTGAGGAGGGCACATTTTCGAGGGGAGGAACGGTACCAAAGGAGGGCACCAAGGGAGTCACGGGATCGAGCTGAGGGGTCTCGAGATTTAGATCCACATCAGGGTTGGCTAAGACTTGAAAGTTGTTGCAGGAGGAAGGGATATGCATTGAGGGGGAGGGATGGGGAGGGTCAGGGGGAGCAAGATTTTTTTTGGAATGCCTTTTTTTGTTGGAAACCTGAGTAAATCTATCTGGATCTGAGTCAGAGGAAGGGCCTGAGGGAGCAGGAGGATTATTCTAGGGGTAGTCACTAAACATATGGCCATGCATGTGACAGTTTCCACACCTAAAAGGTACATGTTCATAATCTATGGACTGGATCCATTAAAAATCTTCGTGCCATGGACTTACCAAGTCAGGAAGTGCTTTTTATTAATGCATATAGACGCAGATCCGTGCGTAGGCATTTTATCGGTTGAGTTTGGTTTCTTCTGCAATTTTTATGAAAGTCCTGAGATAGTTTCTGATCTCTTTGAGGGTGATTTATTCCCAGTACTCCTGTGGCAGGGAGTATAATATAATCCAGACTGGTGCCTAGTTGAAGTCTTCTTTGTCTGGGTTGAAGCGTTCCACCCATTCCCTCAGAGAGAGCCCTACTGCATTGAAAAAATAAGGGCCTCCATCCATGACTCAATTTTTATCTTTGATGTAGGTAAAAATGATGTTAAAGAAACCTTTGGGGCCAAACTGAAGGTCAACCTGCCCCTTTGGCTTCCATTTCGCCTTGATCCAGCCATATAGGGATTTCTTAGTGGGCTAGAGCCCAATAAACTTGCCGATTAAGGCATTATCATGCATATATTGAATGTGGCCATTGATGCGCTCAGCAGGAAGATGGAGCTCTGATCATTTCTCTTGGATAGGAATACAAGTTGACAATTTTGCAGGTTTCTCATTCTTAGATCCAAACCTATCGTAAGATCGAGGCAAGGATTGAGAGGTTGCTGGATCGCGATCGAGTGTCGAGTGAGGAGGCACATCGGAGGTTTGTGAAGAGCTGGGGGCGTCAGATCTACTAATATCCTCGACGGGCGAGTGTGTGCGCAGCGCCCCCCCCCCCCCCCCCCCCCCTTGGAATTTTCCATACCGAGACAGGTGGCAGGGTCAGAGTGGCCGGCGATGAGGAGGAGCCAGAAGCAGCGACGAAATCTTCAGAAAAATGCAAAGAAGCCCTAGGGCTACAAGCCTTCGCTTCGATCTCAGCTCTCAAATCCTCCCTCTCTCATTCCTTTTTAGGTATCTATTAATTCAATAAATATCCTTACAATGGCCACTGTTGAAAAGATGACAATCATACCATTTTTTGAGGCTTTATAACACAACTCCTAGTTAAAATGTTCATTACTTTATGTCCATCTTTTTATTTATTTTACTTTTATTTTTATTTTTGTGTAATTTTACATAGTCAAAATGTTAAATTCAAGTTAAAATATAAAAAAAAATTAATAACAACATTTTAACTTAAAAGTCACCAAAACTTAAATTCAATCTAATTTATTAAAACGAAAAAAAACCTAACATTATAAAAAACATATAAAAAACTATTTACTTGTGGATCTAATGGCCTAAAAAATTGCTTGGAATTGAAAAATAAAAAAATTATAAAAGCTAAAATTATGTAGTGAAAAACTTTGTTTAAAATTTGAGAATAAAAAGTTGAGTAAGTTTAACATCATATAATATGAAAATTTTTTATGATTATAAAGTAAAAAAAATGTAAGATTTTTTGAGCTACAATTAAGTAATTAAAGATATGTATATAGTTTTGATATTCATTAACAAAAAAAAATCTGAAAGAGTACGTATGTAGTTACAAACTGTTATGTAGTTATAAACTATTACAATCAAGTAATTAAAGGTAAATTTAGTGTTATTTAAGAAATGAGAATTATTAACATTCATCATTATTTCTAATTTAGAAATTTAAAAAAGATCACATATTTTAAAAAATTTCATTATTAATTTAATTTTCTATATATTAAGAAATACTACTCATTGATAATAAAAAAGTTGTAACATAAATAATATATAACAAAAGAACCATGTATTTTTGGAATAATAAAATATTTGTAACAAAAATAATATACAACAAGAAAAACTATGTATATTTGGATGTATGAAAATTTAGATACATTTTATTAAGTAAAATTTTAAAATAATAATGGTTATAAACATTTAAAAATAGTTTTATTAAATAATTAGTTTAAATCTATATTATAGAAATTCTCTTTTTACTCTAAAAGAGGTTTGCATATCAAGACATATGATCCCTCTTGGCTCTTGGTAGATGCAGAGTTAAAATTGATCTAGGCCATATTAATTTTCCTCTTTAAATAAACTACATTCCACATAAATACTATGGGTCAATACCATGGGCTATTTTTATAGTTTATTATTATTATTATTTTATTATTTTTGTTTTCTATTGTATTTGACCTAGTCAAAATGTTCTTTTTACTCTAAAAGAGGTTTTCATATCAAGACAAATGATCCCTCTTGGCTCTTGGTAGATGCAGAGTTAAGATTGATATGGGTCATCTTAATTTTAAATAAACTACATTCCACATGAATACCATGGGTTTTTTTTATAGTTTATTATTATTTTATTTTATTATTTTTATTTTTTATTGTATTTTGACCTACTTAAAATGTTCATTACATCATGTTAATCTTTTTATTTAAGTTACTTTTATTTTTATTTTTGTGTAATTTGTCATAGTCAAAATGTTAAATTGAGGTTAAAATCTAACAAATTTTTAATAACAACATTTTAACTTAAAAGTCACTGAAACTTAAATTCAATCTAACTTATTAAAAAGAAAAAAAAAACTCCCACTATAAAAAAAACATATAAAAAACTATTTACTTGTGGATCTAATGGCCTAAAACATTTCAATCGTTTAACATTTGATTCAATGACTCAAACATGGACACAATGACAACCAGGAGAGTTGTTTTCAAATAAAAACGCTTTACAGCTTAACAAAATTAAAACTTAAACCTAGAAAAAATGACAAATATTCTCCAAAAACCATTTAAAATAAATCAATTAACTTTTTGTTTATAACATATATATTTTATTTACATAATAAATATTAAAATATTTTTCTAAAATATAATATTCAACATTAAAATTAATATATTTTTCCAAAAGTCAAAAAATCATAATTTCACTTTAAAACATTTAATATTAATATAAATTTTTAAATAATCAACCGTAATCATATTAAAAATTTATTGTCACTATAAACCCGACTGCTTAGCTTGGTTGTGTCTTCTTCATGTTTTGGGAATTAATCTGTCGAGATTAACTCCCTTGGTTGTAGAATTTAAATTTACATTTAAATAAAACAAAATTAATGATATTTTAAAATGGTTTAAAATATATTGTGAAATTAAAATTTAAACTTAGACAAATGGATAATTATTATCCAAAATCATATAAAATAAACTAATTAATTTTTTATTTATAAAATATATATTTTATTTAAATAACAAACTCTAAATTAATTTTCTAAAATCTAATATTCAACATTAAAATTAATACCAGTTTAGATTCATCTTAATTCTAGATTTTTAAGAGGGATCAAATACTTTGAGATGCAAATTTCCTGTGTATCAAGTGTGATTTGATCCCTCTTGACTCTTGGTAGATCTGAAGTTAAGATGCCAACTTCAAATTGATATCTACATTTTATATTAGTAGGATAACAAGAACACACCCACCCAAATCTCTCTTAAATTTGTTACAATTTTGGAGTTAAGATGCCAACTTGAAATTGATATCTACATTTTATATTAGTATGATGACAAGAACACACTTACCCAAATCCCTCCTAAATTTGTTACAGTATTAGTGTTGAGAGTGCTATATATGTAATTGGATTAAGCTAGTCTTTGTGTGAAAAAAGTAAATTGAAAATAATATAAAGATTATTCAATGCCAAATTTACATTTAATACCTACATTTAGAAAAATGGAATGAACATAATGACCTGGATCTACCTCTATTTTTTTTAAAGTTTATAGTGGTGGTTTCCAACACATGGTATTAGTGATACCTGGTATTGAATTCATAGACAAAAATTAATAAATCATTTAAATAAGCTTGAGATATTTTATTTTAATGTGCTTGAAGGTGGACAACTTAGAGTTTTTGGAGGAGAAAAATAAAAGCTCACTTAACATGATTTGATTAAGGTATGTCATTGTTGTCAAAATATGGTACTATTTATTTTCACTTCTCAAATAAAAATTAACAATTTGTGCATGCCATCATATAACATATCACATATTTTTTAATATATGTTATCTCACACAAGATGTATCTGTATAAGCAATCACAACGTTTTCTATAACTCACTATACTGTCTGTTGGGTGAAATAATTTTCAAAGGAATAAGAAAATTAAATCTGACTATTCTAAGAGGGACAACAATCTATGAATATATTATAGAAACCTGATTTTAGGCCGCACCATATATGAAAAAATACACACCAAAAAATTGAATACCAATCCCAAAAATTCCATTAAGCTCACCCATTTTTAACTTAGAAAAATCTTCAAATTACAAAATTATATCAAACAAATGGGTAAGGAGGGATTGTTGGTATCGCTACTTGAAATGTCAATCTTCTTGGAAGTAGCAGACAAAGACAAGGGAATGCTAGACCCAAAAATATATGGAAAATTTCTTTAAGACCTAGGAAAATATCTCATGCACAGCAATGCGAGTCAATAGTGCTCAAGATGGTGTGGTCAATTTAACAATATCGGGTTGAATATTTAGGTACAAAAAATGGTGGGAACCAAAATATCTATCAAACATAAAATGAATAGTGCCTAAGATATCCTTGAGTTGTTTTTTGAGAATAAAAAATGAATGAATTTGTAGATGCAAATTAATTTGTAGGTAGCAATTTCCTTTATCTAGGATTTCTAAGGTTTTCAACATTGAAGTGATAGTAAAAGAGCCAAAACACTGAGTTCCAACACATACTATTAGAATGTGAGTTTGGGTTTGATAGTTTGACAAAGAGATAGAATTTCCCCCCCATGATTTCATATTGTCTCTAATTGAATGACATGGAGAAACCTGCCATTCTCAGCTAGAGAGTTGAATCGAGAAGAGGATATACAAAAATGGCACAAAGGTTTAAAACCTGTTTGAGATATGAAGTTCTATGGTGGTGATGGCTCATTGATTATTTAAGGACCTAATAATAGAGGCTCAAATATTTCCTAATGTACCTATCTATCGAGTGAGGAATTTTATATCCTCTATTCCATTATACAAATTGAATCGTAAGTAACGATCAATGAAATGGCCTCAATAAAGGTGGCTGAGATCAACATCCTACTCATGATAAGTTTTTTTTTAATACAATAGATCACAAATAACCAAATGCACATCTAGAAATTGGGGAAGGGAAGAATCTCGTGGTTAGGTCAATGATATTCTTCAAGAAGCTTGTTGGGGTTGTTATAATATATGTTTAAGAAACACTCATTCACATGAATAAAAAGGAAATTTGATGGGAGGGCACCAAAAAATTGAGTTAGAAACCACAAAGGAGGCATTGACACTAAATTGGGAACCATGCATTAATTATTTCCCACAT
Source organism: Pinus albicaulis (assembly GCA_034641835.2). Lineage (NCBI taxonomy): Eukaryota > Viridiplantae > Streptophyta > Pinopsida > Pinales > Pinaceae > Pinus > Pinus albicaulis. The sequence goes on along the minus strand of CM076574.1, from coordinate 634,271,933 downwards.
TTTGATATATTATCCTGAGGGTGGATGACCTTTGTTCTTCAATCTTAAATGCATATGGAGAAGCTACTAATGCAAAACTAAATACAGGACAACTCTTCTAATAATTTACAAATGGACTCTAATATATGATGTAATGTTAGGGAAATCTTATCTCATGTGAGATTCCATTAAGCTGCTAGGTCATTATTGTGGTCACCAACGTATTTCAAGAAATTCCAAATTTCATTGGCTCCTTTATGGAAGCGATTGTGAGGTATGAGGAGAAGAGTTTTATGAAATGTAGCAGAATAGTTGTAGGTTTGTACCTTCATGAGGCGCTAGAAGAGGATATTCTTATATATTTAGGCCATGTCACTCACATGCAAATGTTGGATAATGAGTATCTCATTCAAATGAAAAATATGCCACATATATGAGCATTTAGTGGCAGCGAGTACCCTAAATATTAATAATAATTGTGTGGGTAAATAAGTTTAAGAATACAGTATTAGATAAGACTATAGATAAAAATGTTATTAGTTTATCAAAGGTTTCAAAAATGGAAATTAAACATGATACTAAAAATGAGTAAGACACACAAAATTTGGCCTCCATGATGAAAGACGGAGTTGTCATTCAGCTTGGTCTACATGGTGATCATGGGAATGACAAGGATGCACCTTCACAATCCCAAGGGAAAGTATAGATGCAAATGTACAACTGAAATTCCCCTCTGTTTTCCTGTGAAACATTGGACAAAGTAAGGCTTCCCTTCTCCTATAATATCACCTTTGTAAATCCTTAAATCACAAAATCAGAAAAATTTAATTGAAAATAATTTTTTTTTATTTAGTACATATTTTTTAAAATTGTTTTAATGTCAAATGTGTATAATAATGACATGGTAATTTTATAGCTTCAAGAAGCATGGTTTCATGTTGTACGAAAAATGTTTTAAAAATATTTTTTCTACATTGGCCACTTACTCGACACCTAGAAGTGTTACGCATTTATTGAACTTTATAGATTTATAAAATGTATATGGATCATATTTTCGATCCTTTCCAAGTGACAATATATCTTCTACTGATTAAAGTAGTTCCATAAAAATGAGCGAAGGTATAAACTATTGATGATTTGGCCTTATGTTTTTAAAAATAGAGTTGCGTTTGTAAATCAATATAAAAGAAAAAAAATTGAATTCAAGTATAGAGATTAATTTAACAATAACATACATTAACATTTGCACTTCCAATTTCACATCATTCAAATATCTAAATTTCATAACTTTGTTTAAATATTCAAGAATGATATAGATCCCTTACCGAGTGGCAACAACATTAAGATTTTACTTTTACTCAAATTTAGTTTCATTTAGATCGCATAACATATCACATCACTCTTCATCTATGCTCCTTTCTCATATGATACTGACTTATCGCATTTATTTTGCAACATTTGGTGCAATTTCTAGTTTTAATTGTTTGTGATGTTGATATGAAAGGAAAATATCAATCCCCTTCTTATTTCATAGGAATATATTTATATGTGGTGAAACAATTAGACACTTAATTTTAATGTTTAAAATAGAATTGAACATCATCATTTTTAAAAAAACCACCAGGGTAGGAATATTGTATAATATAAATTATAATAGATTCAATACAGATGAAAATTGGAAACAAAAGAGAATATATATAATTTACAACACCAATTACCCTACCAATAAAACTAAAATATTTTTAACGAATACATGGATAGTACAATGACTTAAATTTTGCGAGTTTAACAAGTTTTTGAGATGTGAATCCAATTTTGGATGCTCTTTTATTGATCTTGGACTACTTCGAACAACTAGATCTTGTTCCTGCACACTTTGTGTTCTCAACATATCCATTCAATTGCGAAAATTGTTAAGAAGGATAAGAATTATGTAATCTCTCTATAATTGTATTCGATTGTGAAAATTATTAAGAAGAAAAAGACTTCTGTAATCTCTCTATAATTGTATGGATTTATACTTTCCTATCTCGATAAGAGGAAAACTAGGTAGATCTCATAGAAATTTTTAAGTGTTTCTTTACCAATTTTGGCCTTTCTACTTCAGAAAACTGATCGTGGACTTGCAATTTGAAATACTAGCAACAAAGGTGTCCACGTGCAGTTTCTTTTTTAATGTTTTTCCACCAAAATACAACTCAGGAGGTCAAGAAAAAATGATATTGATGTATGGTAGAAACTATAATGGTGCATATCCCTTACTTGACTAAAAACTTGAAATATATCCCTATACCCAGATCCACAAGTCTATACATTAATTACCATGATCGAGTTGTAAAAATGAATATGTGTAGAAACCCCCTGCATTGTCTTTGATTTGTAGTAGAGTAAACTTAACAAATAAATTAATCAGTAAAAGTCCCAAAACCTAGATAAATTTAAATGAATTGGACATATATAAAGTTCCCAAGAGAGCTTCAAAGATTTTAATTATGGCGGTGCTTTGGATCATGGTATGAGAATGAAACTATTGGACACAGAGTAAGATTCAATATCAATGCTTTGGAAATCAAACATGTGACCAGTTTGTATGATGATTATAACAAATTATGTCAAGAAAATGTGTTCAAATCTCACCCCGGTAGCCTCAGGTTTTCATAAAATGCACCTAGTGATGCATAAAACCCCATACATTGCAAGAACACATCCCTATTTGAACCAGGTGGATATTGGTGGCCACCCACCTACTCCATCTATACCCGCACCCATAGTTCTTTAATTTTTTCAATTTCAGCACAACCTACTAGTTTTAGCAGGTTTTTGGGTCCTGAACTGCTGGAGCCATTTGCAGTCCCTAATGACCCAGGTGGATATTGGTGGCAACCCACCTATTCCATTTGAACCCCCGCCATCAGTTATTTCAGTTTTTTAGTTTCGGCACAATGTATTATTTTTAGCATTTTTTTGGGTCCTAAACTTTTCGAGCCATTTTGAGGCCCGAAACAACATTTTTTGGGAAACCTAGGAGCAACATGGATCCATACAACATAAGTTGTAGTCCTCAGATAGATATTTCTAATGAGGTATGATGCGCATCAAACAAACGTCATATGCCAAAGTTACATGCCCAGGAATTTGAAACACCAATTTACCCAAACGGGGCCCATAATTTTGGTGCTTCATCTCCTACGGTTAGGTTTTTGGATGTTTAGGGTTTTCCATTGTTTCTCAATAATGAATAGGCCCTCGAGCCTCATTGTAACATAGTTAAAAGGCCTGTAGCCACCACATCTCTTCTTAGAGATACGCTACCAGTGCCCTAGCTAGTTTATTTCCATTATGTTTGTAAGCATATTTATGTTATTTGATATTAATGAAATGAAATATTATTTCCACTTCATCTATGTGTTTATGTTTATTTCTGTGTATTAATTTCTTCCTACATAAATCTAGTTCAACGGTATCAGAGCGGTCTTCTCTTTCTTTCTTTTTCTTTACATGTCCCCAACAAGGTCAGGGTATAAGGAGTTAGGGCTCGATCTGGATGAACCCTTGTAAGATCAGCCTCGCCAACCTTGACAACCTCCCATGGAAGAAGAAAAGAAAGACGAGGGAGCAGGATATCCTATAAAAATATTGATAGGTGAGGCCATCATGAAACAAAGGAACGTGATGATGGATAACTTTGCTTGTATCCTTTAACGGTTGCCCACCTACGACACATCTGCATCCAACAACCACTCTGGAGGTGCCACTCCCTTCAAGGTACGGGTAAAATTTAACATTCTTTTATTTGAAGGCTAGATAGCTGCAGATGCCATAGATAAATGGTTGAATTTTCTATAAGGGTATTTCTTTGTCCATGATTTCTCCAACTGAGAAAAGGTTATTTTTTCACTCCTCAAAGTCGCCCCCCATGTCAAAGACTGGTGGGAAACTTACTATGAGAAAAAGGACGAGGGGGAACCCTCTCTGTTCTCAGCCACACCCAATTTGAATTCATTCCGAGACAACATCAAGGAAGAATATTACCCCATGGGGAGCTATGAGGACAAGTACATCGAATGGACCACGCTGGGACAGCATAGGGATTAAGATACACATGAACTGACAAATTTGTTCCATACCCTGCACACAAAGTTGGGTATTAAAGATTCAGAGAGAAATTTGGTGCTCAAGTACCGCAACTATCTGCATAGACACATTCAGGAGGAAATGGATTTCCTCGAGATTACCTTGCTTGGCATGACATATCGCTATGCCACGAAGATCGAGAAAAAAATTAAGTAGAAGAAGCGAGACTTTGGATCTGCGAATCCGAAGACAGGGAAAGGCATCCCCGAACCATAGAATAGGGGCTAGAGCTATAGTGGGGTGACTTAGAAAACCACCAAAAATTCCAAAGTAGGACACGAAAAAATGGTGTGAATTTCAAAACATCCCGACTCATAGCACAAACGAGTGTCGAACCAAACGGTTGCTAGTGGTTGAACTAAAGGCACCCGAATCAGATGCATGTTCTTATCTTGAGCTAGAGCCAGATAAGGGAGATGAAAAAGAGAAGTAAATCATTGATGCGGACCCCAGTTCCATTTTTTCCACCACCAAGATCAAGAGGGATGACCCCGAGCATCCAGAGGAGGGGTAGCACCTCTTCCATTCATAGATGTGGGTGAAGGGTTCTCCACTGCAATTTCTTGTCGATAGTGGAAGCCAAAAGAACCTCATTTCAACAGATTTCATGAAGCAACTCGGCCTACTGACCTTAGCACACCTGCAACTGTATATCATCAGGTGGCTTCACCGAGGGACAGATCTCCGCGTCCTCCAGTAATGCCACCATCCATATAGCATCAAAACATTCATGGATGAGGTATTGTGTGATGTTACTCCTATTGATGTAGCTAATGTATTATTGGGCCAACCATACTTGTGGAGGCGACATGTTTTGTATGACTCTAGGCCTCATTCTTTTGTTATTTCTTTGCGAAATAAATTTTACAAGATACCGGAGGTAGTACCACCTCTTGCTATCTCCTTGAATGTTGAAAAGAAATGCAATAAGATTGTTTCCCAGACTAGGAAATTTATTTTATTTACAACTTTCTCACGGTGAAAGAAGAATATTGTGGCCATAGCCTCGAAACAGGGCTCCCCTGCACAGCTATAGCAGATGGACAAAGTCATGGAGGAATATGAGGACATTTTCTCCTCACCCACAGAGGTTCCTCTACACTGCGAGGAAAATCACTCCATCAATATGACCCTCAGCGCACCACCACCTGATATTTCCATACCTCATGAGATTACAGAGACCTAATCCACACATGTATTTTCTGAGGAAACCAAATTTATTGGACACATCCAACACGTCCGCCAGCAGGTTCACGACATCCTAAAAAAATCTAATACCAAGTTCAGTAGAATTTGCCTCTCATGGACGAACTTAACGCAATGGGGGCCATTGGTTCCTAAGGATGGAGAAATGATCCAAGTAGATATTGGTGGCCACCCACCTATTCCATTTGGACTTGCACTGTCAGTTCTTTCAATTTTTCAATTTCAGCACAACTTACTATTTTTAGCAGGATTTCGGGTCCTGAACTGTCAAAGCCGTATGGATGCCCTAATGACCCAGGTGGATATTGGTGGCCAGAAACCTATTCCATTTGAACCCTCGCCATTGGTTCTTTCATTTTTTCAGTTTTGGCACAACCTACTATTTTTAGCAGTTTTTCGAGTCCTGAACTTCCGTAGCATTTTTTAGGCCCTAAATGACATTTTTTGTGAAAACGGGGAGTATCATGGATCCACGGATTGAAGTTTCTCACATTAAAAGTTGTAGTCCTTAGATATATATTTCTAATGAGGTATGGTGCACGTCAAACAGAGATCATATGCCAAAGTTACGTCCACGGGAAGTTGAAACACCAATTTACCCAAACAGGGCCCATAGTTTTGGCACTTCATCTCCTACGGTTAGGCTTTTGGATGTTTAGGTTTTTCCATTGTTTCTCAATAATAAATAGGCCCTCAAGCCTCATTGTAACACATTTTAGAGGCTTTTAGCCACCATATCTCTTCTCAGATATATGCTACCAACACCCTAGCTAGTTTATTTCCATTATGTCTGTAAGCATATTTCTGTTGCATCTCTATTTTTATGTTTATTTCTATGTATTATTTTGTTTTTGCATATATCAATATTATTGGTATCAGAGCGGTCTTCTCTTTCTCTATTTTTCTTTGCATGTCCCCAACAAGGTTAGGGTTAAGGATTTAGGGCTCGATGTGGTTGAACCCTTGCAAGATCAACCCCGAAAACCCTGACAACCTCCCATGGTAGAAGAAAATAAATACAAGGGAGCAAGATATCCTATCAAAATATTGCTCAAGGAGGCCCTCGAGAAAGAAAGGAACGTGACGATGGATAACTTTGCTTAGATCCTTAAACGGCTACCCACCTATGGCACATCTGCATCCAAAAACCACTCTGGAGGAACCACTCCCTTCAAGGTATAGGTAAACTTTGAAATTAATGTATATTAAGGCTAGACAGTGCCAATGTCACAGATAAATGGTTGAATTTTGTAGAAGGGTGTTTTGCGGTCCATGATTTCTTCGACTGAGAAAATATTATTTTTCACTCCTCAAAGTTGCACCCCATGTCAAAGACTGGTGGGAAACCTACTGTGAGCAAAAGGAGGATGGGGAACCCTCTTTGTTCTTGGCTGCATACACTTGGAATTGGTTTCGAGATGGCATTAGGGAACAATATTACTTCGTGGGGAGCTAAGATTACAAGTACATCCAATGGACCATGTCGTGGCAGTAAAGGGCTCCAGATGTGCATGAATTGATGAATTTGTTCCATACCCTCTGCAAAAATTTGGATATTAAATATTTTGAGTGACATCTGGTGCTCAAGTACTGAAATTGTCTACATAGACACATTCAGGAGGAAATGGAGTTCCTCAACATTTCCTCGCTTGGCATGACATATCGATATGCCGCCAATATCAAACAGAAATTTAAGCATAAGAAGCGATACTTTAGATCTGCGAATCCGAAGCCAGGGAAAGGCACCCCAAAACCATAGAACAGGGGGAAGATCCAAAGAAAGGCGACTCAGAACACCACCAAAAATCCAAACAAGGACATGGGAAAGTGGTGTTAATTTCATAACATCCAAAATAATAGCAAAAACGAGTGTCGGACAAAACAGTCGTTGGTGACGAATTGAATGCACCCGAATTAGATACATGTTCTGATCTTGAGCCATAACCAGACAAGCGAGATGAAAAGGGAAGCAGGTCATTGATGCAGACCCCAGTGCCATTGCTGCCACCACCAATCTCTAGAGGGAGGACCCCGAGGATCTAGAGGAGGAGGAGGGCCTCTTCCATTCACAGATGTGGGTGAAGGGTTCTCCACTGCAATTTATTTTCTATAGAAGAAGCCAAAGGAACCTCATTTCAGCAGAGTTTATTAAGTGGCTTGGCCTACCGAACATAGCACACTCGCAACTATATACCGTTGGGTGGCTTCACCCACAGAGAGATCTTTGCATCTGCCAGCAGTGTCTCCTTCCATACAACATCAAGCTATTCACATATGAGGTATTGTGTGATGTTGCTCCTATTGATGTAGCTGATGTATTATTGTTCCAACCATGCTTTTTGTTACATCATTTTTTTGTCATCTAACCTCTTAATATTATATGGACCTAAGTACGCCATGTAAGACCAATTTTACCCAAAGTAAAATTTCTTTCAGTATGAAAAATAACTTAGTAAATCACCTTTATTAAGTTGTTTATGGTCTAAACAGGAAACCCCATGAGGAAATATTAAATAAATCTATATTTTTTTAGTTTTCATCAAGGAATAATTAGTTAAACAAAAACTTAACTAATATTCCTGGTCATATTTAACCCAAAACAGGAAAATTAATTAGATAAATTATTATTTATCTTATTATTTTCTAGGAATAATTATTTAAACCTTATTTAAATAATATTCCTTGTTAAATTTGACTAAATCACTCATAAATAATTTTAAAAATCATTATTTATTTGATTATTACTCAACCACATCCTTAAAATAATAAATAAATCATTTATTTATTTATTATTTACTAATAAATGGATTTGAACCAAGTCAAATTCTTTTTCCCTCCAACAAATATAATAAAATATTCCATAAAAGTTGGATCTTGATTTGGTTAATAATATTTTAATTATGCACCAATATCTAGACTAACTCAATATTTTGTTATAAATAGAAGGGTTTTTCCATTCACTCACTACCTTTTGTTGCCTAAGATCACTCTGTATCTATACTTTTGGTTTGACTTTGATCCACCATCATTGTCATATTTTTCTATATTTTTTCTTGTGAGCTCCTTTTGAGTTCCATTTTTCTCTGGGTTTTCTACACCATCAAGAGAGAGGGATTTTAGATTTGAAGTGATGAGGACTTACAAGAACCCATCCCATTGAGGAGAACTAGTAACATCCTTCTATGTTTTCGTCCCAGGTGCCATTAATAAAATATTCATTCAACATATTCTTGTCTTGTCTATTGGATGCATGGAGAAACTCTCTTTTTTATTTACTGCTTAATGTCTTTTAATGCATAGATCTAGATTTTTGCAACATTTATCTTGGTCAACTAATTATAGATCTAAAGATATTGGTAGCCATCTTTGCTGTTAGGGTTGTTTGCTATGCACAGCTAAAGTGGTCTTTTTTCATACACTTGCGATTAAGATTCATACCGACACTTGTGGAGGTGACATGTTGTGTATGAGTCTAGGCCTTGTTCTGTTGTTATTACTTTGGGAAATAAATTATACAGCATATCGGAGGTAGTACCGCCTCTTGCTATCTCCTTGAGTATTGTAAAACAATGTAGTAAGATTTTTTCCCAAACAAGGAAATTTGTTTTCCTTACAAATCGCTCACAGGGAAATAATAAGATTGTGGCCAAAGCCTCGAAACAGGGCTCCACTGCACAGCTGCAGTAGAGAGAAAAAGTCGTGGAGGAATACGAGGACATTTTCTCCTCACCCACAGAGGTTCCTCTACACTCTCAGGACAAGCACTCCATCGATCTGAACTACGGCACACCGCCGCCTGATATTTCCATACCTAATGCGATTACACAGACATAATCCACACATGTATTTTCTGAGAAACAAAATTTATTGGACGCATCTAGCATGCCCGCTAGCAGGTCGATGACATCCTAGACAGATCTATTACCAAGTTCAATAGAATTTACCTCTCATGGAGGAAATTAATGAAATGGGAACCATTGCTTCCTAGGAAAGGAGGAATGATCGATGTGGATATTGGTGGTCACCCACCTATTCCATTTGGACCCACACCATCAGTTCTTTCAGTTTTTCAGTTTCAGCACAACTTACTATTTTTGGTAGGTTTTCGAGTCCTGAACTGCTAAAGTCATTTGGAGGCCCTAATGAACTATGTGGATATTGGTTTCCACCAACCTATTCTATTTGAACCCCCACCATTAGTTCTTTTAGTTTTTCAATTTCGGCACAACTTACTATTTTTAGCAGTTTTTCGACTTCTAAACTTATGGAGCCGTTTTGAGCCCTAAACGACGTTTTTTGGGATAAACAAGAAAAAAATGGGTCCATGGATTGATTTTTCTCAGATCAAAAGTTTTATTCCTTGGATATATCTTTCTAACAAGGTATTATGTGTGTCAAACGAAGATCGTATGCTAAAGTTACATCCTCGGGAAGTCGAAATACCAATTTACCGAAACAGGGCCCATATTTTTGGTGCTTCATGTCATAGGGTTAGTTTTTTTTATATTTTGGGTTTTCAATTATTTCTAAATAATAAATATGCCCTCGAGCCTCATTGTAACACATTTCAGAGGCCTGTAGCTGCTAGATCTCTTCTCAGAGATACGCTACCAGTGCCCTAGCTAGTTTATTTCCATTATGTTGGTAAGCATATTTATGCTCTTTTATATTAATGAAATGAAATATTATTTCCACTGCATCTCTGTGTTTATCTTTATTTCTATGTATTATTTTGTTCCTACATAAATCCAGACCAGTGGTATCAAAGCGGTCTGCTCTTTCTCTGTTTTTATTTGCATGTCCCCAACAAGGTTAGGGTATAAGGAGTTAGGGCTCATTTTGGTTGAACCCTTGCAAGATCGGCCTCGTAAACCCCGATGACCTCCCATGGAAAAAGAAAATAAAGATGAGGGAGCAGGAGATCCTATCAAAATATTACTTGAGGAGGCCCTCGAGAAAAAAATGAACGTGATGATGGATAACTTTTCTTAGATCCTTCAATGACTTCCCACCTACGGCGCATCTACATCCAATAACCACTGTGGAGGTGCAACTCCCTTGAAGGTACAAGTAAATTTTGACATTCCTATATTTGAAGGCCATATAGATGCAGATGTTGTAGATAAATGGTTGAATATTCTAGAAGGGTATTTCTCGGTCCATGATTTCTCCGACTGAGAAAATATTATTTTTGGACTCCTCAAAGTTGTCCCCCATGTCAAAGAGTGTTGGGAAACCTATTTTGAGAAAACAAATGAGGGGTAACCCTCCCTGGTCTTGGCCGCACCCACTTAGAATTCATTCTGAGACGTAATCAAGGAATAATATTACCCCATGGGGAGCTATCAGGACAAGTACATCCAATGGATCACGCTGCAGCAACAAAAGGATCAAGATGTGAATGAACTGACGAATTTGTTCCATACCCTGTGCACAAAGTTGGGTGTAAAATATTCAAAGATACATTTGGTGCTCAAGTATCGTAGATGTCTGCACAGACACACTCAGGAGGAAATGAAGTTCCTAGACATTACCTCGCTTGGCACGGCATATCATTATGCCGCTAAGATCGAGTAAAAATTAACCAGAAGATGTGAGACTTTGAATCCGCGAATTCGAAGCAAGGGAAAGGTGCCCCCAAACCACAGAACAGGGGGCAGAGCCAAAGTGAGGTGACTCAGTTTACCACTGCAAATATAGATAAGGACATGGGGAAGTGATGTGAATTTCATAACAACCCCAATCATAGCACAAAAGAGTGTCTGGCCAAACAGTCAATGGTGACAAACTAAAGGCACCCGAATCAGATGCATGCTCTGATCCTGAGCAAGAACTAGACATGGGAGATGAAAAAGGGAAGCAGATAATTGATGTCAACCCCACTGCCATTTCTTCCACCACCAAGATCTAGAGGGAGGACCTTGAGGATCCATAGGAGGGGGAGAGCCTCTTCCATTCACAGATGTGGGTGAAGGGTTCTCCACTGCAATTTCTTGTCGATAGCAGAAGCCGAAAGAACCTCATTTCAATAGAGGTTGTAAAGTGACTCGGCCTACCAACCATAGCACAACCACAACCATATACCATCATGTGGCTTCACCCAGGGACAGATCTCCACGTCCACCAGTAATGTCGCCTTCCGTACAACATCAAGCCATTCATGGATGAGGTATTATGTGATGTTGCTTCTATTGATGTATCTGATGTATTATTGGTCCAACCATACTTGTGGAGGTGACATGCTCTGTATGAGTCTACGCCTCATTTTGTTTTTATTACTTTGGAAAATAAATTGTACAGGATACCAGAGGTAGTACCACCTCCTGTTATCTCCTTGACTATTGCAAAACAATGCAGTAAGATTGTTTCGCAAACAAGGAAATTTATTTTCCTTACAACTTGTTCACATGGAAAGAAGAATATTTTGGCCACAACCTCGAAACATGTCTCCCTTGCACGGCTGTAGCAGATGAACAAATTTGTGGAGGAATACGAGGAAATTTTCTCCTCACCCATAGAGGTTCCCCTACACTGTCAGGACAAGCACTCCATCGATCTGATCCCAGGATCACAGCCACCATATTTTCCATAATCATGTGATTACATAGAAAAAATCCACACTCATTTTTTCTGAGGAAACCAAATTTATTAGAGGCATCCATCACGTCCGCCAGCACGTCCACGACATCCTAGACAAATCCAATATCAATTTCAGCTGAATTTGCCTCTCATGGAGGAACTTAATGCAATTTGGACCGTTGAATCCTAAGGATGGAGGAATTAACCAGGTGGATATTGGTGGCCACCCACCTATTCCATTCAGAACTTCACCATCAGTTCTTTCAGTTTTTCAGTTTATACACAACTTACTATTTTTAGCAAGTTTTCGGGTCCTGAACTATCGAAGTTGTTTGGAGGCCCTAATGACCCCGGTGGATATTTTTGGCCACCTACATATTCCATTTGAACCCCCACCATCGGTTCTTTCAGTTTTTTATTTTCCTCACAATTACTATTTTTAGCAGTTTTTCGGGTTCTGAACTTCCGGCGCTGTTTTGAGGCCCTAAAAGATGTTTTTTTGGGAAAATCAGGAGAAATGTTTTCCCTTTTTTCTAATATTTTGCACTTCAAAATTTGTATTCCTCATATATTTATTTCTAACGATGTATGGTGGACATCAAACAGAGATCGTTTGCCAAAGTTACGTCCCCGAGAGGTTGAAACACCAATTTACCCAAACAGGGCTTATAGCTTTGGCGCTTCATCTCATAGGGTTAGGTTTTTGGATTTTTATGGTTTTCCATTGCTTCTCAATAATAAATAGGCCCTTGGGCCTCATTTTAACACACTTCAGAGGATCGTAGCCGCCACATCTCTTCTCAGAGATACGCTACAAACGCCCTAGCTAGTTTATTTCTATTATGTCTGTAAGCATATTTCTATTATTTGATATTAATGAAATAAAATATTATTTCTGTTACATCTCTATGTCTATGTTTCTTTCTGTGTATTATTCTATTCTTTCATAAATCTGGGTCACTCTCTAATCTGATGCCATTGTAATGGAAATTGTAATAAGGATCGTTATTTCTCTTTGGGGTTTCACTTAGCGCATTATGCTAGTTATGACTTAAAAACATACGGAGGCCAAAAAATTTAGTGATAAGAGGGCTACCCTAAAGTTGCCTCCATCTTATGAATATTGAATTAACTGGTGCTTGATTCTTAGGGTGTGGCTATGCAGTAATTGGTGTTATGGATGGGGTATTTTTTCCAATGTAATTTAGTATTTAGCCATCTTCCTTTTCCCGTTAATGTTAATAAGTTGAAGGATAATTGTAAATTTCATTTGCTTCTTTTTATTCTATTAAATGAGTATAAAAAAGATCAAATCGTTAGCGAGTTATTCCATATCATTGGTAATGAAATGGTATATTTTAAATATTATATGGTTATGTCTTTTTAATATATTTTTTAATGAGTAATTTGGGAGAATATTGTTGTAATGGTATATTTTAATTGTTAAATTTATATAGAATGAGTGTTTTATGTCGAGTGGGGTTATCTTGGGTGGAATGGAATGGTCATTATCTTCCCCACCCATGTTACTTCTAATGACATGATGAGATATTATGCCCCTATGAATATTGTTGTAATGAATTCAAGCTTTGTGAACTTTTAAGTGAATACACAACAACCTCAATCAAGATTTCAGTAGGTTATCGTGTGGATATTATCATATAAATTATTTTTGATTTAAGTTATTATATATGTGAAAATATTCATAATTCACGCACTCTTCTGATGCATTTGGAATAGTATAATTAATGTGAAATGAAGAGTTTGAATTAAATATAAACATGACATAAACAATTCTCTAAACTTTAAGGGAACCTATAAGGTATGACAAGGATTTTCTTAGTTAATTTATAGAAACAGATTTTTAAGGGTTAAATTAATTGGTAAATAATTTTATGAGAAATTTTAAGGAATCCTCGAGGTCAAATCTCATTAAGTCCTTTGGGGTTACTTCCTACTGTTTTTCACTATTAGTTATTTCCATCATTCTCCTAGAAAAACAACGAAGTGGGTTGATTCCACAAAGGATTGGTAAGGTATCGCCATCCTCACTTGAACACAAGTGAGGAACTATATTGTTTTAGAGAATATCTCTATGTGTGTGTGTTAAGCTAGTAAACTATAGTGTCATCAAATTGTCAAAGGAGGAAGATTTTCTGAAATGGTTCAGTAATAGTTCCTTAGGGGATCACACTATCCAATTAATTTATGCAATGAGGAGTGAATAATATTATAAAAAAAAAAGGGTATGGTGGTGGAGATCTATTTGGAAATTTCCTTATACATTAAAAAATAAAATTCTCGTATGGTTGGCCTTAACCAATAGAATTTTAACTTGGGACATGTTATAAAAGGAATTGAGGAGGGCCTAGTAGGTGTGTACTTTGGAAAATTAGCGATGAAATTGTGGACCTTTTTTTCATGACTTGCTTATTTGATAGGTATACCTAGGAGGAGGTAATTGATTCCTTGGTAGGCTCAATTAAATGCAAGGAATGGAATCAAGTTGAATTCCTTTTAGAGTAGTTGACAATAAGGTGATCACTTATTTTAAGGAACTTCCTTGCCTTTTTATTTATAGAGTTGGTGGACCAAAAATCAAATTACCTTCCAAGATATGGTATCCACCCTTGGTTTGGTAGCTCACAAGACTAGATTAACTAAGGATGACAAAACAGATATCCCAAAGAAGAAATTAGATAAGCACATACTAATGCCAAGTGTTGACCAAGTGATGACCTAGGGTTTAAACATTTCAAGACAAGGAGACCTAGATATATATGGAGAAGGGGAAATCCTCTACATAAATTTGAATAATTATATTTCTTTGAAATATGTTGTGAGGCAAGGCTTTAAAAGCCAATTTAAATTCTATGCTTTGTTGATTTCATTAAAATTTACAACAAAGTGAGGATTAAAGCATTTCCAAAGTTATGTAAACTCAAAATTCATAATAGATTGGGAAAACAATAGTGACAGATCAAAATAATTGGATTCATCCCTATTATGAATAAAGTGAAGGAGGTAACCTCCACCTTTTAGTTTACTACTTTTTCTTACAAATATAGAGAGTTCAACAAGCATGCAAATTGTTTATTCAAAAAAGTTTTGATCTAACATGAGGGTAGCTTGATTGTACTCGAGTATAGAAGAAGCATTAAAATGTTAAAAGAAAAAGTGTTTTTGTATTAATGTGCTTTTATGAATCTAGGACTTTGGTATTGGATTTACGAGATTGTTTTCACTAATTTTATGGAAGTTAAGTGTAACATCCGTGGTAAGAAATACATGTAATAAATTTAATAAAATTAAATTAGGACCATGGTCATGGGAAACGTATTCCAAGCTTAATGTTGGGAAAAACACTAGTGATGGGGATCACTTGTGATTAATTAATGGCTAAGGAAATTGGAAAATTCAGTGGAAAAGGATTTGGAAAGGAAAAGTGGAATTTATTGGCATTTATTTATGAAAATAATGGAAAATAGGAGAAATTTAAGGTAAAAGGTCACATGTTACATGTTAGGAGGAAAATGAATGAAAATAATGGAAATTGAAGAAAATAGAGGCCTCGTTAATAAAAAGTATTTTTTTATGCAACCAGCTCAGAAAATAGAAGAAAAGATAGATATTAGAAATTAGAAATCAACCTCTTTGAGGGGGAAACCTCCTTTGCATTACATAAATGAATAATTATTCTATGACTCAAATGACAACACCTCCTTTTGATATATAGGATTCTAAGGGGTCACAATATAATCAAATCTGACATAAAAATAATAATGTAAGGGAACAATAATGACAATAGTGGGCTTCTATGGGGCACAATAGTAACACTATGGGGACTACATGGGTACAACAATAACAATAAAAGGGCATAGACTAACAATAACAATAAGAAAATACAATAGTATTATAGGGACCTAACATGCCCCTCTCCTTCACAAAGGTGTTTTCCTCAATGCTTGAGTAGTTATGGATGTTTCTGTATAGAATTCTCATCCTCCCATGAGGAATCTTCAGCTAGTAAGTTCTTCCAATTGATGAGATACTCTGAAATTGATCAATTTCGTAGTTGTCGAGTTCTTTTTTCTATGATTGCTTCAGGTTCCAATATGATTGCTTCTTCCTCGTTAAGCTCTGTCAATGTTGTTTGAACTATGAGCTTGTCAGCTATAACCTTATTTAAGCATGAAACATGGAAAAATGGGTGCACTCGAGAAGATGATAGAAGCTCCAATTTGTATGCCATAGTACCGATATTTTCCAACACCTTGTAAGGACCATAGTAATTTGGTGATAATTTGTTATCCTTCTTATATTTCTTGATGGAAATTTTTTTGTATGGTTGCAGCCATAAAAATACACAGTTACCTACATCAAAAGTTCTTTCACTGCGATGTTGATTTGCCTATTGTTTCATTCGATTCTATGCCAATGTGAGGTTATCCTTTAAGATTTGGAGAAATTACTGTTGATGCTCGATGTTATATTCAACTGGTTGAACCTTATATTTTTATCTTAAAGATGATGTGATGGATGGTGGATGATATCCATAAATTTTCATAAATGAGGTTGTTTTTGCTGCAATATCGAAGGAAGTGTTATACCACCATTTATCCAGTGGTAACAACTTGACCCATTGTGTTTGTTTATCAGATACAAAGAAACGAAGATATTCTTCCAAAAAATTGTTCACTATCTTAATTTTCCCATCAAATTGAGGATGATAATATGAGCTATGAGATAATTGAGTACCTAGACAAGAAAATAATTCAGTCCAAAAATTTCCAGAGAAAATGGGATCTCTATTGCTTACAATAATATTTGGGTTTCCATGTAGCTTTTGAATTGTTTCGATAGATGCGATAGCAATTGTATATGCTTTAACTAGATACGATAACGAAAAAAAGTGTGCATACTTGGTAAGTCTATCAAATACCACCATGATCACACTCTTTCCTTCGGACTTGGGTAAACCTGTGATAAAAACCATTGAAACCTCCTCCCAACATTAACATGGAATGGATAAAGGTTGTAAAATACCTCGGGGTCTTAATTGTCTCAAATTCTATTTTGTGAGTTTGACGAGTAGTTTTTCTCGCCGATGCATTACAAGATATGGTTGGATTCATTTCTTCCTTCTCTAGGGTTGCTTGATGGTGTATATCATTGTATTTTGATGTTTATTTTCCCTTCTCTTCCTCCCCCTCACAATCTATGTAAAAAAAATTCTTCTTAACGCACTTATGAGCTTTAGTGTATTTTTTATCACAACTATAAAGACTCCATTTTTGTTTTTTTTCCTGCAATTGTTGTGGTGTCAACCTTGTAGGTTGTGGAAGGCTAAACATAGCAACATTTTGATATTTATAGTTGTGATTGGTGGAATTTCTTGTTTCCGTAATTTATTTTTCAAATTTTCTTGCCACCTTGAATTCCTTCTCCAATGAATCGGGTTCCCAAAGGTGAACCTCATGTTGGATGTTATCCTTTAAATTCCCTATAAAGACATCAATCATATGCTCATATTGAATATATTCTACCTTGATATTAAATTTTTGGAAGTCCTCAATGTGCTCTGCCATTGAACCCTTTTGTTTGAGATTTATCAATTGGATAAAGAAGGTGTTTCTCTTAGTATCCTCATAATGTGATATCATTTCCTTCGTAAAAAAATACCAAGTGAAAAGTGGTTTATGAGAAAAAATCCATTGATACCACATAAACTGATTGGGTTCTAAATATAAAGTTTCAATCCATACCTTTTCTGAGGGTTGCACATCATGGAGATCAAAATATTTCTCCATTTGTAGTGTCCATGGTACCAAATCCTTTCCATAAAACTTCCTCATATCTATCTTTGGAATATGGTGGTTTAGAAACCCGACATTGGAGTTTCTAAAATGACAATTCATACTCCTTTTCTCCACATCGTGATTTTCATAGATTACCTTTTCACCACCGGCAAGCCTTTCTTGCAACAACTTTGTCAAACCTTCCTTCAAACCTTACATGTCTACATTCAAGCCATCCATATTAGTTTCCATGCCATCCATCTTAGCTTCTATGGCTAATTTTAAACTATCCATGTCCGCTTTTAATCCATCCTTAAATTCTTCCATTTTTTCTTCTATTTCATTTTCGGTTGCTCCTTACGAGAGATAAATTTGTTGCGCTTGGTCTTGTAAGTTTGATATATCATGTTGAAATTATTCCTCTTCATGTTCCATAGTAGATATTTATGAGGGATTAATGGGTGTGGAATTATTTTATGGAGCCATTATAGAACCCAATACTGGTATCTATGCTACAATATTCCATTGGAATCACTTCAAACTCATTTTTCAAACAAAAGTTATGCAGTTAAAAAAAAATGCACACATTTTTCTTGCTTTTGATGAGATCGGTATTGAACCTGATGTATCTCTGTGATTTCGAATCCCAAATATTTTAAATTCTCTCTTATAGTATCCCTTTCATTCTTCTTTCCAATTCCACAGGTCAGATCTAATTTTGAATCTTCCATATGAAGTGATGTGTTGGGTTTTCGTTATATTCTTTCCATGACTAATAACACATGGGGGGTTGTAGCCCCCCTTGTTGGGGTTCGGGGTAGTGCCCCAGAAATTTTTTTTGTTCCTTATTTTCTGGTGGGCGGATCTGCCCATGGTTTTGTGCATGGGTTTGCACATGGTTTTGGGGTACGATGGTTTTCGGCCCCTGGTATTTTGTAGATCTGGTCAAGGGAACTACGGTTATGTTCTAATCCAGGGTTAATGGATTGGGGTTTATGTATGCTTCAGCATGTATATATATGTGTTGTAACACTAAAAGGAATATAATGAAAAATCAAGCTAGTTGTCCCAATTTGGGATCCAGGGGAATATCTCTGTGTTTATCTATTTTATGTTTTATGCTCTCACTATTGTTTATTTTCTATTTTAACATTTGTTAGTAGATAATTTCTATACATAGTTAAAACCTACATTTTCTATCAGAGTAGTTTCGGCTTCAAGGGGATGCCTTTGCTGCTGAGGGGTTTTTTGCTCGGGCCTGAGGTAGACCCTGTTCAATGGGAGATCTGCAAAATCGATTCTTGCGGTGAAAGAAGATGGTGAGCAGAAAGAAGATAGAGATCAAGAAATTTAATGGCCAGAGTTTTGAGTTGTGGAAGCTCAAGATGGAGGATCTGTTGTTGGATAAAGATCAGTGGATCGCGGTAGATTTGAATACTAAACCAATGACAATGTCAAATGAAGACTGGAAGAAACTGGATCGGAAGGAAAAGAGCACAATACGATTGTGTATCTCAGATTCAGTACTGTTGAATGTATCTGGGGAAGCTACAGTGAAGACCTTGTGGGACAAGCTAGGGACTTTGTACCAATATAATTCTGGTGAATAAATTGTTCCTGTGGAAAAGGCTGTATAATCTGAGGATGAAAGATGGAGACTCGGTGACAGAGCATTTGAACGCCTTCAATACTGTGGTAAGTTAGTTGTGATCTTTTCATATTAAAATCTCAGATGAATATAAGTGCATCAGTTTGTTGTGTTCTCTACCAAACTCGTGGGACAGTTTGGTTATTGCAATAGGTAGCAATACAACTACCTTGAATTTTGATGACATTGTCTCAACCTTGTTGTCGGAGGAAATGAGATGGAGAAATATGGAGGGTCAGAATGGAGATGCCTTATCTATACAACGAAGGTCCCAGAAAAAAAACAAGAATAAGGTTTTGAGTGGGAGACCTAAATCTAGAGGGAGATCTAAATCTCCTGGAAATTTTGTAAAGGTGTGTTGGAAATGCAGAAAGGAAGGGCACTACAAAAAGGACTACAGATCTAAAGCTCCTGAGAAAGGAAAGGGATATGATGATGCTCCTTTTGCAGAGGAAAAAACCACCTCAGATGAAGGTGGGGATGTGTATTTGGCTTCTTCTTCAAATACACATGTAGATCATGAGTCATGGTTGATTGACTCGGGTGCATCGTTTCACTTCAATCCCCATAGGGAGTGGTTCTATGAGTATGAGCAATATGATGGCAGTGATGTCTTCCTAGGGGATGATAGGAAGGCCAGAATCATCAGACGTGGAAAATTCAAGCTAAATCTGCAAGGTGGAAGGATTATAACACTTCCTAGTGTTCTGCACATTCCTGCGTTGGCCAAAAATATGATTTCTGTAAGCAAGATGGATGATGCAGGTGTAAAAACAGTGTTCGAGAAAGATACTTGTAAGATGGTTCAGGGAGCATTGGTATTAATGCGCGGAGTTTGGATTGGAACTCTGTACAAGCTTCAGGGTAGCACTGTTATTGCTAGGTGAAACAGTTATGTGGTTCCCGAAAGTGGAGAGGAAAGCCTAGCGGTCTCTAGAGAAAAGACCATGCTATGGCATCAAAATCTTGGACATATTGGAGAGAAGGGCCTTTGGATACTACATGGAAATGGTATGGTAGAAGGTATGTCTAATAGCTCCCTGGATTTCGATTTCTGTGAACATTGTGTATATGGGAAGCAGAATTGGGTGAGTTTTCTTTCTGGTGCTAAGAGGGAAAACAAGATATTAGAGTTTGTGTACAGTGATGTGTTTGGACCTATCCTGCTTCCATCACTGGGTAAGTCTGTGTACTATGTTTCATTCATAGATGACTTCTCAAGGAATACATGGATATATTTCTTGAGGAATAAATCTGAAGTCTTTGAAAGACTTAAAGAATTTAAGGCTCTGGTGGAAAACCAGGCTGAGAAGAAGATAAAGGTGCTAAGGACAGATAATGGTGGGGAGTTCTACAAGAAGGAATTTAAAGAGTTATGTAAGAAGTGTGGTATAGCACGGCATAAGACTACTCCATAAACACCTCAGAAAAATGGAGTTGCAAAAAGAATGAACAAAACGTTGATGGAAAAGGAAAGAAGCATGCTCAGTGGTACTGGGTTAGGACAAGAATTCTAGGCAGAGGCGGTGGAGACTGCATGTTGCTTGGTTAACAGATCACCTTCATCAGCGTTGGAGGATAATACTCCACATGAGGTATGGGCTGGTAAGAAACCCTCTCTTTCACATCTGAGGGTATTTGGATGCGATGCATATGTACATGTTCCAAAGGAGAAAAGGACCAAGTTGTATAATAAATCTGAAAGGTGCATCTTTATTGGGTATAAGGATGGTTTAAAGGGTTACAAGATTTGGAACCCAGAAACAAGGAAGGTTGTGTACAATCGAGATTTGGTGTTTATAGAGATGAAAGATGTTGTTAAACATGAAGTCCTACAAAAGGAACCTGAGAAAATAAAGTTTGAGCTAAAGGAGGATGAATTAGACTCTACAACAGAAGAAGACTCAGAAGAGGAAGAGCCACAAACTCCAGCTGTGAGAAGATCAACTCGGGAAAGAAGACAACCAGAAAGGTATAGTCCATCTGCATTCTATTCAAATTTTTCTTTAACTATAACTGATGATGATCCCAGAACTGTCAGGGAGGCAGTAGATTCAGAGGATGGAAAACTCTAGAAAGAGGCCATGGTTGATGAAATGACATCCTTGCATAAAAATGAGGCATAGGATATAGTGGAGTTGTCGGCTAGAAGGAAGCCCATCAAGAGAAAATGGGTGTTTAAGAAGAAGATGAATGTAGAAGGCAAGGTGGAGAAATACAAAGCTCGATTGGTAGCAAAAGGTTATTCCCAGGTGCCGGGAATTGATTTTTGTGATATTTTTTCTCCTGTTGCCAAATTTACTTCTATTAGATTACTTTTATTTGTTGTTGCTGCATTTGATTTTGAGGTAGAACAGATGGATGTGAAGACAACATTTCTTCACAGGGATCTGGAAGAAGAGATATACATGAAACAACCTGAAGGATTTATGGTGAAGGGGAAGAAAGAGCTAGTATGTAGGTTAAAGAAGTCTCTGTATTGGTTAAAACAATCACTAAGGATGTGGTATCAGAAATGTGATACCTATATACAGGGACTTGTCTTCACCAGAAGTAAGGAGGATCACTATGTTTATTTTAAATAAATTGGTGACCATGTTATTTATTTGGTCTTGTATGTGGATGATATGTTGTTGATTGGAAATGACAAAGAAATTATCTAAGATTTGAAGACCCAACTATTCTCCAAATTTGACATGAAGGATCTTGGTGTTGCAAACTATATTTTGGGCATGGAAATTAAGAGAGATCGGGCAAAGAGGAAGCTCTGGTTAAACCAAAGGAATTATTTCGAGACTATATTGCAGAGGTTCAATATGAAAGATAGTAAACTGGTGAATGTTCCAATTCTTGTAGGTACAAAGCTATTTACTGAACAGTGTCCCAAGACACAAGAAGAAGAGGAGGATATGTCCCGTGCTCCATATGCAAGTGTAGTGGGTAGCCTAATGTATGCAATGGTATGTACTAAACCATACATTTCACATGCAGTGGGAGTATTGATTAGGTTTATGTCAGACCCAGGGAAGGAGCATTGAACAACAGTAAAGTGGGTTTTCAGATATTTACGTGGCACTAGTGCTTATGGCTTGTGCTACCAGGGAAGACCAGGATTCGAAAGAGTGTTGGAAATTTGTGGTTTTGTTGATGCAGACTGGGCTGAAGATCTGGACCAAAGAACATCTACAAGTGGGTATGTGTTTAGCATATTTGGAGGTGCAGTCAATTGGATGAGTAAAAGACAGTCTGTAGTGGCTCTTTCAACTATAGAGGCTAAATACATAGCAGTCACTCATGCAAGCAAGGAAGAAATTTGGTTGTAGATATTGTTTTCAAGTATGGAGTTGGTGCAGCAAGCTATAAGGATAGATTGTGATAGCCAAAGTGCAATTTTCTTGGTTAAGAACCCTCCTTATCATTCAAAGACAAAGCACATTTATGTTCAATATCACTTTGTGAGAGATATGGTTGAAGCTAAAAGGGTGTTGTTGGTAAAGGTGGATACTTTGAAGAATGTTGTAGATGCATTGAAAAATTCTGTGAGCACTCAAAATTTCTCTTGGTGTAGAGAAACAATGGGTGTTGCAAAGCTGGGCTAATGACTCAGCTCTCCTGTGGCCCCCTGCGAAAAGAAAACAACAAGTGGGAGAATGTTGGGTTTGTGATATATTCTTTCCATGACTAATCACGTGCGTGGGGGTCACAGGGGGGGTGGTAGCCTTGCCTATCAAGGTCCAGGGTAGTGCCCCAGAAATTTTTTTTTGCTTATTTTCTGGTGGGCGGATCCGCCCATGGTTTTGTGCATGGGTTTTCACATGGTTTTCGGGTACGATGGTTTTTTGCCCCTGGTATTTTGTAGATCCGGTCAAGGAAACTATGGTTATGTTCTAATCCAGGGTTAATGGATTGGGGTTTATGTATGCTTCAGCATGTATATATATGTGTTGTAACACTAAAAGGAATATAATGAAAAATCAAGCTGGTCGTCCCGATTTGGGATCCAGGGGAATATCTCTCTCTTTATCTATTTTATGTTTTATGCTATCGCTATTGTTTATTTTATGTTTTAAGATTCCTTAGTAGATAATTTCTGTACAGGTTTAAAACCTACATGATGCCTGATCTCCCATGATGTACTGATTATATATTGGTTTTGTAGAGAAAACTTTTACAAATTTCCAGGTGGCATTTTTTCGACCTTTGGCCCTAAAATTGCTACCCAAAAAACTATATTTCGTGCAATTTTTGCCACTTTTTACAGAATTCAAATCATATGCTTCAAATGAAATTTATGGTGAATTTCCCTAGGTCACTTGTTTGAGACTGAATTTTGGAGCCTGAAAAAATCCTAATTTTCCTGGATCAGATCTCTCAAAATATAGCAAACCAATATCTAAAATTCTGGCATGAATTTCACTAATACTTTGACTCCACGTGGTTTTAATATAAGATTCAGAAGATTTGTAGATAAAAAATTTATAGCGAAAATGCAAAGATGGCCTGTTTTAAGAAGAGAAACCCTAGAATCCAAAGCTTTGATACCAAATGTTATGCAACCAGCTCACAAAATAGAAGAAAATATAGATCAACAACTTAGAAATTAGCCTCTTCAAGGGGGAAGCCTCCTTTACATTACATAAATGAAGAATTCTTGGATGATCCAAATGACAATACCTCCTTTCAATATATAGGAGTCAAAGGGGTCACAATACAATAAAAGTCTACATAACAATAATAATGTAAGGCCACAACAATAACAATAGTGGGCTTCTATGGGGAAAAATAATAACACTATGGGGACTACATGGGTACAACAATAAAATAATTGGGATACATTAACAAAAAAAATAAGGGGACACCCTAAAAATAACAATAAGGGGATACACTAGACTTATAAAGACCTAAAAACTTCTAAATATTAGTGGGTACCTTTTTGTCAGTTCCACTTTTTATCAGTTCAGTTTTGGAGTTCTCATTTTATATCTCTATCTATTATACTCTTGGACAATTGGATTTTTCTTGGAGCACTCTATGAGGAGTGTGGAATGCTTGTGATTTTGAACAAGAAGGAAATGGAAGAGCAGGAAAGTGCAAGAGGATATTAGGATCAATAGCTACATGGGGTTTTCCTTGTAGGTACCAAGTTTCATGTACGATCTTCTTACTAGTTTTGGCATGCATGGCACATGCATGTGATTTCCTAGTTATGATATGTCATTGGCATGTAGGATTTCCTAGATTGAGAGTGGTTTTTCCTAGCCTTTCCATTTCCTTGATAACCATGGTGTTGTGGGTTTTACCTCTTTTTTCTGGTTGGTTATCATGTACCTTTGGCTGTGGGTTGAGGTATTAGTTCCTGGAAGCCTTGGTTGGATAGATGCTCTTGAAGCCCTGTAATAGCTTGGGTTGAGTTACTAGTCCTAGAAGCATTGGTTGGAAAAATTCTTTAGAAGCCCTTTATGGGCTACGTTACTTTTCCTTCAAGCCCAAGTTCGATAAACGGTCTACAAGCCTGCTGGTAGTTGTGGGTTGAGTTACTAGTATTGCAAGCTATGGTTAGAAAAAATGGTTTGAAGGCTTGGAAAGATTGGGTAGAGACCAATTTGGTGATGGTTACTGGTGTCCAAACATTAAGTGGAATCAATGCCTCAGGGTTGAGGTGGTTTGGCCTATGGAAGCATTGGTTTGGTTTTATTTCGATTGTTGCATGAGATACCATATTCAATATGCTTGTAATATGGCACGAGGGTGAATTTTTGAAAGAAAGATCTAATTCACCTTAGTCTATATCCAGGTGGTATGTGGAATTCTAGATATGGTTTCATTTTACACATTTTAATAAGAGATCATCTCCTCTTGTATTTGATGGGTAACTTTACTTGTCATTATGTGGTTCATATCGATGTTATATCCGTGCTATTTCTATTTTCTATATACATGTTATGAGTATGTTTTATAATAGTGACGATGTATGGCTCTCATCAGGTTTTGATTAATAGATGAATGAACAATGAATATATGACCTAATATGTAACACCCTCTTCCTATCTACCCAAGTAACCGACCAGCTGGGGTGAATATGGGATGAGAGGATACTATGATCTGATTCAAATCCCCATGTATAGTTAAGGAAGTGGAACCGATGGAACACAAATAACCTGGCCTTCTACACATGAAACATAATCCTCAAGAGCCATCCAACCCATCCAAGTGACTAGCCCCTGAGACAAAATGACAATTTGTTGCATTAGAGCTTTATTCGCTCCCTTGACATGGGCATGCCTGAGACTGTGAACCTATATTCACTCCCACAGTAAGGAATTCTTGCGACCAGGGTTTTTTCTAAGTAGTTATATGCCAGAGACCTTGGATTATGTGCCACTTTTTCAGGAAGGACTTAGGCCACTTCCCAAAACTCCATGGAACTTTCTGAAATGAAAAGTAACATAGAAACAATGGTATGAATGAAATTACTTGAACAAGGACTTGATTGGACCCCTTACTATCCATGACAAAAATTTCTTCAAACATGTAACAAATATGCATTCTACAAGTTTAAACAACAAATTTTAGTATAGGGGTCTCATACCTATGTAGGAATCACTAAGAAGCATCGATGCCTTATCACATTATCTTAATTATCATCTATAAGGTCATATATTCATTGTTCATTCATTACAAATCAAAACATGATGAGAGCCACACTTCATCACTATCATAAAAATATGATCATAACCAGAATATAACCAACATAAATAATATGGATGAAACATTCATAGAATCCACATATAAACCAATACATTTTCACATAAAATACCAAGGCAAAGAAACCCTTATCGATTAATGAAAAATCCAACCCAGTATGGGACTATCACATTCTAGCCGACCATAGATTGGTGGAGAAAACATTTCTCTTCAGCCAATCACCCTCGTGTCATATTCCAAGCATGAACGTGGGACTTAAAATAAAAATAACCAACTTGGGATTCAAGAGTCTAAACCACGTCACCCTCGTCAATTGAACTAGGCTTTACCACAATCCTCACTATATCACTAGGAAATAAACAAGCATGGATTCCACCGGATCTCTCCACCTAAACTGTGAGGAATTTTTCTGCATAAGCCTCTTTGTTTTACCATGTATCCCACCATTACCAGTCAAGGGATTCCTAGGTCTATGAGGTCTCCATCCTCTGGGATTTACCGTACACCCCAACTAGGGAATCATAGGCCCAATTAAGGGTACCACCATTGAGCGTTATCATGTATCCTGTCATTCACCAATCAAGGGATTCCTAGGCTCAATTGATGTATTCACATCAAGACTTTACCATGTATCCCATACTGGGATTCCTAGGCCTTATGAATAACCCTGAGACCACCCCACTTAGCTTCAATTCAATATGGAAATCCATCTCAACTAAAACATGAAAACCCCATCACACCATGGCTATCTACAAATGGAAACGAAAGGTTAAAGAACACTATTATACCTAGAAAAACCCATGCCAACAACAACAAGAGAACCAAGAACACACATGCATAACCATGAATTCCAAATCTAGAAAGGAAATCATGGATATAAATCGTTACCTATAGGAAATCTTGATGTAGTTTCTTGATCATGCTCTTCCTTGCTTGATCTTTACTTCCTATTTTCCTTCTTTTCCTTTCTGGATCCAAAGTTTAAATGCTCCAAGAAAACTGTAAGTGTCCAAGAGTGTTTGTGAGATAGAATAGAGAGATAGTTCCAAAACTAAACTGAAAAAAAATCCATGAATTGATCCACAGAAGAATTTTTATCAATGTGGCCTCTATTTTCTTCATTTCCCATTATTTTTCCTTCATTTTCCTCCTCACAAGAAGCATGTGATCTTTCACCTTAACTTTCTCCTAATTTCCATTATTTTCATAAATAAAATTCCAATTAATGCCACTTTTCCTTTCCAAATCCTTAGCCATTTCCTTTAACAATTTCCTTAGCCATAGTAATCGAATGAACACCCACACTAGGATGTTTTTCCCAACATTCAGCTTGGAATAATTTTCCCATAACCATGGTTATTATTTCCTCTTTATTAATTTTTACATGGATTTCTGACCAAGGTTGTCATAGAACACTCTCCCTTAGGAAAACATGGTCCTTGGTGTTCAATGACACCTATAAACCAACAAACTTCTGAAAAAAAAATCATACTTCCCATGGAGATTTATAACTTAGCTCGTTGCAACATTTACAGTTATCAACCTATTGAGAATAGAACTAACATGACAACATAATAACATGACAACCATAATGGAATGATACCCATAACACTTATTGGAGCTTTATAAAACAAATCATGGTGGTATTTACATCCATATACATATGTACATAGAAAAAAATATCACATCAAAATATATATCAAGGACATTTTCTCAACCAATGAATAAAGAAAGATACACAACCCGCACTTGATCTGTAGCCTCCCATGTAGCTTCATCGGGCCCAAATTTCTTCCACTACACTTTAGCCCTCTTTATTGCTAGGTTCGAGACCATGAGCATCTTTCTCTGCAATATACATTGTGGTTCTGGATAGAATTCTCTGTATGGCTCCACCTGCAATACAGACCATTCAATCACATGATCAACATCCTTAGCATACTTCTTAAGCAATGACACATGGAAAACATCCTAGAATTTCATGTCGAATGATCCGACCTTATTTAGGAACACAATAAAATAAAAAAAATAAACATAAACACAAATATACAGCATGAATAATAGTTCATTTCATTAATATCAAATAAGCTAAGTATTCTTACACATAGAATGGAAATAAACTAGCTAGGGGAATGGTAACTTATCTCTGAAAATATATGTGGAGGCTACATGCCTCTGAAATGCATTACAATGAGGCTCAAGGGAATTTTTATTGTTGAACAACATGGGAAAACCCTAAAAAACCAAAAACCTAACCCCAAGAGATGGAACCTCAAGAGTTTGTGGGCCCCATTAAGGTTAGTTGGGCAACTAACATCTCGGGGTCGTAACTTGGTCATCTTATCACCAATTGGCACGTATGATATATCATCTGAAATATCTCTCTGATTAATACCATATTTTCCATAGGCCCCTGCCAATGGCTACAGGTCTACATCGGGCCTCAAAAAAATGTCATTTGGGGGGTCAAAACTACTTCAGAAGTTCAAGACCCAAAAAACTACTGAAAATTTTAAATGATGCTATAAACAAGGAAACTGATGAAATTGACTGGAGTTTTAGGAGGAATAGGTCGGTGGCCACCAATACCCACTTGGATTTTTCCTCCCCCTTAGGAAGAAATGGTCCCCATTGCGTGTAGAGCCTCCATGAGGTTAGGAAATTTATGTTGGACATGGTCCGTGGTGAACCACTTTACCTGGTGAAGGAGTTTTCTTGCTTTGAAAACTTGATATAGTTAGATCCTATATTGGTGGGGGTTCTTGATCTGTGTGTCCATGATGCGACCAGTTTTTTCTTGTTCCATGCAGTCTGAGTTTAACTCTATTGGTGTGATTTGTTTTGTAATTTCGGATGTGTCTACTAATGGTGGAAAATAGGGTTGAAGGAGGTCCACATTGAACACTGGGTGTAGACCAAGGAATGGTAGAATAATGAGCTCAAAGGAGTTCCCCCCTACAGCCTTGGTGATGGTGTATGGCCCATATCAAACCAGGTGAATCTGACGTTGTAGACCAGTGAGGCACTCCTTCTGCAAATGTAGCCAACCTAGAACTTCAGGGCACCCAATGTTGACCATGTCACTGCATGTAGTTGGAATCGTCTCTGTCCAATATGTCATGGACCTGTTGGAGGATTTTTTGAATGTGCTCAATGAAGCTTTCCACCTTCTATGCTTCGAACAAGACATGAACCAAATCTTCCTAAGTAGCTGTAAATGTTATGGCCACATCAATGGGACATAATGGCTAGAATCCCAAACCCACCAGAAAGGGGTTATGGTGAGTTGAGTTGTGGAGGCCCCGGTTATAGATGTGCTAGACATAGGGGAGGCTTTCATCTCATGTGCATGTATACCTCGATTTTTACATGTGCATAATCTATATGATCATCTTGTTGACAACCTTTGTTTGGCCATCATTTTGTGGGTGTAAATTTGTGGACTTAGTGTGGTTGGTGTACAACATTTACAAGAGACTTGACCAAAATGTACTGAGGAACCTATTTTCTTGATCTTAGATAATGGACTGTGGGATCCAAAAGTCTACCCAAACTCCTTCAAAGAAGATTTTAGCATAGGATTTTACTTTTATGTTCTTCGTGTAGGCCGCCATAATGGCCATCTTAGAGAATCTATCAACGAAAACAAAAACACAGTCATTTCCATGCTTGTTAGAAGTATGGCATGAAATGTAATCCATGGATATGGATTCCCAAGGTCGATTAGGGGTAGGAAGCAGAGTATATAGTCCTTTATTATTTATGGTTGATTTTTCAATGGTGCAGGAAGTGTATGATCTAATGTACTTCCCGACATCCTACTGAAGGTTCGGCCAATAGAAATAATTTTGTAGTACTACCACTATTTTCTCAACCCCTAAATTTCCAGTGACCTAACTGTAGTGAGTTTCTGAAATCAAATTGGCACACTTGCTTGAAGGAACACAGAGGTGTCCCAAGTGGCATAATAATGCATCTTGGAGGAGGAAATCCGAAACTTTCTTACCTTCTAGGAGCATATGGTATGTGTTTCCAAATTCTGGATCGATTTTGTAGAGATGTGGCAAACCCAAACTATCATGCCCACAATAGTTGAGCACAATGGTTAGTACCATGATAGGTGGTCGGATGAGGAAATTGAAACATTATTGGTGTTTCCCTTATTTTACTTGATGTTAAAATGGAACGGTTGCAGGTATACAGACCATTTTTTATGGCTATCATTCTGTAGCTTTCCTTGTGTCTGTATGAATTGCAAGGGTCAGTGATCTATGTGGATGATCGTTTCTTTCCTAAAAATTTAATGCTTCCATTTTTGGCAGGCCTGCACAATGGAATACATCTCTTCGTCATAGGTGGGATACTTTTGAACTGTGTTTGAAAGTGTCTCACTGTGATATGCCATTAGATTCCGTTGTTGAGTAAGAATTTCCCCAATATCATAGTCCTCTATCTGTCTCGATCTCAAATGGTTGTTGCAAGTCTGGTAATGTGAGCACTAGTGTAGAGAAGAGGTAATGCTTCAAATTTGTGAATAGCTTTTGTTGAGATTCAGACCAAAATAATTTTTCTTTCACTCCTCCCTTGGTGACTTGACTCAAATTCCAAGCGATATGAGAGAACCACGAACTTGTGGTATAAATTGGTAAGCCCAAAAATATGCTAAGCTCTATTATAGTGGTTTGGGCCCCTGCAAATGATGGTGGTAGGTGGTGCTACCTCTGGTATCCTATACAGCTACTTCCCAAAGTAACAATAATAGTGTGAGGCCTAGACTCATACACAGCGTGTCACTTCCACAAGTATGGTTGTCCTAATAATACAAAAAAAAATTCAAGGGGAGTAACATCACATAATACCTCATTCGTGAAGGGCTTGATGTTGTAGGGAGGGAAACACTTCTCGCTGACGCAGAGATCCTTTCCTTGGTGAAGCCTCCCGATGGTGTATAGTTGTGGGTGTGTCGTGGTTGGTAGGACCAGAAGCTTCACGACCTCTACTAAAATGAGGCTATTTTCGATCTCGATGTCGAAAATGAACTGCAACAGGGAACCCTTCACCCACATGTGGGATTGGAAGAGGCATTTCCCCTCCTCTGGATCTTCGAGTTCCTCCTTCTCGATCTTAGTGGTGGAAACAGTGGCACTAGGCTCCACATCGATAATTTTCTTCCACTTGTCATTCCCCTTATTAGGTTATGACTTAGAGTCTAAACATGCATCTGATTTGGAAGCCTTCAGCTCTACCACTAGTGACTTCTTGGCATGCCACTCACTTGTGTTGTGGGTGGAGCTCTTATGTAACTCACAACACTTCCCTGTGTCCTTCCTCGATTCATGGTATTTTTCTTCACTTCCGTCTTTGGAGGGTTTTCCTATGCCACCACGCCTTGACTTTGTCCTTTCTTCTGTCGTTTTGGCCACCTTTTCCATCCTTCTGATTCATAGATCCAAAGTCTCGCTTCTTCTGTTTGAATTAATACTCAATCTTGGAAGCATACTAGTTTGCTGCACCAAGTGAGGATATGTTGAGGAACTCCATTTCCTCCTCTATGTATCTTTTCAAACAACTGCATTACTTAAGGACGAAATGTTTCTTTGAATATTAGATACCAAACATTTTGCGCAGGGTATGGAACAGTTTCGTCAACTCATGCACATCATGATCCCTTTGTTGTGACGGTGTAGTCCATTGTATGTACTTGACCTTATAGCTCCCCACAGGGTGATATTATTTCTTTATGGCATATTGGAAGAAATTCCAAGTGGGTGTGACTGAGAACAAGTAGGATTTCCTTTTGTCATTTGGCTCATGGTAAGTTTCCTTAGCAATCCTTGACATAAAGGGTGGCTTTGAGAAGTGAAAAAGTAATATTTTCCTAATTGGAAAAGTCATGAATCGAAAAATATCCTCCCAATAGATTCAACATCTATCTATGTCATATGAATCTATTTTTCCCTCAAATATGGGAATGTCAAATTTAACTCCTAACTTAAAAGGAGTGGCACGTCGAGAGTGGCTGCTGGATGAAGATGCATCATCGGTGGGTCCTTGCTGAAGTATTTGGGAAAATTTATCAATCATCACATTCCACTGCTTATAAAGGTCCTCCTTAAGCAACATTTTTATAAGATCTCCTGCTCCATCATCTTTCTTTTATTCTCCATGGGAGGTCGTCGAGGTTTTTGTGGTTGATATGGAAAAGGTTTGGCTAGATCAAGCCTTAACTCTGTATACCTTGATCTTGTTGAGGACATGCAAAGAAAGATCGATAAAGAGAAGACCTCTCTACTACCACTAATCTATACTTATGCAGGAATGTAATGAAATACAAAATAAACATAAACACATAGATGCAACTATAATACAGCTTCATTTCATTAATATCAAATAAGTGAAATATGCTTACAGACATAATGAAAACAAAATATCTCAGGAAATGGTAGCTTATCTCTAGGAAGAGATGTGGTAGCTACATGCCTCTGAAACACATTACAATGAGGCTCAATGGCCTTTTTATTATTGAGCAACTTGGGAAAAACATAAACAACCAAACCCCTAACAGCAGGATATGGAACGACAAGAGTTTGTGGGCCCTGTTAGGGTTATTTGGGAAGCCAATTTCCTGGTGTTGTAACTTGTTCATCCTATCTTTGTTTCGCTCTGACCTCAAAAAAATTCCGTTTAGGGGGTCAAAACTACTCTAGAAGTTCGCGACCCAAAAAACTGCTAAAAATAGTAAATGATGCTATAAACAAGGAAACTGATGAAACTAACCAAAGGTCTAGGTGGAATAGGTGGGTGGACACCAATATTCTCCTGGATCATCAGAGGCCTTGCAATTCAATAAGATACTATACCAATCCTTTCAATAATTCTAAAAGGTCAACAAAATCGAGGTGCCAGCTTGGCATATGATCCAATCCACAAGGAGCTCTTCTTTGGCTTGATGCGAAAGTACATACATGTTTCCCAACATGAAACTCCTTAAACAACCTATTCCAGTCTACATATTTTTTCTATATATCCTGCGATGCCTTTATATTATTCATCATTACCTGCATTTCGTGTTCCATTTCCGCTAACATGTCTAATCCAATCAATACTATGTTCACCGAGTCACTCCAACAGATGGAACTATTACAACTTCGCTCATACAATGCCTCAAAAGGACTCATCCTTAATGAAACTTGATACCCATTATTGTATGCAAACTCAACCAATGGAATGTACTCCTCCCATCTCCTATGTTGATGCATCACATACATCCTCAACATGTGCTTCAAAATCATGTTGACCATATTTTTCTTTCCATTTGCGCGGATGATAAGTTGTACTGAAGGAGTTGTTGCAAACAAATCCTTCCAAAAAATGGAAGTTAATTTTACATCCATGTCTAAAAAATATTCTTCGGGACACCATGAAATATGACCACATCTCTAATGAAAACTTGTGCCACATCAGTGTGCTACCTTAGTCAACCTATCCACCACAACCATAATGGAATCATGTTGTCTATATGTCCTTGGAAAACCTATAATGAAATATATGGAAACAACCTCCCATTTCTACTATGGAATTAGAATCAGATGTACTACCCACCTGGATGTTTTCACTCTGCCTTTACCTGATAACAGTCTAAACATCTAGCCACAAACTCTACCACATCCTTTTTCAAATTTGGTAAGTAGTAGAACTTATTTATTGCTTTCAATATATTTTGGTATCCTAGGATACCTAAATATGGTTTCAGATGAAACCTCACCAATATAACCTTCTTAAGCTCACTACTATCTGGCACATATATCCTATCCCTAAATCAGATCAATCCATTTGATGAGAGATGATGGTCAACATCCTCTGCACCTATACCTTCACCTACACTACTACTTGTACCTATACATGTACTATGTTGTAACTTGTTCATAAGATCTCTATACCTATGATCCTACTAACCTCCTGTAAAATTTCATCCAACAATTGTGTCCCATAAGAACTCATAGGTCTTTTACATGATTCACCTATACATGGCTACTAAGAGAATATCCAACCCTATTCTCTTTTCCCTTGATGTACCTGATCTCAAAGTCAAACTAAATGATCGTGGCCAACCATCTAGCTTGCATGTCATTCATATTCGGCTAGTCAAACAAATATCTCAACCCACTATGATCACTCATCAATACAAACCTCCTACACAGAAGATAGTGCCTACACATTTTCAATGCATGAATGATTGTTTCTAACTCAAGATCACGTGTCACATAATTCTTCTTATGCTCATTCAGTTCCCTTGACTCATAACATACTACTTGTCCCTCCTACATGATAAATCCACTAGGCCCTCTCTTGCAATCATCTGTACACACTACAAACTCTTTATCTAGATTTTTAATATTTAACAATCGAGCATTTGTCAACAATTTCTTCAATTTTTCAAAACTTGTTGCACATTTTTTTTTTTCCATTCAAATTTATTACCTTTCCTCTGTAGTGACTTAATAGGATATGAAATCTGGGAGAAGTTCCTAATGAACCTCCTTTAATAACCTGCTAGCCCCATATATGATCTTACATCATCCATATTTCTAGGAGCTTCCCACTCCATGATAGCTCTTACCTTGTCTGGATCCATTGTTATACCATCCTTGGAGACCACATTCCCCAAGTAATGTACCACTATCTGAAAGAAACTAAATTTACTAATATTAGCATACAACTGATGTTCTATGAACAATATCAACATTGTTGCTCAATTTTCGACATGTTATTCCTCATTATTAGAATATATGAAGATGACATCAATGAATACAATAACAAACTTGTCCAAAAACAGACACAATCCACTATTCATCAAGCACATAAAGGTAGCTAGATCATTAGTCAAACTAAATGGAACTACAATAAGCTCATAATGTCCATACATTGTCCGAAAAGTTTTCTTGTCAATATCCTCTTACTTGATGCGTACTTGATGATATCCAGATCTCAAATCCATCGTTGAGAACATTGTTGCGGCCCTCAACTAATCAAATAATTCATCAATCCTCGGTAACAAATACTTGTTCTTGATGGTCACCTAATTCAACTTCCTGTAATAAATTCATAACCGGAGACTACATTCATTCTTATTCACAAACAATACTAGTGTGCCCCATGGTGATATACTTGTCCTAATGTATCCCTTTCCAAGAATTTCCTTCAACCGTAACTTTAGTTCTACTAATTATAGAGTGCTCATCCTATACGGTTCCTTTTATGCTTATGCTACCCCTAGTCCCAACTCAATAGAAAATTCCACTTTTCTTTGAGGCAGCAACTCAGAGATCTCTGGTAGAAACACATCCTGAAACTTTTGTAAGATTGGGTACCTCCTCAATATCTCTACATCCTTGTCTTCCTTACCTTTATCACTAGAATTGTGCACTGCAAATAGCATACACCCTTTTTTGTGACTGCACTTTTCCTACATAGTTTTCACCATCCTAAGTTTTTTTAATTTATTCTTACATTCTAATATTATTTGTACTTCATTGTCATCCAAGCATTCCATGGTTTTTTCATAGCAGTCCACTCTGGTCCTGATGAGCACCATCATTAGGTACATTTTAAGGAGTTAATTGTCACCTTTTTAGCCTTATTAGTCTCTCTTTCTCACATTCAATTGCATTATGGTCATATGTTTCTTAGTGTATATGGTGTATTAAGGGTTTTCATACTTTGAATGCCTAATGTGGTTTATATGCAGGAAAATAAAGAGAATATAACATTTCTTCTAAATATTGCACAATCATGGCTCGGTGTAGATAGATATGAGTGATTGTAGGGGGTTTACCACCTCCTGAACTCCTAAAGGTAGCCAAGGGATCCTTGATATTCTCCTATAACAACTTGAAATCAAAGGAAGTTGTGAAAATGGAAGATCAGGTGGACCCAAGCTCCACTTCGCTCGAGTTCTAAGGAGACAAATCACCTAATTTTTAAGGAGATGTTGGTATCTACCCTTTGGGGTAAATATGGAAAAGTAAGAGCTCATTAGGATTCACTTTTTGGAGATAGATAGAGCACTCTTGGATCTTGTAATAGACATTTGTGTCTGCCATAAGCTATGTAGAAGAACTGGTTATGAAATAAAATGTTATTAAGTTTCTTCTTCACTAAGTTAGTTTCAGGGAGTTGAGCTTGTGGGTTAGGGCCCAATACATTGGCCTCAATTTCTCTTATGGATTTTTGTTTACCTTTTATGATGTTGTAGTTATTTTTCATAAATTTCATATTTTTGTAGTTGTATTTCTTCAATTTCATGTTGTTTTCGCATAGAAAACTCTAAAACTGTGTGCTAAAGCCTCCCTCTCTCACCTCTTCCATTAGGGTTTGAGGAGGGTAGATCTTCACCACAAACCCAGATTTTCTTTAAGTTTATGATTTTTTGGAAACATTAGATACATTTATCTGTTTATCAAGAACATGTTGAATATGCAGAGTTATTTTTCTATTTTAAGTGCATACGTAGTTTTACTTAAATTCAACTTATCTTTTCCACCATTTTCATAATATATTTGTCAATGATAACTTTATGAAAAATTGTTTTTATTGAAAATTTGAGTAGATCAACAAAGGGGGAATTCACCAGCACCATTAGCTTCAGTTTCCACCCCTCATCAACCAACCTCCAACTAAATCACCTTCAGCCATGTTATTGGACATCTCCACCACAACACTAAGAGCCACCTTGGAGTTGAAAGACAGGCTTTGAGATAATTATGGGCCTTTCCAAAGGGTTTTCTACCTTCCATCCACCTATATCCACATTTATTTCACCTCTCCTACCCCTTTCCTCACCATTTATGGCCTTAAACTTCTCTCAGACTATTTCCTATAGCATTTTAGGACATCCTCTAGCACTACATGAAATCATGTATCTGATCCTATAGCAGCGCCACTCAGTCACTTCTTCGACCCAAAACCTCGCTTTCATCTCATCTAGACCTAGAAAAATCTCCAATACACCTTTAGCTCTGAAAACATGAGCCCAAGGCCCTCTTAGGTCACCTTAGCACCTCCTTCTTTTGTTGAAAAACAAATTTATTTACAGGCATAGTTAGGTCATTGATAATTGCATTGTTAAACATAACATTCAAGCATGAGGTAGATATATTTCAATAAGTCATTTGGTTCAACATGTATGCATAGATTAGTTTCCCTTTCTGCAAGTTCAATTCAACAATTTACATCTTGAATGCCACTTATTTTAACTTTAATTATTGCATTAGGTTAAGTGTGGATTTTCTTTACTGAAAATAGCTATATGAGTCTTTATGATCTTGAATATTTTATTGTCTTGCCGATAGAGTAATTATCATAAGTTATTTCCAATCTTATTTTTCATTTGGAAGTGTGACAAAATTCATATCCTAGAAATAACCCTAATTGTAGCAC
Organism: Pinus albicaulis; assembly: GCA_034641835.2. NCBI lineage: Eukaryota > Viridiplantae > Streptophyta > Pinopsida > Pinales > Pinaceae > Pinus > Pinus albicaulis. The sequence goes on along the minus strand of CM076574.1, from coordinate 634,234,445 downwards.
CCCTTTGTAGAACTGAGAAGAGGATGGCATGAATAAAATGCATCTAATATATATATATATATATATATATATATATATATATATATATATATATATATATATATATATATATATATATATATATATATATATATCCTTTGTCACCTCCAACTTTTTACAATTCCCAGGTTGATAAAGTAAAGTAGAGTAGCCTCTGGGAGTTGGAGCACTCTTGGTGCAATACCAAGGCTCACCACTTTATGGCGTCATTTTCGGGGAGGTGTCTAAGTAGATGCTTTGATTCTATTTTAGAATTATTTTCTGCTTTTATTTTGTATTTAGTTCCAAAATATTGAAAAATACACAAAATTTTTTACTTTCATGCCTCGTAGGAATAGGGATAACCAAGGAAAATATTTACCAAAAACCCACACATCCCCACAAAGTCACCTTTCACTCTTCTTCAATCACTGTGAATTTTAGCACACCATAGGTGAGCTACTTGAAAAATTTGAAGAACCTATTGGAGAAGAAGGACATGCTTCACCTAAGGAACCTTCTTCGCTAATTAAAGTCATGGCTAAGACTTGAAACCAAAGATTCTTTCCCATTACAGTAAAAAATAGGGAAACTAGAAATAAGAACAGCATTCCCTCATCCATTCCAGAATTTCGATGGAATGACTTCTGTATTTCCAGACACCATCATGTTCGAGTTCATTGTTGTCTGCATGACCCATGACTATGCCTTAGATGACCAGAAGCTAAAAATATTCCCATCCACCCTTAAGGATGTAGCCTTACACTGGTTTATGGGTTTGGCTGAGAACAACATCACTACCTGGGAACATATGCAAGAGTCCTTTAACAAAAAATATAGAGACTATTATAGGTCAAAGGAAACCAAAGAGGAAATATTTAGGATGACTCTAGGACCTGATGAATCCCTGGAGGATTATGAAGAAAGATTCCAGCTAAGCTATAAAAGAGCCAACTACAACCTTGATCCAGGATCACTTAAATTGGTTCTTCTCGGAGGGATCAGGGAAGATGGTATAGAAACCCTTAATATACTATCTGGAGGAGACATCTACCAGCATCCTTATGAGAACATCAAAAATTTCTTTAGAAATCAATCTAGGGAAGCTAGGAAGAAATGTATAGCTACCCAAAGCATGACCAAAACCCCTTCCTCTTCCACCTCCATTAAGCATGGGATTGGAAATATTTTGAAGGACTTCAAAAGTGAGAGGTTGCACACATTTTCTTTGAAATTGGACACAATGTAGATCAATAGGAAGCAAGAGGAATTATATAGGGCCTTGGTCATATTTTTCCCTAGATGTACTAGAAAACATCCTTGAAATGAATTTCCACTAAATGTCATAGAGGTTTTGTTGGTCTGTGAAGAGAATAATGTCGCAGATAAGTGTACCTCCTTACCTAGGCTCAAAGTTGTATATCAAGGTGGGGAAGGAGGATTCTAGTAACTATGTTTCATAAATCCGAGAAGGCCTCAAGGGCCTCGGTCATATCAACAGGGTATGAAAGGTGCACCTTACTCCTACTATCATACAAACCAGAATGCACCTATGAAGTATTGATACACATCTACTCCTCCATCATGGTCTATACCTACTAATTGGCCTTACAACCCACCATATCACCCTAATCCTGTGAACCAACCATTCCAACAATATGTTCCTCAACGATCTTAGTGGAGCAAAACATCACAAGGTTGGAAGCCCCAGCACAATCAACCACCTACTTTATGGCCTTCGACCCAACCTCTACCTCATCTCACCCATTTTTATCCACCTAGAATGACTTAGATGAATGTCCAGCTTAATCTGAACCCGAACAACAAGCAGGCACAACAATTTTATAGTGGGGAAACATCTTATCCAATTTATGTTATGGAGATCCATGAGATCAACCTCAGGTCATGAAAAGTACTCCCATACAGTCATCCTCCATCTCCACCTGTATAGGTTGAGGAGGAAAATGAAGAGAGCAACTCTTAGATCCAACAAACTCCTTTTCCTAAGCCCTTTTTCCACTCTAGCCACCACACCCTGAATGAGATTGAAATTCTTGGAGAACTGAAAAATTTGTGTGTGAAAATACCCCTTATCCAGACCATTAAGGATTTTCTTATTTAAAATAGGTTCATCAAAGAAAATTTCTTTAAGAAACCTAGTAGAAACAATAAAGACACCCCCACTATCAATGTGTTGGGACAATTGTTTGACTTAATCTTGGGAAGGGTGATCTTCTCGAAGCATGTGGACCCTAGAAGTCCAGTTGTAGGTGTACACATCGATGGAGTCATATTCCCCAACACTCCAATTTATCTCAGGGTTTTCTTCAATGTGATTACCAAGGAAACTATGCTTAAACTTAACCTTCAAGGAGCTTTGAGAAAGACAACCATTGTTATGCAACTTGCAGACAGGTCCTTGTATCTATGCAAGAAATTTTGTAGGATGTTAAGGTCTCAATTGAATCTTGGGATTATCCTACAAATTTCTTGGTCCTACAACCAAAATCCAAGTTTAATTGATATCCTCTAATTTTAGGAATACCTTGGTTAGCCACTATCGATGCTTATATCAACTGTAGGGTTTGAAAAATGACACTAAAGAATGGGCCCTTTTATAAACATTTGGTATTATATCCTCTAGCCTAGCCTTCCACTGATCGTGACCTACAATTTTGGTTGGAGGATGAAGAATAAGAAGAATATAAAGTATAAAGTACCATGCCCTACCCCATTTGTACCATATATATTGTTCTTGGAGTGGGGAAACCTGATGAGGATCAGCTCATTGACCACATCATTCAAAACTAGCCCCCCAATGACATTCCACTTAATGACCTAGTTAAAGAATCTAAAATCCACCCTTGGATGGAGTTGCACTTTGTTGATTCAACCTCTCAAAACAACCAAGGCTATGGAATTTGGGCCATCAAAATCTATGACGATTAACTCATCCATCTCAGCCAAAGAAGAAGAGAAGCTATGCCAGCTATTGAAAGAAAACCTTGATGCATTTTCTTGGGATTACAAAGATATGAAAGGGGTCCATCCATAGGTTTGAACACATTATATTTATATTAAATAAGTATGAAATCCTATGTGCAAACCCTAAGGGAAGATGAACCAAACTCTAAAGCCTGACACAGTGAATGATGAACTGCAAAAGTTGTTGAATGTAGGTTTCATCTATCCAATATAAGATAGTGAGTGGGTGTCTCCTCTTTTTCTAGTCCTAAAGAAGAATGGAGAGTGGGGAATTTGCGTTGATTACCTGGAATTAAAAAAAGCCACTAAAGAGGACCATTTTCCTGTGCCCTTCATAGATCAAGTCCTAGATTCCCTTGAAATGAATATTTTTTTTCTTTCCTAGATGGGTTCAGTGGGTATAACTAGATCCAAATTAGCCCTAAGGACTGGGAAAAGACTACTTTCACTTGTCCCTGGGGAACTTTTGCTTACAAAGTCCTTCCCTTTTGGTTGTTCAGTGCCCCTCCTACTTTCTAGAGAGAAGTCTTGAGCATTTTCTCTGAACTTTTCCATGACTCTGTCAAAATCTACATGGATGATTTCACACCTTATGGTTATGATTTCGAGGAGGATCTTCCTAATTTGGTAAAAGTGCTGAGAAAGTGCATTGAAATGCATCTCTCCCTGAGTTTGTAAAAGTGTGAATTCTTAAAAATATCAAGGATAATCCTCGACCACTCAATATCACATGCAGGAATATAGGTAGATCCAAACAAAATGACCATCATAAAAAGGGTGGATTTTCCTCAAAAGCATATATATGTGACAAGTTTCCTAGGTTTGGTTGGCTACTATAGGAGGTTCATTATGGACTTCAGCAAAGTGGCTTTGCCATTATTTGGGTTGTTGGCCAAAGATTCCAAGTTTTTTTGGTCTCTTCTTTGTCAAGAATATTTCCAACTCATTAAGAAAAAGCTAATTACTGCCCCTATTATTCGAGATCCAAAATGGCCTTTTCCTTTCCATATCCACATAGACGCATTATACAAAGCTCTGGGGGTAGCCTTGGGGAAGTTAGAACACAAATTATGCTATTCCATCTATTTCATTAGCAAGAATAGGTCCAAAGCTAAACTTAATTATACTTCATAGAAAAGGAGCTTCTAGCCATTGTCCATTCCTTAAACAAATTTATGCATTAGATTACTGGTTATCAGACCTTTGTACACACTGACCATGCAACCATCGAATATTTAATTAATAAACCTGATGTTAATGCTAGAATCATTATATGGTTTTTTTTATTATAGTAGTTTTATTTAGAAATTGTTGATAAACCAGGAAAGGAGGATTTTGTTTCAAATTTATTAATTAGGTTAACTCTACCTCTAGATGAGGAAGGGATGGTGAATGATCAGCTTTTGTATGAACACCTATTTTCTATCTCAACACTCTCTCCTTGGGTTGCTGACATAACTAACTAATTGGTTGCTGAAAAGTTTCCTTTGAATCTTTCATCAAGGGAGAAGAGCAAGATTATCAAGAAAAGCACCCCTTTCAACTGGATTGGTGGAAATATCCTCAAGTTGGATCCTCACCAAATTATCAGAAGGTGTGTGAGAGAAGAGGATGTTTTTGACATCCTCTCAGCATGTCATGATGGTTCCTGTGGGGGCCACTTTGCTGCTGAGAGCACAACCTTTAAATATTTGCAAACAAGTTACTATTAGCCTACCCTCCACCAAGATGCCAGGAGATACACCAATATATGTGATCAGTGCCAAAGTATGAGCAGACCTCCACCGAGGGATGAAATTATCTTACACCCTCAGGTGGCTTTAGATCCATTTGAAAAGTGGGGCATGGAATTCATTGGACCCATTGATCCACCATCCGAGCAGAAAATGTATATCATAGTCTACATAGACTACTTGACTAAGCGGGCTAAAACAACAGTTGTAAAAGTAGAAAAAAAATAGAAGGTAGTTGAGTTTCTCAGAGAGAATGTGCTCTACAAATTTGGATACCCCAGAGAGGTAGTATCTAATCAGAGGGCTCAATTTACATCTCATCTCATTGAAAACCTCATGAGGTTGCATAAGATAAACGAAAAGACTTCCACTACCTATCATCATCAAGAAAATGGCTTGGTGGAAGTGACAAATAGAGCCTTGTAGAATATCCTCACCAAGGTTGTGAGAAGCAGCAGAAAGTATTAGGTAGATAAATTTGTGGAAGCCACTTGGGCTTACAATACCACTTAGAAGATCACCACAGGGTTTACTCCATATCAATTAGTTTATGTGAAGAAAGCTTTTCTTTCCATTGTGTTTTAGTACAACATCCTTAGAATGGAAGTTCAATTACACATGTAAATCACAAAGGCACAACAAGAAAGGTTGTTGTAGCTAAATGGTTTGGATGAGTTTAGAATGTAAGCCCTCCTTCACAGAGAGGTAATTCAGATGAAAAGGAAATTTTGGCATGAAAAGAACATAAAAGAAAAGACATTTCAAGAAGGACATCTGGCGTTGCTCTATCACTCCATATTCAAGGACTTCAAAGGCAAACTGATGAAAATGTTGCTAGTACCTTATCAAGTAGAAAAATTCCATGACAATTGGGTTGTTTAGATCAGAGAAATAGAAGAGGATATGATACCCTTGCTTTTCAATGGCCACAAGTTAAAAATGTATAAGAATACCTTGTCTAACACTAAGTTTATCAATTCAATAAACATGTAGGTGAATTTCATTAGGAGCTCCATAGTTTCAAACCCCTCACCTTCTTAGAAAAAAGAAAAAAGAAAAAATAAAGAGGCATGGGTGAAAACCTCTACGAGGCATCCAAGGCCAACTCGTGGTTTGAAAACCTCTATAAGGTGATTCCGGAGCCAAAAAATAAAGGAAAAAAAAAAACAAAAAACAAAAAAAAAATATCCTTGTGCGAAAACTTCTATGAGGCACCCAAGGAAATTTGGTGGGTTGAAAACCTTTGTGGAGGTAGCCCAAATGTCTTTAAAACAAAAATGAAAAAGAATGGAAAAAGAATGAGAAAAGGAAAAAATGAAACAACACAAATGCATTCATGTATTTTTGTTTTGCAAGTTGTTGATCAAGGACAGTTCAAACAAAGAGGAGTAGAATTATTTCTCTGTTCCCTTTCTCCTCTACCTTCCCACTCCATAATCAACCACAGTATGAATCCATCCATCCATTTCTCCCTCCAAGTGAGTAAAAACAACCCATGTTTTCTCACTCTCTGCAGTGCTTCAGGAAACCTAGGCTGCTACAGGATTTCCTGTAGTGCTACAAGAAACCCTATACTGCTACAGGAATGTCATTCGCGAGAGGAAAAACTGACTCAGGAAAAACTAACCCTCAATGAAGACATGTAAATCATTATTTTACCCATATATAACACTCCTAACCATCACTCAACTCCATGCATAATTATTCACTTACTAAACCCTCCCTTTAGCCACTATGAGCTAGTCTAGCTAAACCCGTTCACAAGGCCTCTCCCATAATCTCTCCACCACTCCATTCACTTCATAAATCCATCCCTAGTATCCCTGAACTCCTTCTTCTAATTTTTCAACTAAGAGGAGCTCCAAAGCAATAGAAAGGGGACTACAACAAGAAGATGATCACTTTCTTTAGAAATCTTGTACATGTCAGAGCAAGCCAAAAATGCAAGAGGTGGCTGATGAATATGGTTGTAGATGATAACCATAGGAATCTAGGAGGAAGGACACACCAGCAACAACACTTGAGGATCTCCATGCAACACATGTAAAAAATAATCAGAAAATAAAATTAATAAGAAGTTCACTCAAAATAAGTTGTTCGCTAACAAAATATGCATAAAAAAACACAATGAAGAAAAAAATTGATGCCTATCACCAAACTCTAGCTCCCTACATCAAATAAATTCTACAACTCCTCAGCAGCAAGTAGGCTCAAGTATGGCTCCCTCACCCTCTCACTATGTATCATATTTTTAAAATGAATTAATTTCGAGGATAGATAGCTAAAAAGGAAAAAAGGTGTCTAGTTAACTTTGCCACCCTCGTAAAGTTCAAGTGAAGGAGAAGTCAATTTATAAATTATGGGCTCGAGTGGGGCCAATGGTCGAAAAGAGGAAACCCCGTGCCAAATCCAAATCACCACTTCGCTCCAAGTCCGTTCAATTTGGAATAAAAATGTTCTTGGGCTCACCCTCCTTCATTCAATTATGCATTTTAAAATAGTTAGAGAAAGAGAGGGACAAGAGCCTTTGAAGAACTTTGTACCAAATATCGAAGTTTGCATGCAAGCCCGTACTACACAAAGTTTGTTGATGTTATAGGAAATCTATAGGAAGGATGTGTAGTGATCAAAATTGACATAATATCCACTCACAGATGGTATTGACACCCAACACAACCATTTCCCCAGCACGAAACAAAAAAATGCAAAGGCAAGTGGATGTCACCCCACCATGTTATGAAATCTTTCATGAAAAGGTTATACATAGTCACAACAATAAATCAGAATTTAAGGGGTTGTTTAGGGAATTTAAGAAAGAGATCACGAGGAGATGGAGGTGATTCTGTGGCAAGTAGAAATTATTGGATTGAGTGGGACCAATGGTCAAAAAGAGGAAACCCCATGCCAAATAAAAATCACCACTCTGCTCCAAGTCCACTCAATTTGAAATAAAAATGTGCTTGGGTTCACCCTAATTTATTGCATTATGCATTTTGAAAACAATTAGAGAAAGAGAGGGACAAGAAGCATCAAATAATTTTGCACCAAGATCGAAGTTTTCATGCAAGCCCATGTTATAGGAAGATTGTTGATGTTACAGGAAGTCTAGAGGAAGGTTTTACAGTGATGAAACTTGCCATAAGAGACACTCACATCTGGTATTGAAACCCAACACCACCATTTCTAGAGAAAGAAACAAAAAAAATGCAAAGGTAAGTGGATGTCACCCCACCATATTATGAAACATTTCATGAAAAGGTTATAAATAGTCACAACAATAATTCAGAATTTAAGGGGTTGTTGAGGGAAGTAAGGTAAAGAAAGTGTAAGTTTGTGTTTAATTGAGTTATGAGGTTCCATATCACTAGTGTTCTAAAACAAAAACCACCCAACCATATCCATAACATAGTCATAAAATGGGGGGAGGTTTTAACAAATGAGAACCCATAGATATCAAAAGAATTATATTACACCCTCAGGTGGTTGATATTTTTATAAATCATTTGTGGCTAGGATTCTTCGAGCTTTTAAAGGGCTTTGATGATTAAGTGGGTTGGGAATTTACAGTGGATTTTCACTCACAATCATATGATAGATCCACCATTGTGGTTAGAGGACTAGCCATCACCATAACCCCTAAATTTATTAGCACAGTCATAACCTTGCCTCTAGGAGTGAAGTGGAATAGAGAAGATAGAGTGTCCAACAGTGGCACTAAAAATAGTTTCTTGTTTCCTAATGAGGAGTACATTGAGGATAAAAATGAAGTAATAAGGGAAACTTCATGAAATACATTTCCTATGAGGGAAGAATTAGTGTGGTTTATTGATACCAATTCAGATTATTACATGAGATTATATTCAAAGGTTATCTACCACTAGAGCAGAGACTGAGAATTCCATACTTCCTCCTACATTCCATTAGATACATGAGCCAGAAAGTGATGGAAAAGAAGTATCATCACTTAGCTCACGATGGCTTCATCAAACTTATAGTGGGAGATGATATGAATAGGTTGAACATTCATGTACCTTGGTCCACATTCATAGATATGGATAGGGAAGTACTCATAGGGACACAAGTTTTCACTCCTGGACAAACACATGCCTCTACTCTTGGAGGGAGGGGTATGAAATTATAATAAGGAGAGAATGAAGGAACAGAGGGAGAAGAGGAAGAAGAGGAGATGGAGGTAGAATCATAACATACAGAAACCCTAGAAAGAGAGGAATTAAAAGAGGAGGAGAAAGATAAATATGAAAAATGGGAAAGAGACAAAAATGAGTGGGAAGAGAAAGAGAAATAAAATGAAGGAAAGACAAGAGAGGAAGAGATATTAGACCCCATTCTTATCACTAAAATCTCTGTTAAATGATCCAAATATCATAATGTAAATTTAGAATAAAATATTTATTAAATTATAATATTTAATAAATATTAGAGACACATAGAAATAGAATATTTTTAGCAAAGATAGGACTCTATAATAGAGTCCTATCTTAGGCTCTAAAATAGGAATAAATTTAGTAGATTGGATAGAATATCATTTATTGTAAATGGACACTTGTTGTTTTATCAAGTGGTCCACAACTAAATTAAGTTAGGACATATAGCTTATAAATAGGTTTGTTTTCTAATTGCAAATTAGTGGAAGTTTACGTTTGTAAACTCTATCAATTTATATGTAATTTATTTTCCATTGTTAATAAAATTACGTGTCTGAGGACACTTCTGTATTAATGTGGTATCGAAGCTTCACTAATAAAACTAATGGGAGAAGGAGATTCCAGCCCTATAAGCCTATGGAAAAATCTAGAAAATTGTTCATCAATTGAATTGTTATGCAATTTTGTCAATTTTTTTTAAGGAAAAGAAATTTACTGATTATAATCTGAATATCAATTTTTTAAAGAGTCCTTTTTTTATCCTACACTGCGTAAATTCATTCGCCGATGCAATTTATTTAAACTCTCCTTTTCCAATAAAAGCATATTTTTCTTCTGCTATGGATGCTTTGAAGAAGAAACTAGCTCTTATTTGAGTCGCGGATGGTGAGCTGAACTATTTTCACAAGGCCAAAGTCCCTTATGGTGTCTTAAATGGTGCTGTGTGTTGGTTTATTTGACTCGCTTCTTTGTGCCTTTGTCGTATTCATTGAGCTATCAGCATATTGAAGGGAAGTATTTGTTGTGCCTTCGTGCTTCAGGGTAGTATGAAGAATTTTAGTTTGGAGATTTGGCAAACGTACATGAATAAGATCATTTTCGCAGAAGGACACCTGTGACGAGAGTTCCAATATACCCATCATAAATAAATGCGAGATCGAATACCATTATAAGAAGAACAACACATAAAGGGAAAAGGCCAGAGCAGTAGGAGCATGGGCTGAGAGGTAGAATTCAGATGATGGGTGATCAAGTCTCCAAATATTTGTTTGATGACTTTGCAAACGTGATATTTTTGCTGAAAATAGAGTTGTGTTGAGTTTCCCCACCAATTGTGCCATGTTTCTCCGTGCATAGCTACGATGTGAGGAAAACAGTGTTAAGACGCAGTGCCAGAGGTAGAGCGTAGCGTGATGAAGCAGAAGCAGTGAGAGGATATTCCAAATCATCTTGTTGTGGTTCTAATCTTCTTACTGAAGATTGAATTGAGCAGCTAAAAGCAGCCCTTCCAGTTAAGTTGTACACCTGCAACTCAAATTCTTTTCCGACCAGCATTGGAGAGGTTGTGACTTGGAGGTAAAGGGGCCGGCAAATCATAGCATCTGACAACAATACGAATGTACTCCTTTCGTGAAACCAAGGTCTGAAGGTTCAGTTCGCTTCTTTTTGGCTCGTTGGAGTCCGAAATGGAAGAGAGCTATGCACGAAGTTATCTAGGGATCTTCGTTTTCAAATGATAACATGCATATGACCATCATTATACGAATGACTTCGTTTGCGCCTTTTAACGGTTTTTTAAGTGCTTTTATCTATAATGAATGTACATTATTTATACCAAAGTTCAAACTCCTGTGTAATCAACTGCTTCGTAATTCTCTGCATAATTCTTGCTCTCAGTCCTCGGTCTCGAGTGTTATCTGTGTGTATGCTTAGTCAAAGGCTATGGAAATGTGGTATGTGCAGTTGGTTTAAAAAAAAGTTTGAATATATATATATATATATATATATATATATATATATATATATATATATATATATATATATATATATATATATATATATATATATATATATATTATTTACTTGTAAGTGAAATATCATGCATATGAGTGGAAATTGTTTTTGGGGGTGATTATTTGATAAAATTTGTAAATTTGTGGAGCAATAAAAAATGTATTTTGTAATTTTATTTGGAGAGATAAGGCTATATTTGTAACATTATTGGAGAAATAAGGTGTGAGAAGCTATTTGAAAATGTTTGGAAGAGAAAATTTGGTAAAATTTTGGAGTAATAAGTAGATATTCTTTCTAAGTTTTCTTATTTTGGAGAAATAAGGGCCATTATTTGTCACTCAATGTACTTTTTTACTTTGAGGGGGGGTAGATTTTTTTTTACAAGGAAAATTGTAATAGAATTTTCAAGCGGTCAAATTTTGCAAACATTTCATTGTAAACACTCAACGAAAAATTGACTAGAGCCAAGTGAAAAGCTCAGTCATTTTTCTCCTTTTTCAACGACTATACGAGGGTCAAGGCCAAGCCTTGATAGATCATTTTTTATTTGTGTGACATGTGTCATTTTTTTGCGTGGCGTGTTTCACGTGATGAGTTTCTCATTCTTTCTTGTGCTTGATTCCTTTGGTGCACTACTTCAACACTACAATGTCAAAGTTAATTAATATGTTCTCTGATTCTGATAAGCTAGAAGGGGTGAAATCTTATCAGACATGGAAATGTCTAATTGAAAGCACTCTCATATATATTGAATTATGGCATGAAATATGTGATGGAAACATTAAGCCTAATAAACCAACAGATGCAACTTCATTTGCAAAATGGGAAGTCAAAAATGCCAAGGCATTAGCTCTTATAAAGGCTTCAGTTAATAATGAAATGTACATACATATTGAAAATGCATCAGATGCATGGACTACTTTACGTACATTCAAAGATCTCTTTGATACACAACCTGAATCAAAGAAGGTTGATCTTCAATTAAAATTTATTCAACAGAAATTAACTGAAGGTGGTGATGTCCTTGAGTATATTTCACGGCTTAAAAACATCAAGCAAGAAATAACAAATGTTGGTTTTCAAGCTATCGATGAAAGCTTTTTTGCTACAATTTTAATTGTTGGATTTCCATCATCTTACACACATTTTTTGGAAACTTTGCAAGTCACTAGAAAGTTAGAGAAGATAAAGTTTGATGAATTTAGTGATATGTTAGCCCAACATGATAAAAACTTTAGGAAGAAGAAACAGATTGGGGAAGATGTCTTCTTCACCAAAGCCAACTCAAGTAACTCCTCAGATGATAGTTCAAGAAACCGAGGAAGAGGAAATTTCAATCAACGTCAAGCAACCCAGGGTCGTGGTTGTATTCAAAGCAAAGGAAACAATTTCAATAGAGGCTACAATTTAGGCAGGAGCAATTTTCAAGGAAGAGGAAACAATCAAAGCAAGGGATATATTCAAGGTAGAGGACAAAGTCCAGGCAGAGGAAAAACTCATAATAGAGGCCAAAGCAGAGGCAGAGGAGAGTATCAAGGCAGAGGACAGTTTGAAGGCAGAGGTAGATATTTCAGTCAAGTTGTTTGCAGGAGATGTAACAAAGTTGGCCATTATGCAGACGATTGTAGAACTTCTATTCATAAAATTCCCAAGTTTCATCCTAACTCTGCACAGTTTGCAAATGATGAATATGATATTGATGGTTCAGAATATGTCTTCACCAACACAGAATCAACAACTTTACAGGTTTCAAGTTTTCTTAGAAGTGATTATGAAGATGCATGGATTATGGATACAGTCCCAACTTAACACATGAAATTTCGACAGGATTTATTTTGGAGCTTCCAACACTGCCATCTCAATTCAATCTATTTGGTTGATAAAACAAAAAAATACTCCTTCTAGAAAAGGTGTAGTTAAATTTTTTTTACTAGGAATTGGAGAAAGAATGATTTCAAATGTATGGCATGTCCCGACATTTAAGCAAAATTTATTATCTTTAGCCACGATTTGACAAGTAGGACATATGATGATTATGGAATATGGCTTAGTTAAAATTAAATCATTCAAACAAAACATGAAAATAGTAATAACAGGTTATGAAGATGGAAAACTGTTAAGGATGAAAGGGACAATTATTCCAAGAAATTTGACTCTGCAGGAGCAACAAGTACAGACATTTAACCGATCAGATTGTGGCATGTAAGATATGGCCATATCAACTTTGACAGCCTCCCTCAGTTACAAAAATAGGGAATGGTTAAGGGACTTCCAACCTTCAAAAGGGAAAGTGAAAAATGTGAATCTTGCATTTATGTAAAACAACATCAAGAGACTTTTCCTAAAAGTTCATGGCGTGCAAATAGGAATTTTCAGTTGGTTCAAAGTGATATTTTTGGAACCTTACCAACTTCGATAGGAGGATGCAGATATTTCTTAATCTTTTTTGATGATTTTAGCAGGATGACTTGGGTATTTTTTTGAAGAAAAAGTCAGAAGCATTTGAAAAGTTCAAAACTTTTCGTCAGTTTATTGAAAATGAAGTAAAGGAGAATATTAGAACTCTTAGAACTGACAATGGAGGATAATTCACTTCAAATTAATTCAACATGTATTGCATGGATAATGGCATAAAATGACATCTTGCCAATGTCTACACTCCACAAAAAAATGGAGTAGTAGAAAGAATGAATCATACCTTATTAGGAATGGAAAGATCTATGTTAACTTTCAAAAAGTTAAGTCCTATATATTGGGTCGAAGCAATTCATACTGTTGTCTACTTAAGGAACAGATCTCCCACTATTTCTTTAGATGGAATCACACCTTATGAAGCATGGTTTGGCTTCAAACCTTGAGTTAATCATCTTAGATTTTTTGGATCAGTATGTTATGCCTTAGTTCCGAAGGAAAAAAGAACTAATCTTGACTCACGAAGCTTGAAGTGCACAATGATTGGGTATTATGATGAGAAGAAAGGGTACTGACTTTTGTCGAATGGAAAATCTATTGTAAGAAGAGATGTGATTTTTGATTAAAATGAGAGTAAGAGTGATGAAGAAGTATAAATTCTTGTTAAAAAGTTAGAAAAAAAGGTAAAAAAAGAAAAGGAAATCTTCAAAGTCAACCAAATTCACAAAATTGGTATGAACTTGAGTTTCCTTCATCTGAAAATGATTCATCAAGTTCGTCTTGCTCAACAACAACGTCTGGGCCTTTTGGCAGTTCATTTGAATCTCCTAGCAACAAAAATTCTTCTCACAATGATTCTTCACCCCCGGAACCTGCGGTTGATCAAAAAACATCACTTTACATCAAACCTCTTTACAATGATGGTGATTTTTCATAATCTCAAACCAGTGAACATCAATTGCCAAAATGGGCAGTTCAACTTTTGAAAGATGTAAGGCCTAATGAACAAAATAAAACAGGAACAAGGGGATCACAAAGAAATGAAGGAAATTTTTCCTTGATAGCAAATGATTTTACTGAACCTTCTACTTATCGAGAGGTAGTAAAACATAAAGAATGGCCACAGGCTATTATTGATGAATATCAGGCAGTTCTCGACAACAAAACTTGGAAACTTGTTGATTGTCCTCAGAATGTCAAACCCATCGGATGCAAATGGGTTTACTAAATCAAGTACAAGAAAAATGGCGATATCGACAAGTATAAAGCAAGACTTGTTGCTAAGGCTTTTGCGCAGCATGAAGGGATATATTATGAGGAAACTTTTTCTCCTACCACTAAATGGAACGCCACCTGACTTACACTTGCCTTAGCAGCTCAAAAAGGATGGAAAGTTCATCAGACGGATGTATAAAGTGCTTTCCTCAATGGAGATTTACAGGAAGAAGTGTACATGACACAACCACCAGGTTTTGAAATTGAAGGACAAGAACATAAAGTCTGCAAACTAATAAAGGCTTTATATGGGTAAAAACAAGCTCCTCGAGCTTAGTATGCCAAAATGGATGAATATCTTCAGAAAGTTGGTTTTCAACAAAGTGAATCTGATGATACCTTGTATGTAGGCAAACAAGGTAAAAATATGGTGATTCTGGTTATGTATGTAGATGATTTGATTATCAATGGAAGCAATGATGATCACATTGCACAGGTGAAAAAGGAGTTACATGCATGTTTTAAGATGACAGATTTGGGACTACTTCACTACTATCTTAGAGTTGAAGTATTCCAACGTCCACATCATATCTTCATTTCTCATAGTAGGTATGCAGCAGAAATTCTTCAACTATTGGAATGCAGGATTGCAAGCCTGTTCTTACCCATATGGAATAGAACTTGAAACTTTCAAAATTTGAAGGGGGGGGAAATGGTGGATAGCACTACTTATCGACAGTTGATTGGCAGCCTAGTTTATCTGAGAACTACTCGACCAGATCTTTCTTGTGTCGTTAGTATTCTTTCCCTCTTTATGCAGGAACCACGAGATAGAAACTGGAATGAAACCAAAATAGTTCTCCATTATATCCAAGGAACAAAATATTTTGGTCTTCTTTACAAAAAGACTACAAACTTTGTACTGGGTGGATTTAAGATGCCAAATTTGCTGGCTGTATTGATGATAGGGCATCAACCTTAGGTTATTT
This sequence comes from Pinus albicaulis, assembly GCA_034641835.2. NCBI lineage: Eukaryota > Viridiplantae > Streptophyta > Pinopsida > Pinales > Pinaceae > Pinus > Pinus albicaulis. The sequence continues at coordinate 634,218,914 of CM076574.1, read as the reverse complement.
AATGAACATGGGGTCAGCTATAGTGTCCTAGGGTTGCAAGAAGTAAGCTACAATGGCCACTTATTTAGCAGAAGCAAAGTACATATCAGCATGGGAAGAATCATGTGAGATTGTTTGGTTGAGTAAAGTTTTACAAGACTTGGGAATTCCTCTAGTAGAAGCTACTTCGTTATTCATCGACAACCATTCAGCAATAAATCTTTCCAAGAATCTAGTTTTTCATTCAAATACAAATCCTATGGACACCATATCATCATATTATATCACTCATTGCAAAGGATGTCATCAAGCCGATTTATTTTCCTTCATAAGGTCAGACCTCTGATATCTTCAACAAACCTCTTGGCTGAATAAAATTTACTAAGTTCAAGGATGAACTTGGTATATGTTGTAATGTATCTTTGGATCATAGGGGGGAATGTTAAATGATCCAAATATCATATTGTAAAGTTAGGATAAAATATTTATTAAATTACAATATTTAATAAATATTAGAGACACTTAGAAATAGAATATTGTTAGCAAAGATAGGACTCTAGAATAGAGTCATATCTTAGGCTCTAAAATAGGAATAAAGTTAGTAGATTGGATAGAAGATCATTTATTGTAAATGGACACTTGTTGTTTTATCAAGTGGTCCATAACTAAATTATGTTAGGACATATAACTTATAAATAGGTTAGTTTTCTAATTGCAAATTAGTGGAAGTTTACGTTTGTAAACTTGATCAATTTCTATGTAATTTATTTTCCATTGTCAATAAAATTACGTGTCTGAGGAAAATTATGTATTAATCTCTCCCCGAAAGACCAACCTATGACCCTGAACCTCAGAAAAAATAGTGGTTGCAACCTTAGCCACCCTAAGAACACTAGTGAAGGCAAAGAGGAAAAGACATAGCCCCATGTACTTCAGGACCAGAAAGAGTGCTAGGGTGAGGAAAGGGAGACTGTTGAGTCATATAAAAGGTATCTTTTTATCCTCATATCAGCTTGATTAATCATTCAGTTTTATGTATTTATCTTCTTTTTTGGGAAGAATCTAGAAGAAAATATTGTGAAAGTTGAATAAAATCAATTGTCAGCAAAGTGTATGATTTTTGCATAAAAACTAACTTTTTCTTGCCTTTATGTGCATAAATCAAAATTGGACAACTATTTTTCAACCGATGGAACAATAACAGCCAAAGAAAGAAATAAGACCACTTCTTCATCACATGGGCTAGTGAAAGAAAAGGAGAATCGAGATAATTCTATGGTGGAAATCCGATTATTAGCTAACAAATCCTGAGGATTCACTCTCATCTATTAGTTTACCATTAGGTTATATAAGGTGGATAGGTGAAAAAGAAGGTGGTGGTTAATTTCTAAGCTTTAACTTTCGTTTGGAAATTATTATTTGTATTGAAGATAGAGTATTTTCACTACAGTGATGTTGTATATTTACTACTATGATTAATGAGAAAAATAGTGTTTTCTTCGTAATCGTGTTCTGAGTGTTTTCGGCAATAACTTCTGGAGACTTTGGGCCTGGTCGCTAGGAGATGTGTTTCTTATTTTCTGCCATAATCATTTCCTTCATTTATGAGATAATAAATTACTTTATCCCATAGAATTGAGTCATTTTGATTGTTGTGTGATGTTAGAATTCATTTTTATAATTTACCTTTAACTTTTTTGATAAATATTAGATGGTGTTACTTTTACAATTACATATTGTTCTTTAATGAATTGTTCAGATTAGTTCAAGAATTACATTTAATTTTTTTTAATTTTCGAGTGATGTTATCATAGATATTGAGTGATTAATTAATTTCATTCTTAATTAAAGGCTTGAATAGTTAACTATTGTTCATTTACTGTAATTTCTCTTTTCATTTGATAAATTGTGGTTAATATTAGGCAGTAATTCTTTAGGTGTGATTCCTTCCATTCATGCGTTTGGATTCATTTTTTTATAATACAATTGAGATTAAATCAAGATCTATGGTTTGGAATTTTTTTAAGAATTGGTTTTGAATTACTCTAGATTGAACGTCGAGAATTAGATATTACTTATTACAACAATTTAGAATCATTTTATTCTAAAATAGCCTTTGATCTCACTTGAATAAATGGTGCTGACACTCTTGAAATAGAAAAATGTATCCTTGGTTGATAATTAATGTAGGTATTAAGATTGATTTTCATAGTCATATTAGTGCACCAATATTTTGGCATTGTTTCCGGGGAGAGTGTTAAAAACTGATTTCTTCTTTTGAATTTTATCGTTGTGAAAGACTTGGGTATTGAAAATGAGAGGTAATAACCTATGTACCATTAAGTAAAATGCTTTCTCAAGAGCCCTTTTTTCAGCAGATGCATAAATATCAGATAGGAATAGATGTTTTTATGAATGACTACGAAGAAAAAAATAGAAATAGATCCAAATCCACCACCTCAATTCACCAAACCCAAGGGATCAGTGACCCTTGGAAGATTGAACTTTATAAAAAATCATAAGAAAAGCAGAATCTTAGGCGTCAGTAGGATCCCAGACCATACCTCGAAAAAACCCTATTGTAATCCCTCAACTAGCAGGCTCACCATATGTAGCTCATGCCGAGATCCATAGCAAAACCAAAGGGTCTGAATAGAGCTTTCAGACTACAAAAAATTTGCATTCCGACACTTCACAAGAGTGAAATTTGTGAAATATGAAAGAAGGAGTGGGAGAAAATAGTGGTGATGTAGGAACAAATCTACAGTCACCAAAACTTGGATCTCCTGAGATCTCGGTTGAAGAAAATACACCTAACATCCCAGATTGAGGTAGTGTTGTAAGACCCCTTCCAAATCTGTCTACCAATCCTGTCCAAATTAAATTTCCAGACCAAGAGATTCCTCAAGTTTATTGGCACATATTTTACCAAATCACGCATAATCAGCCTCAGGGACAAACATCGACGTTGGAGTATCCTATCTTTGACCCAGTTGCTAATGCCCCCATGAAAGCCATTCCTTTGCAAAACATCCCTACTATCCATGGTTTAACCTCAGAAGATCCAGAAACATTCTTGTTTGAATTTGACATTTTATGTAGGGGATATGACTATGCCACCGATCCCTTGAAAATAAAATTCTTTCCCTCTACATTCAAGGGAGCATCTTTGAAATGGTTTATGGGGCTTGGTGGAGGAGCTATTAACTCTTGGGATCAAATGAAAAACTACTTTCTCACTAAATATCAAGATTATTGTAGGACTAGAGATTTGAAAGATGAAATATTTAATATGACTACAAAATATAATGAAAATATAGAAGAGTATGTTGAACGATTTCAATACAATTTACAAAGGCCTCCTTATGCTGCATTATCTAAATATTTTTTTAAATTAACTATGATAAAAGGGATGAAGGATGAATGGATAGAAACATTAAATTTAATGGGAAAAGGAGATATTTATCAGGAAAATTATGATGAAATTATTCAACTGTGTATCATGTGCTCTTGAGGCAGTATGCACATCAGGCCAACTGAATGAGATACTATCTTCAGAAATAATAAATATTCTAGTGGCAGTGTAACTCAGCCAAAAATCAGAAATATCTTAGAAGATTTCAAAATCGATATCATGGGCACCCTCACAACACACTTGGACATCCTTCAAGCCAGATAGAAACAAGTCGTAGAAGAAGATAATTTATCCATATTCTTCCCATAATACTGAAAGAATAACAGTCAGAGGGAGTGTCCATTGGACATGGTCCAGAAGTGCACTATCTACACTAAGGATCATGTGACCAAGAAATTCCCATCACTTCCAGGATTAAAAGAATTTTTAAAGAGGTGGAAGAAGAGACAAAACCCATATATTTAATGTACCAACGTCGATAGTTGCAAGCTTGACCCACAGGTATGTCACAAGACCCATCTCTCTTATTTTCTTCTCCGCCATTTAATCAAGAAAATAATTCTAGAACAGCGTGGAAAGGCTAATAAACTTTCTCTACTTGGCAGTCCCAATGATTTCATATGTCACCTTGGCCAAACCAACCCTTTCCAGGTACTATTTCACCAAATTCTCCTTTTTTAACTCCTTTCTGGAAAAAAGAATCCATTTCCTTCCCAGTGGCCTGCTTCCAGTTCACAAAATCCTAACTGGTCTTCAAATTGGCAGCGAGCTCTGGGAATAGCCAATTCACCTATGGGGACGGGTCCTTAACCTCAACCAACATTACCAGCTCTGTATCCATTGCAGAAAACTCCTAAGCCTCTTATGCGTCCCCAACTGCTAGCTCAACCAAACCTAAATCCCAATAATAGACCTTTTCAAATGATACAAATTGTTGAAAATATAGATCCTGAAATAAAACAAATGGAATGCAATGAAATTAGGCTGAGATCAGGATGCTTTATTACCCCTGAGGAAAATAGAAACCAGAAACAAGATGAGATAGAAACACCAACCATAACTAAACCTTTGATTGTGACTAACACAGAAATAAAGCAGGGAGAAGACACGGTCGAGCAGCAAGATCCTAAAAATATTATAATCACTTCTCCTTTATTCCCTGAAAGATTAGTGATACACAAACCCATTGTTTATCCTCACTTTTATTTCGTAGGGGAACTCACAAATTTATGTATTAAAATTCCTCTCCTCCATGCTATTCAAGATATTCCTATTTATGCTAAAATGATTAAAGAATTATGTTTCAAAAAACCTGCGAGGAAATCCAAAAATTCACCAACCGTCCATGTCATAGGGAATTTATTTGATCTATTTTTAGGAACAGAAACACCGGTAAAATATGAATATATAGGGAATCCCATAGTTTCAGTTCAAATATATGGCCTCTCATTCCTGAACACACTAGTAGAATTAGGTTGAAACCTCTGAGGCACTCAATATCACATCTTTGGAACCGACCACTACCTTTCTAGAACATGGTCATCATTTTGTCATTAAACCCGAGGGAAATTTACAGGACATTATTGTTTCTGTTGACTCATGGGAATACCCAGATGATCTTCTACTTATCAACCCATGAAGTTTATTATATGGAAACCCTTTTAATTCTGAGTCAACCTTGGTTAGCAACAGTCGATGCTTATATAGGTTTTCATCCTGGTAGCATGACCATTACAAAAGGAAATGATGTGAAAAAACTTGTTTCACATCCCCTTGCTAAGACAAGTTTTCCCATTCTAAAAACTCATAAAAATCCACCCACATACATGGAAGAAAATATCCGTTCACCTCTTATAGTAGCAGAAACGCTTGAGTTCAAGAATCATACTGAAGATGATGTAATTAGTAATTTTATTAATCTATTAGCTACTGTGAATAATGTAAAATGTCAAATGTTGAAAGACATTCTTGACAATGAAGCCTAGGCATACCATTTGAAAGATGTTGATGAACAACATATACCAAAAACTATTTTTCATAACGGCAGGCCTATTGAGATTGAACCAGGAAATATTTTGAGCATTAATGATAACCTAGAGAGTGACCAATAGAAAAATCTTATTCAAGTTCTACAAAAATATAATGGGGTTTTTTCTTGGGACTATCCAGAAATTAAGGGCATAGACCCTCAATTATGTACAAACCACATCTACACCGAAAAGGATGCCTGTCCTATCTGGCAACCTCAACGGAGATTAAATCTGCATCTCAAGGATATCACAAAGGAAGAATTGCAGAAGTTGTTGGATGTGAATTTTATTTATCCTATTTTGGATAGTAAGTGGGTCTCTCTGCTAGTAGGTGTTCCCAAAAATAACGGGAAGTGGTGGATCTGTGTGGACTACAAGGAATTTAACAAGGCCACGCAAAAAGACCACTTCCCTCTTCCATTTATTGATCAGGTTCTTCATACGCTGACAGGAAAATGATTATTTTCCTTTCTTGATGGTTTCATTGGCTATAATCAGATGCAAATTTCCCTTGAAGACCAAGGAAAAACTACCTTTACCTGCCCATGGGGTACGTTTTCCTATAGAGTGTTACCTTTTGTTTTATCCAATGCCCTGACTACATTTTAGAGGGCCATAATCACTATTTTCTCTGATATGATAAATGAGGGACTTGAAGTTTACATCGATGACTTCACCCCATATGGGAATGATTTCGCCCTAGCACAAGAGAATTTAGAGAAATTTCTGGAATGATGCATCGCTACTAGGTTGTGTTTAAGTAACGATAAATATCACATGATGATGACAGAAGGTGTAATCCTAGGACACTATATCTATGTGGCTAGAACACAAGTAGACCCAACAAAAATAGAGGTAATTCTCCTACTACCTACACCTTGCACACAAACTAAGGTATGTAGCTTCCTTGGATATGAAAGCTACCATCGCATATTTATAATGATTTTTTCACGAATTATTGTGCCTTTGTATGCTTTAACAATAAATGTTGAATTTAAATGGTCTGATAAATGTGAATTTTCTTTTACAGATTTGAAGAATTTAGTCTCGACTACACCAGTATTGCGTGGACACAATTGGGAGTTTCCCTTTCATATCTATACATACGCATCAGACACCGCAATAGTCATTGTCCTCAGGCAAGAGGAGGAAAAAAAGTTGTATGCTATTTATTATATCAGAAAAAGTCCCACTCTTGCTGAACTCAATTATATAGTAATAGAAAAGGAATTTTTATGTGTCATTTATGCCATAAATAAATTTAGAAATTATATAATAGGCTCCCAAATTCTTCTGTACACTGATCATTCTGCCATTAGATACTTAGCCAAGGAAGGAAAACCCAGTTGTAGATTTTCTATCTCGAGTTCTAGAAATGAACGATCCGCTAGCCGTAGATGACCAGTTTCCAGATGAACATTTGTTTTTCATATCAGTTAAGGTGTCATCATATGCAGATATAGAAAAGCAACTGGCGATAGGAAAACTACCAAAGCATCTGACAGCTAAAGTAAGGAAGTTGATTGTCCAATGCAGCGCCCGATTTTCTTGGATTGGTGGATATCTTTTTCACAGAGGGTCTGATATGTAAATACATAGGTGCATCCATGAATATGAGATTTACGACATCCTAAAGGCTTGCCATGACAAGCCTTGTGGCAGACAATTCACAGATCATAGGACTAGACATAAAATATTATAGATGGGATATTATTTGCCCACTATATTTAAAGATGCCAAGAAGTATGTCTAGGCTTATGATAGCTTCCAGAGGATGGTTTGTTCTATTCAATCCAACAAAATGTCGTTGTAGACATAATTGGAAATGAAACCTTTAGAATGATCGGCATTGGATTTTGTTAGCCCATTCAATTTTCCATCAAACCAAAAGGCTTACATACTGGTTTCTACACACTATCTAAAAAAGTGGGTAGAAACAGTAGCCTTGCCAAGAGCTATGGCAGAAACTGTAATTAATTTCCTTTTTGAGTTATTTGTGCAGTATGGTTTACCCAGGGAAGTGATAACAGATGAGGGAAAATAGTTTGTAGGACATAATATTACAACCACTATACGGAACCACAATATCACACATGGAGTCACTTCTCCATATCAGTCGTAGGTGAACGGGAAGGTTGAGAGCACCAACAAGGTCATTGAGGCAATCTTGACCAAAATAGTTTCATCACATTAGCGAGACTAGGCTACTAAACTGCTAGAGGCCTTATGGGCCTATCACAAAACTCAATCAATTACTACTGGATATTCCCCGTACTAACATGTATTTGGAAAATAACCTATTTTTCGTATCGAATTTGAAATAAAGACTCTCATAATAGCCTAGGAAGTGGGACTAGACTTGACGGAAGTCCAAACTAAATGACTTAAAAAAATAAATGAATTGGATGAAACACAATTACTTTCCCTACAATGCACAACAATTACTCAATAGCAACAGGCTAAGTGGCATGACAGTATTATAAAAAAAGGCATTTTAGGAAGGAGACTAGGGGCTCCTCTATGATTCTAGATTTCAAGACTTTCCGGGTAAATTATAGACAAGATGGCTTTGTGCGTATACAATTCAAGAAGTTCACAGAAATGGAACTATAACTCTGACTACCATCGATGGGTCTGGCTCTTCTTTTTGGGTGAATGGACACCGAGTACTTCCTTATCGCAAGCCACTCACTAAATATTTTTTTTCCAAAAGGTATGTAATGATCCCACTATGCAAATTTTAGCTGTAGGGAGTAATGACCCGACAACCTTACTTTCATGAAAATTGTTTCTTTCTAGCTATAAATAATGTACATATTTTATTTATATAGCTAGTTTATAGTTTTCCATTTCTGTTTTTTTTATAGAAAAAACACATTGTTGTAAAAATGCGTGGATTTTTTCTTTGAAACAGTTGCTTACAATCGAAGTAACTGTCATTCCTTTATTGCTATTCCACATCATTTTTTTTAGCAGTTGTTTTTCAATTCTTGCAATAGCTATTTTTCCCTTCCAAGTGAACAACTGTCGTTTCTTTCCTTTATTTTGCTTGAGTATTTTACTGTTGTCTTTATTTTTCTAAAAAATGAACAGTTGGTGTTCAATAGAGTGAACCGTTGTTGTTCAGTAAAATGAATAGATGTTGTTCAGTTAAAAGAACACTAGTTGTTTCGACATCTGCACAACTGTCGTTCAATCTTAAATCGAACAACCGTATTTTCTCTCACATGCTTTACGATGTAAATAATCTTTTTCGCTGGAAATTCACATTGAATTTAAAGAAAAATTAGTTATATTAAAAACATTATGACTTTTAAACCTTTTATGATTATCTTTATTCTGAAATTGACATGGTCCATCCATTTAATAACTTTCTAGATATCTCCTCTTTGGATATACCATAAAATGATTCACTTTCTCAATACCATGCTGGTTTATCCTTCACACTTTAAATTGATAATTCCCTTTGGCACGATGATATAGGAATAAAATAATAACTTTTATTAGCATTCTTTTACTTATCACACCATCCCTAACTCTTAAGGAGTTAATGAGCCTCCCTGCACTTATAATATGAATTTTAAAAATATAATATATGCTTTCTCAAAGGGGATAGCGGGTCTCATCATAATCCAGCCTACCATGATCATAAGTAACTTAACAAGTGGCATTCCCATAATGGCCTTCCAGATAGTCCAATTGTCGAAATGACAGGAAGTCTCATCATGAGTTGGCTTGATCATTTTGTTATACCCTAGTGAATGGCACTGTTACCTCATTATGATGCCAGCACAATGATCCCTTTGTAGAAATAAACAAACCATATCAATCCTAAATGGAGGATACTGGTTCATTTTTGGGTTAAAAGGAAACCCTTTCAAGGCTATAGACGACTGCCAGCAGCAGTGGATCTACTTCTGGTATTCGATATCCTATTATTTCCTATTGACTCATTTCTAATGATGAATTTACCCTTTGAACAAATTTTATATTTTTATTAACCAATATGCATGGTAAACTATATTTTTATGTGAATTACATTAATATTGTCTAATCATTTGATGCGAACGGTCATTATCATTAATCGCCTTGTCAACTTTGTCATACCTTTTCACAAAAGAAAAATTATTTCTCGTAATGATTGTTTCTCTGCTTTATTCCTTTTTCGGTCATTTTATAAACCATTTCTATGATTTATTGTTAGCACTGCTCTGACTGTTTCCTGCTGTATTTATACTACAGTGACTATTTTCCGTCCACTTTTATGAAGCCACCTCATCCTTTTCTCTTTTCACGTGCTCTGTAGACATGGATGCCTTTTTCTAACTGGAGGGGGGAAGGTATACAATATGGGCCAGCATGTGAAATAATTACCGAAATCCATCAAACCATGTTGATGCAAAAAATATTATTATTGTCACCTTTATACAAAAATAGCATTTCCCAATTCAAAATATTTGTATGAAGGATATTTTATTGTTCCAAACTATCTAAACTATGACTAAGCACATGCAAGATTCCAACTAGGATACAATAGCACAACACACATGGGAGGAAATTATGTCTGCAATGAACCTAAAATATTAAAATTAACAGAGCAGGCTTGAAAAATTATTGAGCACGCTAGTTGGCTTCAATACCTTGTCAAAATACAGGGATTCCATAGTGAACTAGCGCTTGAATTTTTACCAAATTTGCAAAATGGGCGCAGAGCTGTAAAAGGAAGAAGTATAAATTTTTTTGAAATAGTCATAGCTGAAGTCTCTGGACTTCCAGAAGAAGGGGTAAAATGGACCGAAAAACATGTTCTATTGCATGAAGAAGTCGCAATATTTAAGTACCCAGAGGAAGAACTGATACGTAAAGTCAAAGGAGTTCATCCTGCATCTTTAAAGGAACCATGGTGAGAACTAGCAACCACCGTTCAGAGATACATCTCTTGTGATGGTCGTCGAGATGTGGTAATGCCTTGACAACTTAAACTGTTATCAATTATTAGACAGAAAATCACAGTTAACCTATTATTCTTTTTAAATTCCTTATTGCATGATGTTTCTAGTCGGGTTAGAAAAGCCAAACATTCACATTGTACCATCAGCCATCATGAATTGATTAAGTTCATTATTATTCATGAACTAGCCCAGTAGCAAGTGACTTGGGATAATTTTATAAATCTTACTTTACCCCTATCAAAAGAAAACCCAGATGCATAGGCAGTGGTAGATGATAGGAATATTGATGACTTAGAACAATAGGCTGAAAATGAATAAATCCCAAAGATGGAAAGAAAAAGGAAAACTTCTTCCTTACCCTCTGACCCAAAAAAACGGAGATGTTATTCAAGGCTATGCTCATGGTAGCATACCACAAACCCCATAGATGAAGCAAGTTTGTCCCATGCACCCCCTTCAAACCCTCAAAACACCTTTTCACTAGACGATGAGGAGGAGGTGGCCCGAGTATTAGAAAATTTTGGAACACTCTTTGAGGAAGGAGGCCAATTTGAAAATTTTCAAGGTCAAGATCATACCCTTAACTATTCTTCCTCTGCGTGTATTTCTAGCCACACAAAAAAAAATCCATCTACTGAAGAAATGGAATATTTTTAGAAACAAGGGGAACCAATTCCCTCTATAGATGAATATCCTGAGAGAGAAACTCATGCAGAAAGTGATTCTGAATCAGAAAATCAATCAGGAGATATTGTTCCATTGGAACAAGACCCTAACATTGGAAAAACCTATATTTTACCTGAAATGGACACACCTATTCCCTCTCCAATAAAAAACCCCATAAATAAGGAGGAGAAGACAAACAGTGCGAGGCTGAAAAGGTTGGGTAAAAAGAACAGGAAGTTGAAGAAAATTATTAGAATATTAAGAAAATGGTTGAAGGAATCAGATAAGGCCCGAAAGCAGAAAGTGGAATTACAAACCATTGGAACCCAAACAAAGAAATGTTCCACCAAGGATATTGGAACTCAAACAGAAAATCTGTGTGTTTGTTCAATGGAAACTCAAATAAATTGTTCTGAGAATGTTATAAATTTTGTTGTTCAAAAATATTTTGTATAAAATGCTTAGATAGATTGTTGTATTCCTCAAGAAACAACTGATAATGTGGAAATCATTTTTCAAACTGATTCGGTGACAAATTTTGACAATGTAGCTCAGATAGAAGAAACACCTCATTATGTCCCTTTGGTAAGTGAAGGTGTTATCCTAAAATTGCAAAATGAGTTAACAAGGACCAAACAGGTGTTGAATCCACAACAAAAAGAATTGGTACCTTTACAAATGCACCAGGAGTTATTAAATAAACTTGATATAGTTACGAAAACTAAGGAAGAGACTTTTTCTAGTCTCATAAATGAAGAGGAGAAAGTGAAGAAAGTGCAGAACCAGCTTCAAAAATACATGGAGAAAACTAAAACCATTTGTTCTATTTATTCTGATGTTTGGTCTTGTCAATCACTAGCCAAAAATTATGAATTATTTTTACTGGAAAGATACATATTACTAAAGATTAAAATTTTCAGGGATGGTAAGCCAACTAAATTAAAGACCACTTCGGAATTTATTCAATGTTGTAAGGAAGAGGATGAGAAGGTAAAATGACTTCTCTGTGAGTTATACATGCATAATTTTTTCTTGGAAGATGAAGGGGATGCTAATCCTAGCCCCTTTATTGTGGATGTTCAATTCAAATCCTTCCTTTCTTTTTCTTCTAACCAAATTGAATAGGCCAAGGCCTATAATACTTAAAAAAAGAAGAAGCATGTCCTAGATTTATGGGTTAGAGGAGAACCCACTAAACCTTTACACCTTTTCATTCAGCACAAAAGGTTTATGGAACAACAAGGAGTTGTGTCCACATTGGGACCTCTCCATCAAGATGTTGTATAGGTTGGAAGATAATATTTCTAGGATATTAAAGAATAGGCCATGTTGGCAGCGAAGAAAAGGTGGAAATATTCTACTAACAATGTTAAAAACTGGGAGCCATTTGGCTACAAAAATTTTAAGGTTGTTGCTTCTTGTTTGAATGTGTACAACAATATCATCCTATGCAAGGGTCCTACTTGGATAGGATGCCGTTATAGGTGTCTTATTATCTAGTATCCCCCTGAAGGGTATTATTTTGATTGTGATTTACCTCAATGTCATAAGATTTGTGATTTTGCAATGCTTAAACAGAAGAATGGTTTTAGGCTATATCAAGAAGAAGTTTATCATGCATAATCATTGACACAATTACACCTCAACTATCTTATTGCATGAGGACATGAAAAAAGTTACGCACGCGAGTATGTTGAGTCACAAAAAAGGTATGTTTTTATCCTAATATTATCTTTATTAATCATTTACTTTTAGGTATTTATCTCTGTTTCCGGGAATAATATAGAGGAAAATACTGTGAAAGTTGAATAAAATCAATTTTCAACCATTTGTATGATTTTAGCATAAAAGCTAACTTTTTCTTGACTTTATGTGCAGAAATCAGTATTGGACAATTGATGTTCAATCAATGGAACAACAATGGAAAAAGAAAGAAAGAAGACCACTTCTTGATCACACGGGCTAGCGAAAGAAAAGGAGAATCGAGCTAATTCAATGGTGGAAATCCAATTATTAGTTTTGAAATCCCCAGGATCTCCTCATCCTGAGGACTCTCTCTCATCTATTAGTTTACCATTTGGTTATATAAGGCTGATAGGTGAAAAGGAAGAGGGTGGTTAATTTCTGAGCTTTAGCTTTTGTTTGGACATTATTATTTGTATGGAAGAAAAAATATTTTCACTATGGTGATGTTGTATCTTTAATACTATGATTAATGAGAAAAATAGTGCTTTCTTCGTAATCGTGTTCTATGTATTTTCAACAGTAACTTCTGGAGGCTTTGGGTGCAATCGCTAGGAGATATGGTGCTTCTTTTGTGCCATAATCGTTTCCTTCGTTTATGAGATTATTAATTATAGTATCTCGTATAATTGAGTCATTTTGATTGTTGCATGATGTTAGAATTAATTTTCATAATTTACCTTTATCTTTTGTGATAAATCTTAGATGTTGTTGCTTTTACAATTGCATATTGTTCTTTAATGATTTTTTTAGATTAGTTCAAGCATTACATTTAATTTTTGTTCTTTTCGAGTGATGCTATCATATATATCGAGTTATTAAATACTGTTATTCTTAATTAAAGGCTTGAATATTTTATTGTTGTTCATTTACAGTAATTTGTCTTTTCATTAGATAAATTTTTGTTAATATTAGGCCGTAATTATTTAAGTGTGATTCCTTCCATTCATGCATTTGGATTCAGTTTATTTCTAAATCAGTTGACATTAGATCAAGATCTATGGTTTAGAAATTCTTTAAGAGTTTCTTTTGAATTAATCTAGATTGAACTTCAAGAATTAGATATTAGTTATTGCAACGATTTAGAATCGTTTTATTCTGAAATAGCCTTTGATCTCACTTGCATAAACAATGCCGACATCCTTGAAACAAACAGATGTATACTTGGTTGATAATTAATGTAGGTATTAAGATTGATTTTCATAGTCATATTGGTGCACAAACAGAGACCCCAGACTCCAAACAAAATAACAATAACAATTGAATATTCACCCAAGAAGAAAGAAAAAATAAGCCTAGATGAGGGAAAATTTCAAGAGGTTAGGTCACCTGAGAAGACACATGTGACCTATATGAGGAGACATTCTTCAAGGCTAGCATCCCTCAAACAAGTACCAACCCCCATAGACCTTCAAGAAGTAGAAAATAAGGGAAAATAAGCAAAGGAGGGTTTTCTATAGGAAAAACAAAGTTTTCTACAGGAAACCCTATGAGTACTACACGAAACTCCAGATGTGTCCTAGAAAGAGGAGAAGGTCATGGGGGAATGAAATAAGGTACCCTTGGAAGCGCAGGAGGCCCAATATTTTGCAAAATAAGCACAAATTGAAGGGAGGGATGTCAAAGGGAAGGAAGAGGAAGAACCAAAATGGGAGTCTGCCTCTCAAAAATCTGTTCCAAAATACATTTTAACAGTTACACATCCTATCCCACATCCAAATCTAAGCTTCTACTACACTTTCATTGAAGGAGGAATGTTGATCCCCCAAAATATCTCAGTTTCCCTATTTTATCATATAGAGAAAGAGAGAACACACACACATCACTGGATTAAAATTTCCATAACAAAGGGTGTGCAAGATGTATGGATCATAGAAGAAAAAGTCACTAAGATGGGGATGGATTTGGTTTATGTCAGACTCAGGGAATAAACGTTAAAAGAGCAGCTACAAAAAACGTAAGAAGAACATGAAAGGTTACAAAGCGAACTACAACAGAAGGATAAGCATATTTCCACCATGGAATATTTTTGCATGGAGACAATACAACATAGACATCCTTCAAACTCTTATGCCATCTACTTGAAGGAACAGTGGTTGCAGTTTCAGATCAAAACAATATCTTCCTATGGATCATTACCTTTCTAAAACTATGGGAAGTTTATTGAATTTTGAAATCATTCGAGCATAATAGATAATCCCAAGTTGGAATAATTTAATGTGCATAATCTTATCTTGACAGATCTAAAAATTTGGGATCCCAACCCTAGGATGGGGGATATGCAGTTTATGGTCCTAGCCTCTTGGATGAAAAATGAGGAGGCAAGGGCAGAGGAGGTAAAAAGGGTGATTATAAGAGAAGAAAAGGAGCCTCTCCATATCAGGGTGGAACTATTCAGCCCTAGAGGGGTCATTAAAAATCACCTAATGATGGAAAATGATGCAAGCCTTGTAGATAACTACCTCAACACCCAAGCACAAGCCATTGCACACTTTGATGAAATTTCTAGAATATTGGGAGGAGAATGTGTAATGGAAAGTTAGAGGAGATGGAATGGTCTCCATTTTAGCCTTATTAACATTGAGTATCATACTATAGAGAGACTTATAAATTCCATAAAAAGGGCACCTTTTTAAAATAGGGCTATGCATACAATGAAGATCCAATGGCTTGGCCTGAAACTCAATCCACATTTTCTATTGGGGATGGGTAAAGGAAAATTCCAAGATAGAGAAAAAGGAGAATGGGATGAGGCAGAAAATAATTTTTGATTCTAACCCCCTAAGGGGACTCCTTCACTAATTCCTTAGGATGTTAGAGAAGCCACTCAGGCACTAAAAGAGATAAAGAAAGAGGACTAAGATGCTTAGAGGATGAGCAACTATTTGGTAGGGGAGTGATGATGAACACCACCATTAGGTACATTTTAAGGGGTTAATTATCACCTTTTAAGCCTTATTAGTCTATATTTATCACATTTAATTTCATTATGGTCATATGTTTCTCAGTGTAGATGGTGTATAAGGGTTTTCATACTTCAAATTCCTCATGTGGTTTAAATGTAGGAAAATCAATAAAATATGCCATTTTTTCTAAATATTGCACAATCATGGCTTGGAGTAGACAAATAGGAGTGATAGTAAGTTTCTGGCCACCTCCTTAACTCCTAAAGACAACCAAGGGATCCTCGATATTCTCCTCCAACAACTCGAAATCAAAGGAAACTAAGAAAGTGGAACATGAAGTGGATCCAATTGCCACTTCTCTCGAGTTCCAAGGAGCGAAACCACATACTTTTTAGGGATTTTTTGGTAGCTACCCTTTAGGATAAATAGGGCAGAGAAAGAGCTCATTAGGATTCAATTTTTGGAGATAGATAGAGCACTCTTAGCTATTGTAATAGAAATTTGTGACTGTCATATGCTATGTAGTAGAATTGGTTATGAAATAAAAAGAGTGTTCAGTTTCTTCTTCACTGAGTTAGTTTTAGGGATTTGAGCATGTCGGTTATGGCCTAATCCATTTTCCTCAGTCTCTCTTATGTATTTTAGTTTACCTTTTACATTTTTGTAGCTAGTTTGCTTACATTTTATCTCACTGTATTTAGTTTTCTTCCATTTCAAGTGTTCTAGTTAGTTTTCTTACATTTCATATTGTTGTAGTTGTGTTGCTCCCATTTCATGTTGTTGTCGTATATAAAACTCTACAATTGTGTGTTAAATCCTTCCTCTCTGACCTCTTCCATTTTGTTGGGTTTGTGTTATATTCTTTCCACGAATATTCGCACGTGCGAGGGGGGGGTGACAATGGGGTCGATAGTCCCTCCTTGTTCCTTGCATTAGGCACAACGAGGGGGTCATGGGTGGGATGGAAATACCCCTTTTCTAGGACTGCATAGGGGGTGGGTAGGCCCCTGCATGAGGTTTGGGCCAACGCCCTGGGAAAAAAAAATTGGACTCTATTTTAGGTGGGAAGACTCACCTATGGTTTTGTGCATGGGTTTGCATATGGTTTTAGGGCATGATGGTTTTTATCCCCTGGTATTTTTTAGATCTGGTCAAGGGAACTACAGTTTTTTTCCAATGCAGGGTTAATGGATTGGGGTTTCTGAATTATTCGGCATGTATATATATGTGTTATAACACAAAAAGAAATATAATGAAAAATCAAGTTGGTAGTCTCGATTTGGGATCCAAGGGAAAATTATCTTTGTATATTTGTTTTATGTTTTATGCTCTCGCTATTGTTTATTTTCTATTTTTTAAGAATTCATTTGCAGATAATTTCTATACAGGTTTAAAACCTACATTTGGTATCAGAGTTGTTTCGGATTCAAGGGGATGCCTTTGCTGCTAAGGGGTTTTTTTCTCGGGCTTGTGGTAGACCATGTTCAGTGAAAGATCTCCGGGATTGATTCTTTTCATGAAAGAAGATGGCGAGAAGTGGAAAGATAGAGATTGAGAAATTTAATGGTAAGAGTTTTGATTTGTGGAAGCTCAAGATGGAGGATCTGTTGGTGGATAAATATCAATGGATCGAGGTAGATCTGCGTACTAAACCAACGGTAATATCAAATGAATATTGTGTGAAGTTGGATCGGAAGGTAAAGAGCCCAATATGGTTGTGTATCTCAGATTCATCATTGTTGAATGTATCAAGGGAAGCTACAGAGAAGAATTTGTGGGTCAAGTTAGGGAATTTGTATCAAACTAAGTCTCTAGTGAATAAATTGTTCCTGTAGAAAAAGTTGTATAACCTAAGGATGAAGGATGGCGACTCGGTGATAGAGCATATAAACACCTTCAATAGTGTGGTAAGTAATTTTTCATATGTTGATATTAAAATCTCAGATGAAGATAAGTGCATCATTTTGTTTTGTTCTCTGCCATATTCATGGGATGGTCTATTTATTGCAATAGGTAGCAATACAACTACCTTGAATTTTCATGAAATTGTCTTAACCTTGTTGTCGGAGGAAATGAGATGAAGAAATATGGAGGGTGGGAATGGAGATTCCTTATCTATATGAGGAAGGTCCCAAAATAGAAACAAAAATAATTTTTCGAGTGGGAGATATAAATCTCCAGGAAATCTTGTAAAGGTGTGCTAGAAATGTGGTTAAGAAGGGTAGTTCAAAAAGGATTGTAGATCTAAAGCTCCTAAGAAAGAAAATGTATTAGATGATTCTCCTTCTACAGAGGAAAAAACCACCTCATATTAAGGTGGGGATGTGTATTTGGTTTCTTATTCAAATACACATGTAGATCATGAGGCATGGTTTATCGACTCAGGTGAATCCTTTCACTTAAATCCCCATAGGGAGTGGTTCTGTAAGTATGAGAAGTATGATGGTGGTGATTTCTTCTTATGGGATGATAAGAAGGCCGGAATATTCAGACATGGAAAATTCAAGCTAAATCTGCAAGGTGGAAGTATTAGAACACTTCCTGGCATTCTGCATATTCATGCATTGGCTTGAAATTTGATTTTTGTAAGTAAGATGGATGATGTAGGTGTAAAAATAGTGTTCGAGAAATATACCTACAATATTGTTCGGTGAGAACTAGTATTAATGGGGGGATTTCGGATTGGAACTTTATACAAGCTTAAGGGTAGCACTGTTACTGATGGGTGCAATATTTCTATGCTTCCTGAAAGTGAAGTGGAAAGCCTAGAAGTCTCTGGAGAAAATACCATGCTATGGCATCAAAGGCTTGGACATATTGGAGAGAAGGGCCTTCAGATACTGCATGGTAATGGTATGGTATAAGTTATGTCTAATTTCTCTCTATATTTCGATTTCTGTGAACATTGTGTAAATGGGAAGCAGAATCGGGTGAGTTTTCCTTCAAGTGCTAAGAGGGTGAACAAGATATTAGAGCTTGTGCATAGTGATGTGTTTGGAATTGTGTCGGTTCCATCACTGGAAAATTCTATGTACTATGTTTCATTCATAGATGACTTCTCAAGGAATACATGGATATATTTCTTGAGGAAGAAATTTGAATTATTTAACGGATTTAAAAAATTTAAGGCTCTGGTGGAAAATGAGACAGAGAAGAAGATAAATTTTTTGAGGATAGATAATGGTGGAGAGTTCTGCAACAAGGAATTTGAAGAGTTCTGTAAGAATTGTGGCATATCGCGGTAAAATACTACTCCATACACACATCAACAAAATGGAGTTGCAGAAAGAATGAACATAACATTGATGGAAAAGGCAAGAAGCATGATCAATGGTACCAGGTTAGGACAAGAATTTTGGGTAGAGTAAAAGGAGACTACATGCTACCTAGTTAACATATCACCTTCATCAACATTGGAGGATAAGACTACACATGAGGTATGGACTGGTAAGAAACCCTCTCATTCACATCTGAGTGTATTTGTATGTGATTCATATGTACATGTTACAAAGATAAAATGACCAAATTGGATAATAAGTCTGAAAGGTGCATATTTATTTGGTATAAGGGTGGTTTAAAAGGTTACAAGCTTTGGAACCCAGAAACAAGGAAGGTTGTGTACAGTCGAGATGTGGTGTTTAGAGAGGTGAAGGATGTTGTTAAACATGAAGTCCTACCAAAGTAACCTGAGAAGATATAGTTTGATCTAAAGGAGGATGAATCAAACTCTACAACAAAACAAGATTCAGAAGAGGAAGAGAGACAAACTCTAGCTATGAGAATATCAGTTCAGGAAAGAAGGCAGCCAGAAAGTTATAGTCCATTTTTTTTATATTCAATTTTTTCTTTAACTATCACTCATGATGATCCCAGAAATTTCAAGGAGACACTGGATTCATAGGATGGAAAACTCTGGAAGGAGGCCATGGTTGATGAAATTGAATCCTTGCACAAAAATGAGGCATGTGATCTAGTGGAGTTGTCGACTAGAAGGAAGCCCATAGGGAGCAAAAGGGTGTTTAAGAAGAAGAGGAATGTAGAAGGAAAGGTGGAGAAATACAAAGCTCGGTTGGTAGAAAAAGGTTATTCCCAGGTTCCATGAATTGATTTTGGTGATATTTTTTCTCCTGATGCCAAGGTTACTTCTCTTAGATTACTTTTATTATTGCTGTTGCATTTTATTTCGAGGTAGAACAAATGGATGTGAAGACAACATTTCTTCATGGGGATCTAAAATGGGAGATCTACATGAAGAAACCTCAAGTCTTTATCATGAAGGGTAAGAAATAACTGGTATGCAGGGTAAAAAAAATCCCATGTATGGGTTAAAACAGTCACCAAGGATGTGGTATCAGAAATTTGATACTTATATACAGTTACTTGGCTTCACAAGAAGAAAAGAGGATCATTGTGTGTATTTTTAATTAATTGGTTACTATGTTAGTTATTTGGTCTTGTATGTGGATGATATGTTGCTGATTGGAAATGAACAAGTGATTATTAAATATATGAAGACCCAATTATTCTCCAAATTCAAGATGAAGTATCTTCGTATTGCAAACTATATTTTGGGCATGGAAATTAAGATAGATCGGGCAAAGAGGAATCTCTAGTTAAAACAAAGGAAGTATATCGAGACAATATTGCAGAGGTTCAATATGCAGGATAGAAAACTGCTAAAGGTTCCTATTCCTGTAGGTTTAAATATATATGTTTAATAGTGTCCCAAGACACAAGAAAAATAGGATGATATGTCCCATGTTCCATATGCAAGTGTAGTGGGTAGCATGATGTATACAATGATCTATACTAGACCAGAAATTTCACATGCAGTGGGAGTATTTAACAGGTTAATGTCAAAACCAGGGAAGGAGCATTGGAAATTAGTGAAGCGGATTTTCATATATTTGTGTGGCACTAGTGATTATGGTTTATGCTACTAGGGAAGACCAATATTGGACAAATATTTGGACATTCTTGATTTTTTTGATGCAGACTGTGTTGGAGATATGGAGCATATAAGATCTACAAGTGGGTATGTGTTTAGCCTATTTTGATGAGAAGTCAGTTGGATGAGTAAAATACAGTCTGCAGTGGCTCTTTCAACTACAGAGGTAGAATACATGGCAACCACTCATGAAAGCAAGGAAGCAGTTTGGTTGCAGAGATTGTGTTCAACTATGGGGTTGGTGCAGCAAGATATAAGGATATATTGTGATATCCAAAGTGAAATTTTATTGGCTAAGAACCCTGCTTATCATTCAAAGACAAAGCACATTGATGTTCAATATAAATTTGTGAGAGGTATGGTTGAGGATAAAAAGGTGTTTTCGGTTAAGGTGGACACTTTGAAGAATGTTGCAGATGCATTGACGAAGCCTGTGAGCATTCAAAATTTCTCTTGGTGTAGAGAAAAAATGGGTTTTGTAGGGCTAAACTAATGACTAAGATCTCTTACGCCCCCCTCGGGAAAGAAAATAGCATGTGGGATAATTTTGTGTGTGTGTTATATTCTTTCCATGAATAATTGCACGTGTAGGGGGACACAGGTGGGGCAGAAGTCCTATCCTGTCCGTTGTGCAGGGTGTAGTGATGGGGTCACAAGGGGCAGGTATCCCCTTGCGTGGGGTCTAAGGAAGCACCCTAGGAAAAAAAAAAATTGGAACCTATTTTAGGTGGTCAGACCTGCCTATGGTTTTGTGCATGGGTTTGCACATGATATTGGGGCATGATGGTTTTTGGTCCCTATTATTTTGTAGATATGGTCAAGGGAACTATGGTTATGTTCTAATCCAGGGTTAATGGATTTGGGTTCTGAATTCTTCGGCATGTATATATATGTGTTGTAAGAAAAAAAAGGAATATAATGAAAAATCAAGCTGGTAGTCTAGATTTTGGATCTAGGGGAAAAGTCTTTGTGTATATCTATTTTATGTTTTATGCTCTTGCTATTGTTTATTTTTTATTTTTTAAGAATTTTTTTGAACATAATTTCTGTACATGGTTAAAACCTACACATTAGGTTTTTAGGACGGTATATCTTCACCAGAAACACACATTTTCTTTTATTTTATGATTTCTTGGAAAATTTAGATAGGTTGATTTTTTTATCATGAACATGTTGTAGATGCAAAGTTAGTTTTCTATTTTAAGAGCATAGGTAGGTTTAATTCACTTCAAATCATATTTTCCACCATTTTCATAATGTATTTGTCAATAATAACTGCATGAACATGTAGTTTTACTTCAGGTTTGAGTAGAGCAGTAGAGGCAGACTCCACCAACACCATTAGCTGCAATTTCCACCCCTCATCAACCAACCTCCAACTAAATCACCTTCAACCCTTTTTTTGGACATCTCCACCATAACACTGAGAGCCACCTTGGAGGTTCATGACACAATTTGATAGAATTTATGAGATTGGCCAAAGGGTTGGATACCTTCCATCCACCTTGATCCACCTTCATTTCACCTCTCCTACCCATTTCCTCACAATTTCTAGCCTCAAACTACTCCCATCCGATT
This sequence comes from Pinus albicaulis, assembly GCA_034641835.2. Taxonomy (NCBI): domain Eukaryota; kingdom Viridiplantae; phylum Streptophyta; class Pinopsida; order Pinales; family Pinaceae; genus Pinus; species Pinus albicaulis. Next base: position 634,196,697 of record CM076574.1, on the reverse strand, counting down.
TGCTGTAGCGTTTAAGGAAATCCTGTAGCACTACAGGAAATCATGTAGTTGTTTCAGTAGCGCCAGTCAGTCACTTCTTCGACCCAAAAACTCTCTTTCACCTCATCTAGACTTGGCACAATCTCCAATATACCTTCAAAACATGAGCCGAAGACCCTCTTATGTCACCTTAGCACCTCCTTCTTTTGTCACAAAACAGAGTTATTTACAAGCATAGTTAGGTCATTAGTAGATGCATTTTTAAGCACAATATTAAAGCATCAGTTATATATATTTCAATCAGTCATTTGGTCCATCATGTGTGCCTAGAATAGATTCCCTTTCTTCAAGTTCAATTCATAAATTTACATATTGAATTCCACTTAGTTTAACTTAATTTCTTGCACTAGGTTAAGAGTGGATTTCTGTTCTTGAATATATCTAGATGAGTCTTTATGATATAGAATAGTTTCTTGTCTTGTTGATAGAGTAGTGATCATGAGTTATTTTCAGTCTTAGTTTTCATTTAGAAGTGTGGCAGACTCCATATCCTAGTAGTAATCCTAGCTGTAGCACCCCCTCGTAGAAGTAAGAAGAGGATGTCATGAGTAGAATGCACTTTTTGTGTATATAGCACTGTCACCTACACATTTGTATGAACCATGGGTTGATAAAGTAAAGTAGAGTAGCCTCTGGGATTTTCAGCACTCTTGGTGAAATATCAAGGCTCACTAGGTCCTATGGATTTATAACCAATCCATACCCAAAAGAATACTATAGCATACCAATGGAAATACATTGAAATATGTTGATGTAGGCATACCATTCAGTTCAAATGCATAATCTTTTACCCAATGATGAACTCTCTTCTTTGTAATTCTATCCAACTTCACTAACCAATATTTTTCATGGACCTATTTATTCAAGCCACACTTATCGACCAAGTTAGGGATAACATAGCTATAATTAGATACAGGGAAAATCAAAATAGAAACAACTTAATCACAAGGCTTACTTTCCATCTCAATGATAGATTCTCGATGATATTCCTGCCTATTTTCCAGTGCTTCATAGATATGAGGAATTCTCTTCCCAATAAGCCCAACAATATGTGCCTCGTGAGCACCATAGATCTGAAGCCTACCACCCTTATTCTGTGAAAAATTCCTTTTAAGACTCTCCTTACCACATGTCCAAATCTCCAACCATCATGTACCATCACCTCTATTATGTTGTTATGACCCATTTCCCTATCTAGCTATGTTTAAATTATTATGTGGTGCAACATTCTCTTTCTCTTATGTATTATGAGTCCTTTTTCTTTTCGGATTCCAATTACCTTTACCTTTATCTTTCCCTTTCCATCCTTATATTCATTCTTACACGTTGACTTCTCATAACAATGCTTGAATCTCCCAATAACATCCTCAAGTGACCGAGGCTCATCATACACAATTTGATCTCTAAATGATAAAGGAAATCCATTGACAAATATTTGAAATTTAGCCTTTTCATCCTTAAGATACGATACATACCTCAATAGCTTAAATAACTTAGACATATACTTATGATCTGTCATTGATCCAATTTTAGGCTCATATAATTCCTTGATTTTCTATCGTAGTACCTTTATGAAAAGTACTTATTTTTGAAAAGTATCTTGAATTCATGCCACCTCAACCATTATGTCCTGATGTCTTTTGCCCACTTCACATATTCCCATATGATATCGGATTTACCTTTCAAGCTGAATATATCTACTCTGGCCTTCATTTTATCTTTGTAATTATTCAACTCAAATAATTTCCTCATCCCAGGTAGCTAAACCTTTGCATCCTCATGGTTCTTCAAATCTCCATTGAAGGTATGTGTCTTAGCTTTCTTAAAATCATCTGGAAAGTATCCTTTGCCACTCCTCTTGTAAGGGTGATAACGATGACTATCATAGTGCCTATTAGAACCAAAACTATAATAGTACCTATGTCCATCAACTGTCCTATGCATACTATCCATGAATCTACCATATTTGATCATGTGATCTCTATATAACCTATGAACACCATGATACCTACCACCATATGCGTCATTAGTCCTCTCCTCCTATTCATAGCTGAACCAGAGTGGTCCTTGTCACTGCAATTCTAAAAAACTTTGAAGAATCACTGCATTGAATTCTCACTTATTTTCATGTGCCTTCATGATTTTTTCACTATCTCCTTTGCAAATCCTTATTTATTCCTTCAAGATCCTCAGTGTGTCTGTTAAGACAGAAGAGTGGCCAACACAATGCTACTCATATAATTCATAGGGAGAATCTTTGTAGTCTGCCATATTTCTAGTCATCTTGATCTCTTCTTGCAAGGCATACTATTTTAGCTAAACCAAATCATAAAAAAACCAACGTACCTAAGTATAATTCAAAGATGATATCTCATTTGTAAGATTGAAAAAACTAGTACAATACATATATATATATATATATAAACATAATCATAACAACATATAAATATCATCCTAACCATAGTATAATCATCAATGCATGACCATACGAACCACACATCATGACCTCAGGCATGAAAACTACAATCATATCAATTTATGCCTGAAATATATAAACATTCACATGCATAAAAAATGCATAACCAATCATATACTCATGATGACACATTCAACAACAACCCCCATCAAATTTCAAATGGTGACACCACTGCAACCATGACCACCACCATGCATATGCCACAAGAAGATGGACCATAAGTATAAGGAACTCATATTTAACTGACATGAATGCATGACCAACACATTTCTCATCCAATCTAAGGGGCTAGCCATGCCTTGATTCCACTCGGTAACACCCTCCTCCAACATCTACACAAGTAACTGACCAACCGGGGTAAATATGTGACAATGGGATACTATGATCTCATTAAACTCCCCATGTATAGTTAAGTAAGTGGAACCGAAGGAACGCAAATAACATATCCTTCTACACATGAAACAGAACCTCCAGGATGCATCCAACCCATCTAGGTGACCCACCCCTAAGACAGACTGACATTTTTCTACAATAGAGCCTTAGTTTCTCCCTTCAAATGGGCATGCATCTGACTGGGAACCTATAGTCGCTACCATAGCAATACATGCCTGCAACTGGGAAATTTTCCATGAAGTTATGTGTGAGAGACTCTGGATTATGTTCTGCTTTTTCAGTGCCAGGACTTAGGCCATTGCCAAGAAATCCATGGAACTTTCAAAAATTAAAAGTAACATAAAAAAATGGTATGAATGCAATTACTTAAAAAAGGACTTGACTGGACCTCTACTATCCATGACAAACATTTATTCAAACATGTCATAAACATGCACTTTAGAGTTTTAAACAACATATATGAGCATATTAATCTCATCCTTATATTAGAATCGCTAAAGTATTGATGCCTTACCAAACTAGCTACATTATCATCTATTTTGTAATATATTTAATTTTCATTCATTACAAATAAAAACATGATGAGAGCCATACATCATCACTATCATAAAACATGCTCATAAATAACATATAACCTACAGAAATAGTAATGATGAAACAACCATAAAATCCACATATAAACCAATACATTTTCACATAAAATACCAACGAGAATAAAATGTTATTAAATGCAAAATCCAACCCGTTATGGGACTACCATGTTCCACCCCTCTTTATATTGGTTAAGCCAAATATCTCTTTAAATTATCACTCCCGTGTCATATTCCAAGCATGAATTTGGGATTTAAAAACAAAATAACTAACTAGGGACTCCCAAGGCTAAACTACCTCACCCTCATCAATAGAACCAATCTTACCACAATCGTCACCGGATCACTAGGCCATAAACAAGAATGGATGCCACCGGATCTCTATACCTAAACCATGAGGAATTTTTCCATCTCAACCTCTCATATTTACCATGTGTCCCACCATTATTTGTTAAGGCATTTCTGGGCCTACAAGGTCTCCACCCTCCAAGATTTACCATGTATTCCAACACAGGATTTGTAGGCTGAATGAAGGGTACCACCATTGAGCTTTACCATGTATCCTTCCATTCATCGGTCAAGAGATTCCTAGGCTCAATCAACATGTTCACATCCAGGCTTTACTATGTATCCCATCATGATATTCCTAGGCCCTGTGAATAATCACGAGACCACTTGACTCAGCGTTGAGTCCATCTAGAAATATAGCTCAACTAAAACATGAAAACCCCATCACACCATGGCTATCTATAAATGTAAAGAAAAGGCTAAAGAACATTGTCACACCTGAAAAAATCCATGTCAATGATAGCAAGAGAACCAGGAACACACATGCATAACCATGCATGCCAAATCTAGAAAGGAAATAATACATTCAAATCGATATCTACAAGTAATCTCGTTATAGTTGCTCGATCCTTCTCTTCCTTGCTTTATCTTTTCTTCCTATTTTCCTTTCTTTATCCAAAGTTTAAATGCTCCAAGAAAAATCTAAGTGTCCAAGAGAATGAGAGAGAGAGCTCTAAAATTGAAGTCACGAAAATCCATGAAGTGATACTTTTATCAATGTGCCCTTTATTTTATTCAATTTCCATTATTTTTCCTTTATTTTCCTCCTCGCATGCAACCTCTGACCTATCACCTCCCTTTTCTCCTAATTTCCATTATTTTCATAAATAAAATGCCAATTAATGCCACTTTTCCTTTCTAAATCCTTATCCAATTCCTTTGCCAATTTCCTTAGATATAATAACCAAAATGAACACTGAGACTAGGATGTTTTTCCCAACATTCAACTTGGAATAAGGGTCCCATAACTCTGGTTATTATTTTCCGTTTATTAAATTTTTCATGGATTTTTTATCGGGTTTGTTACATAATAGTGGATAATGCAACTATTGTGATGTGGTATCAATGCTTCTTAATGATTCTCAGAAAATTATGCTACCACCTATACTTAGATCTATTGTTATAACTTGTAGGATGCATATTTGTGATATGTTTGAAGAAATTATTGTCATGGGTAATAGGGGTCCAGCAGGGTCCTTGATTTATTTTTTTTATCAAAATCATTTTCTTTATGTATTTTATGAGTTTTGGAAGTTTCATAATTTTATGGGAAGTAACTGGTTCCTAGCCCTGGAAAATAGCCTTAAATTCCATAGTCGCTCGCATAGCACGGGAAGAAAAATTCGACAATAGAAAACAGGTAGGCCCGTGAGAGATACTAGGTATATCGGTCACTTCAATGTCTTGGAAAGTGAGTATCTGGGGCTCTTGGACACTTGGAAGGCTTTGCACGGGAGCGACTGGGCTTTAGGTCAGTAAAATGTTGAGTTTTGTAAGGGGTTATTCACCTGGAAAGGTTGGTTTTCTCTTGGAGGTTCTGTAGGATGTGTGAATGGTTAGGATGATTGTATTCCACTGGTTCCACTTCCTTAAAGTGACCTAGGAGGTTGAATCACATCATAGTGACCTCACGTCACATGTTTACCCTGGTGGACTGGTTAGCGTGTGTAAATATGGGAGGAGGGTGTTATATAGTCGTATCAAAGCTTGGTTAACCCATTGGACTATATGGGTGATGTGTTCCAATCATGCATACATGTCGATTTTATATGTGATCCTTATACTTGAGGTCTATGTGCTTGTTTCATATGCGTGGTGGGGTCATAGTTGTAGTAGTCTCGCTTGAGAAAGTTGATGGTATTATTGTTATACATGATCATCATGGGTGGATGTTGATGGTGAATTTGTCATGTAAGTCGGTGTATATGTTGCTATGCATGCATTATGTCTAGTTGGTGTGTGGTTTTGGAATCATGCATGGAAATTGAGTAAGTATTGAGGTGATGTATATGTATTATTATGAATATGATTATGTTTATATATGTGTGCATTATGCTAATCTGGTTAATATTGTAGTCGAGATGTCATCCCTAATATAAAATGAGGTACTTTGGTTTGTTTATGATTTGGGTTAGCTGACATGATATACCTTCCAGGACGAGAAGAAAAAATATGACTAATAGAGTGGTAGATTATAGTTCACGAGATTATCCATATGGATAAGATGAGAAACATCGTGAAGCATACTCCCCTCACATTGCAGACACTATCAGAAGTCTAAAGTCATAAATAAGGAGTTGCAAAGGAGATAATGACCGACTCATTCAATAATAAGAGAGACTTGCTAAGATACCATAGAAACAAGAAAAATTCAATGCAATTATCCTTCAGAGATTTTCGGACTTGTAGAGGCAGGGTCTGCTTCAGATCATCTATGAGTAGGAGGAAAACACTAATGTGGCATATGGTAGTTGGCCTACAAAGTAAACAAGTCAGATGGGGTGGGGGATTCTTTTCTTCCACGCTGGATAATAAATTTTATTAACCAAAAAAAATAATTAAAAAGAGGGTAATCTAGGCATAAAGGATTACCAAGCAATCATAAACCGTAATATACACCTTGGTGAGCCAAGGAATTAATTTACGATAACCAATCTCCCAAAATGCTTCTTCATTGTATCACGACATACAAGGCGGAAAACTCTTTTACCTATGGATGGAAAGAAACCTATAGCGGACTCCCAAAATATACTCGATGGTACGTGGGAGTGTAGTCCATAGTAGTGTTGTCTAATGCATTACTATTTTATGAGAGAATTCCTTTGTACTTATCATGCCTGGAATGCAATACAATATACCAAAATGTGTGTGGAGAGAAATAATATACACTTAGGTACGTGGAATGGGATATCACCCTGGGGATGCAATGCTGGAAAAAAATGACAACTAATACGTTTAACGATGTCAGAACACATCTCCATCTGTTGGAACGGGGTCTCCTAACAAGCTACGAAACTGGTCCATTTTGATTATTTTTTATTATATTTAGTATAGCTCAGGGGTTTTGAGGCAGGTCAAAGCCCCGAACATATTGTAATGGGTCAAAGGGTAAACTAGGGGTCCGAAAACCATGGGTTGCGGACCATAGGAACGTTGAGGCTAGATTGTTATAAATAGAGATGCATTTTGGATTGTAGAGGATAGGAATTGATGAGCTATTGATGCGATCTGTTGTTTAGGCAATCTTTTTGGGTTTTGGGGAAGGGACTCCTGCTGGCTATGTGCATGGAGATCCTAGTCCAGTTGTGTGTAGACCCTGCTGCCGTGTGTGCAGGTTGGGAAGGGGATTGTACGGAAAGATTGATGAATGAAAGAATGTGAAGGATTATTAGAGATCTGAATCTGTGAGTACTGTTGTATGAGTTGCTGATAATTGCTGTGTTATTTTTTTCTATCTTTCCGCTGCGAAGGTATATGTACTGAATGCTTGGATCTAGATCTATTCTACTATGTTTATATAAAATTTGTATTGATGTGATAGAAAGTATATAATCATAGATCTAGTGCATGTGGATGAAAATAGATACATAATTAACCCTGCGAAGAAACAAGGTAATCTGGGAATTACAGAACATAACGCAACTCTGCTTGCCTTACCCTTCCTTTCTTAGGGTGCGGAAACCTGGTTCGAGCACCCACCCATAATACTTCGGGTGAGACTATGACCTGCGAAAGTAGGTCACTGTTGAAAGGGCCAGTAGTATAGGGGTTTTTTGGCAAACCTTGCACACCGAACCTGGGTCAAGACCCCTCAAGCCAAAAAATGGTAAGGATACTATCATACCAACCTTGACGGAGGGAGATACACCTACAATCCATTGCAGGAACCTACTGTGCAAGATCCCCTGGCTGCATAACCACCTCGGATGCGCAAAGGTAAGAATTCACCTATACCACCCATCCCCCTAGACAGTGATATGGTTGCGCATTTTAAGCTACCAACCTTCAAGGGGGTAGGAGACGAGGATATGGACTGGTTTTGGTTTGTGGTAGACTATTTCTGGACTGCGCAGAACATGGAAATTGACACGATAAAGAGGGTGCAGCTGTCTTTAGCATTCGAAGATAGAGCTCTGGACTGGTATATGCGATACATTGCCCAGAATGGGAGCACCTCCATTCAAAATATCAAGGTGGTCTAAAGAAACAATTCCAGAAGTTGAAATCTTATTCCCAACTGGTAGAGGTGGTAAAGGACTTCAAACAAGGTGCGTCTGAGTCAGTATGGGAGGCTGATCAGCGATTGAAGAAGGCAATTAGGGAAGGAGGGTTCGAGTATGATGATATAAAACATACGGAGTGGTTCATCGCCATGTTGTTACCTCACTTGCGTATGCCGATGAGTCATCAGACCTTTGAATCACAGGAGAAAGATTTGGAAGTCACTATGAAATTAGAAGCTGAACCCCCAGAGGATACATTAGCAGGGTACAAAAAATCTAGGAACAACTTGGGGCTATGCATATGAAGATACAGAAACTGCGAAAAGAGAGAGGAAAGGACATCTGCGTAGATCTTTGGTGCATACGTTGCCGGGCTTCTGGCCATACGAAGGATTAGTGCCCTCTGCTAACCGATTATATGCAAGCAGGAGGGCCTAGTTCGATATTCCTAGGGGCAAGTAGGGAACCTGTCCTGTTGCGACCAGAATCTGGTGGATCTGCACTATGGTGTGATGATTTTCGGGTAGCAAGCCTCCATGATCTGAACCATTTCCCTCGGCTAAGTGTGTACATCCCAGAACTGAAGCAACAATGGTACCGATTCTTCCGATCAGTGGGACATGATGAGAATAACTATCAAACATACAACTTACTGATGGATTGTGGGAACTTATATCGGGTGAAATTGGACCCTGCATCGCCAAGACTTGCTACGCACTTTGGAGGATCACTGGCCCGATGTAGAGGAGGTCGAGGAGGAAGTGTAGGCCAGGGAGGAGGTCAGCTAATCTGGTATAACTATGGAGAAATAGGGAAATTTTCCAGAGAATTCCCTAATCCCACCAGGCCGTCGTGTAAATATTGTAGACAGTTAGACCATGAGGTAGAAGATTGCCCAATTTTAATAAGCTAAGATGCAAGAAAAGCAGCCTACCCCTACGCAGAACGTACAGAGGGTTAAAACTGAGCTAAGAGAGGAAGTTCCAAGTGTAAAATTCATGACATGCAGCGGGTTGGACACCCAGGGAAACAAATAAGGGCTTGCCTCTCGGAAAGGAGTGTCTTGCAAAGAGCAAGCATCATTGGTAGCCCTCATGCAAACTTAGGTCGAAGAAGGAATTAAGCCCTTTTTAAAGGCATGTCTAAAGTTTCTAAGGAATCCGCAGGCCATAGGAAATATCCTAACATTACTGAATGCCTACGTAGCTCGGCCCAATTTGATCCCTGAGACCAAGGATGTACACAAACTGTACAGCTATAAGAAACGCATCGAGAGATAAATGTGATTGACTGAACAGATCAGAGACTATGAAATGGATCAGGTTATCTTAGATCTTGGATCAGATGCCAACATCTTACCAAAAAAAACATGGCAATGAATGGGAGAACCTAAATTGGAATGGTCCACTATCCAGCTGCGAATGGAGAATCAACTGAAAATCATCCCTCTGGGTAGGTTACTGAAAGTCATGGTTGACGTTACAGGGGTCAGGGTCCTAGCCGATTTTGAAGTAATAGAAATAATTGAAGACACTGACCCTTACCCTGCGCTCCTCAGGCTAGACTGGGAAATAGACATGGGGGGGGGTGTCATAAATCTCCAGAAACGTAGCATGGTGTTCGAAAAAAAAGGTATGCATGTCATAGTACCCCTAGATCCAGTAGAAGGTGCGTGGTATACAAAGCCAGCGTATGCAAAGGAGGAATTAGATCACATTTATAAGATAACTACGCATGATGAAGATCAGGTTAACCCCACGGATGAAAGAATGCTCTGCTAGGAAAAGGACAGTGAATTTTTTCTGACTCCAATGAGGAGTTGGAGAATTGGAAAGGTCGGTTGCATGATTTTTCGGCGCTTTGAAGCCTTCAGACCATCAAGAATTTCTGTCGCATATTTACCACAGAAATAACCTTGCCCTGCGAGGAGGACACAGGTGATAATCAACAGCCTGAGGAACCTAAGATTCCCATGGAACGCAGGCCAAAAGAACTACCGCTAACCCGATGTAAAGCACCTATTCAGGAACCAGTATGGTTTACTCAGGGGAAGTATCGGAGTAGGGTGATCCTACATATAGAAACCCCAGTGGCCAGATGGGCTCCAAGGTCAGTCGACCTATGCGGATACCTGCCGATGTGCAACACTCAAGGGTGTGATCGACCCTTGCCCGACCAGACTTACCAGGTTACCACTGACCTAAGCATGTGTAGGATTACAAACCTATCTACAAGCATGTATATCCGGGAGAATCTGCGAACATCTCGAGTAATAAATAACATAAGGACGTATGATGTAGCCTTCTCACACAAAGACGTCCCGCTCATGAACAAAGTAAAGGCCTTGAAAATACTGCTGATCAACTTCCAGGTACACCTCACGTCAACCCTCATTCAAGTTACGCAGATGACCTACAAGTGTCATTCATGGTCTGACATTCCATGGACACAACCTAGGGCATGAGGGATGACCGTCAGCACATCTCGAATTAATAAGAAAAGACACTTGAAAGCATGAAAAACAAGCAGCAGATCATCAATGACGATATTTATGATAAGCACAGTCCGACAGATCGAGGGTACGTGCCACGCACGAGCTACCTCGCCATTAAATAGCTTCGGCTAGGGCACATATGGCTAGAAAAATTCAGGTCAGGCTATTTATTCACCCTTCAATAGGCTTTGGCTATCTGCATTGTGGTTTTTTGTATCAATCCATAATTTTTGTAACGCTCGTCTCTCTGTTAAAGAGATGGACCCCAGCCCACAAAAGGAACTGTTAAGAGGACTTGGGGATGCTGAGTGCAGTAATAGGAGTGAGCACGGGCTTCCGACAAAAAGGATTATCTGCGAACCAGGCTCAGCAGGAACGTTTTCGTATGGGGACATGCTGCGACTTCTCCACTGTTTCCAAACGCCGCCCACTACAAGAAATATATGTTCACTCCCTCGTGCTCCCGTAGTTTGCACTCCCAACCCAACTACTGGGGATGTCGAATTAGAGTTAGCGTAGCTATCTAGTACAGAGTTACAATAACTATCCTCCAGAGTGTTGCGAGAGGTTCGCCGACGAGACTGAGACAGGCGACAACAACATGACATGCCTCCAGAAGTACGAGCCCAGCGGATCGCTGTGTTCACTGATACAATGTGTATTATTCAGGAGAAGCTAGCACAGGGATCCCAATTAGTTGAAACAACTACATAATTATGGACGACAGTACAACACCATTCCATGCTTCAGGATGTCCAGCAAGAATTACAGCAGACAGAAGTTGTTCTGGAGCAAGTTCTAGCCTCCACACCTTCTCCTGTCTCCACGCAGTGCCTAGCCACCATGGACAGGATTGAGGACCTTTGCCACTCCAAGAATTTTGTTTGAAAATGTTTGAATCCATGGTCTAATACCTCACTCCAGCTTGCACACGATTCTCAATCCACCATCCCACACCTCCACCGGCTGTTAGAACGAGTTGCTGCGGATACAGATGGACCTGCCTCTCTGGCGTTCGTTAACATTGTGCAAAAAGCTATAATCCAAAGTCAGGAAGTACTCCCTCCACTTGTCTGCGCTCTGGATATTTTTCATGCGTAAATAGAAGCTGCACGAGTACAGTGACTCGGGACGAGTCACAAGATTGTGTTGGGGGAATATTGGAACGGGGTCTCCTAATAAGCTGTGAAATTGTCCATTTTGATTATTTTTTATTATATTTAGTATAGCACAAGGGTTTTGGGGTGGGTCAAAGCTTCAAATGTATTGTAGTGGGTCAAAGGGTAAACTAGGGGTTCGAAAACCATGGGTTGCGGACCATAGGAACGTTGAGGCTAGATTGTTATAAATAGAGATGAATTTTGTATTGTAGAGGATAGGAATTCATGAGTTATTGATGCGATCTATTGTTTAGGTGATCTGTTTGGGTTTTAGGGAACGGACTCCTGCTGGCTGTGTGCGCGGAGATCCTAGTCCAACTGTGTGCGGACCCTGCTGCTGTGTGCACATGTTGGGAAGGGGATTGTAAGGAAATATTAATGAATGAATGAGTGCGAAGGATTATTAGAGATATGAATATATGAGTACTGTTGTCTGAGTTGCTAATAATTGCTATGTTATGTATTTTTGTCTTTCCACTGCGAAGGTCTGTGTACTGAAGGCTTGGATCTAGATCTATTCAGCTTTGTTTATATAAACACTATATTGATGTGATAGAAAGTATATAATTATAGATCTAGTGCACTTGGATGCAAATAGATACATAATTAATCCTGCAAAGAAACAAGGTAATCTGGGAATTACAGAACAGAACATAGCTCCGCTTTCCTTACCCTTCCTTTCTTAGGGTGTGGAAACCTGGTTCTAGCACCCACCCATACTACTTCGAGTGAGACTGTGACCTATGAAAGCAGGTCACTATCGAAAGGGCCGGTAGTATAGGGGTTTGTTGGCAAACCTTGCACACCGAACTTGGGTCAGGACCCCTCAAGCCAACACTATCCTAGACCTCTATGTTTTTTCATTAATGTTACAAATGCTAAGTTGAGTCAATAAATTTTACTATTTATATCTGATTAAGTTTCAATTTTGGGCTCACCCCAAATGTCACCTGAATATCCTAAAATGAAAAAATAGCATGAGAAAATGGAAATCTTTCCCTTTCAATGAAATATAGCTAAGGAAGGGAAGAAAGAATCAGTATGCAACATACAACATGCAGCAAACAAAATGCAAGTTGCGATTTCTCTTTAAATGTGATTTCTCATATATTAATTCACATACAAAACACTAAATTCCAATGCAAAAAAAAATATTTTCAAGACACTTAATTTTCGAAATGAGGAAAACTAAGATGAAAAAGTCAAATCATGAATTTAAATGCACTTTTCATAATGATACTATAAAAACAATTAATCCAAGAGATCAATGACCGAAACAAATCATTTTGCAAGTGACCAAATGATAAGAACAAAGAAAAATCAAAACAAATTCTTACCAAAAGCATTCAAACACAAATCAAAACCAAATGGAGGCTTTATAGAGACCACAAGACACTCAATAATCAAGGAAGGTCATCTAGAATTAAGATGATCAAAGAGACACTGAAATATAAGGACAAATTTTATGCAAAAATAGGGATCAATGCTAGTGTAGAGGAGGCACTCGTGCTTTGCAACACTTGTATAGAGTGGGCCTAGGTGAGGTGCAACGCTCTATTAGAATAATTGAGGGAGCATTGGTCTAGGGATAGAGGATTCTGAAACAAAAATTGCAAATGATAATCAATGAAATCACTTCCTAGGTATGTTCTTGTTTTGTTAAATAATCAAAGGTCTATAAAAGAGGTAATAAAAAAAAAATGGACAAAAAAACAGCCAAGGGAAGACACCATCCCAAGCAGAGTCACCAATTTGTTATAGGGGATTTACGATTGTGAAAAAAAGTATCTCCCATAGGTCTTGTGGCTAACCTATAACAATAGCGAGACAAGGAACCCAATGCTTTACTTAAAGTAAATAGATGACAGAATGAAGCCTACCTGGAATCCGCAACATGCTTTGCTTCTTATTTAGATTGAATTCTCCAATTCCAGCTCTTATTTCCAAAATTAGAACCTGCACAATCACACAACACAAGCCAAGAAACTACAGGATCTATGCATTATCATCTAAGTACTCTATTCTATAGATCAACATGGTATTTAAATACATGAAATAAAGACATCATATATAGGAAAACAAATAATTGTTTTCATTTATATAAATGTAAGGAGTTACAACCATAAATAGGTCTTGTTAGTGTAGAAGAGCTCCTCCAGGATGACTTGTCCTTTCCATATCACAACGTTAACCTCCAATCACCCTAAATTCATCCAATGATGTCTCTCACAACAACAACATAAGGGTAATTTCTCTCCTCAAAATCAAACCTCTTGCATACGGAAGGTTGTAAATATATAAAGGAGTGGGGTATGTTGGGAGTTCTTAAACTATTAGCAATATAGGGCCTTAGATCCACCTTTGATGGCAGGATGGAATCAAAGGATATGGGATGGAAACTCCAAAGTAGGGTAGGATAGGATCTAAATTTTTTATCTGAGGTAAATGATTGTAAAATTTTCTGGAAGATTCGGGAAGAAGAGGCTTCCATAATTTATCTCTTTTTCCTGAATTTCTAGAACCAACGCAAGTGAAAAGGGGTGAAACCTTTAAGTGACCAACACAGGCCATAATGGAGCAACCTATAGGTGAACATTGTCCTACAAGAGGCTATAGAGAATTTATCCTAAAAGTATCTCAGATGATGCAATTTCAAGTAGAAACGGTAGGGAATGAAATAGGCATGATTAGGGCTTTGTACAATGATTATGATAAGGGGGAAAAGGATGTTGATTGATCCCATTAGGAGGCCTATTGACTAGATGTGACAAAATGGCCTAAAACAATAGGGAGTAGAAATGAACTAATGTCAGAATGCCACCAGAGTTGTGACTAGGATAAACTTATCCATGCAAGTGCACACTAGTGATAATAGAGGTTAGGAAGCCGATAAAGGGAAGAGCCTTGGAGAACTCAATGATGTACTCCATTTCATTTCAATATCTCTAGCAATAAAATATTCTCCCCATATCGATCTGTCATATTATCTAGTACATTATGTGACTGTTGTATTATGTGTTGCACTAACATCAAGTTTTGTAGGAATTTTCGATTGGTTTCCTTTTTAGTATGTAGGTTATTTAGGAGATTACCAAGAGCAAAGATCTTGAGGAGATATTCCTAACAATGGAATCATAAAATAGAGTTAAGATTCTAGAGTTAAGAGGTACGTTCTCTACTTTCTTGTTGTGATCTGAAGCACTTGGGATTTTATTATTTTATTAGCTCCACTTCTTCATTCAAACACATTGTTTTGGAAAGCCTTAGGGAAGACTTGTTGGGTTTAAAGTAACATGTTAATGTACAAAAAAATATCCCTTAAACACAAGTATTAAAAGAATAAAAGGATATTCGACCATACATAGTGGTCAAGGTTTTCATGATTTATTGCAACCAATGAAGTATGTTTTTTCATCCTCCTCCCTTGAATCCTTGTATATTACCTTTAATCCTATAAATCATGGTTAGTTTCCCATGGTATTTTATCGTTCACAAATCTTATGTATTTATATAATGTTGTTAAGTGGGAATTCCCTAAGAGGATGTTTATTTCCGCATTTAGGCCAAAATATGGAAAAATAATTTTCAACCTCAATCTGCTTCTATTTTACCTATAACATATCTAAATAGGATGACATGGAAATCATAATATCATTTTTAAAGTTTTCAGAAAAAACTCCTAATGGATAATATTTGTATCTTAGTAGAGGAATCTCATGCCGAGATATTATTCTTTGTTGATCCTCTAGAGTTCCTCAGGAAAAATGCAACAATTTCATCATAGTTTTCTTTAGATATAACACATTTCCCCGTGATATTTAACATATACAAGTAGCCTTCCTTCATTCCTCATATCAATATGGTCTTCAAAATATCCTTATCCAAGTTACTATGCTATTAGTGGAGGGGTTCTATATAATATTCCAAGCTTTCCACCTCTCTCTAAGACATCCTAAATAAATCCTCCCTTTCATCCCTATTATGACAATAATACTAGTAATTTTCTAGGAAAGTTTCATTCATGTCTTCCTATGACGAAATAGGCATACCTCCTATTCCCATAAAGCACATTAAATTTACTCCCTTCAAAGTAGTAGGGAATAGTTTTTACTTTTGTGCTCTTGAGGGGTAAGCATAGCTCCTACGTATGACATGAAATTAAAAAACAAAGGCATATGGATCTTCAGTAGTGGTACCATAGAAAACTTCAAGGTATGACAGGGCAATATTCTTCATTGGATGGTGCACCTGAAAATCTCCAATAGGGAACTGAAAGGTGGTAACTATTTCTTCTGCCATCTTTTTATCCTTGAAAATTTTAAGATTGTGCTTAATAGGGGTGTTTGTTGTTCCCTTGGTTGAGAAAAATATTCTAGTGGCAGGCCAAGTTATCTCACTACACCTTGTAAATAAAAAATAAGATGATTGAGAGTTTTTTTCACATAACCCCATGAATTTGGAATAAAATAATCAAAGTGCTGTTTTTTTGGACTTAATTCATGGTATTCAAAATTATGGACACATGTTCCTCCTTGTCCTTCCAGCAAGTCTTCATAAACCTCCTTTGTTTATACATATGGATTAAAAATCATCAGGCTTACTTGTGAGGTTGTAGGCTCATACGATTCTACCTACCTAATGTGTTCTCCCAACACATATAATTCAAGAGATGATGACCTTTGTGCCACATTCTTGTTGAATCCTTTCTTCCTAGAAGTTGTTTTTGGGGCATGTGATTCTACCTTAGATTTTCAAATCAACTCCTAAATGTATCTTAATCTTACTAAATATTAATTCTTCTTTCCTTTATTTCCTCTTTTACCTACACAGTTACTATATTTGGGAGAACTGTGTTTTTCTTCTTCTCCATTCATGAAATCCTATGTTATCTAGCTCATTATGAGGTCTATCCCACTTTATTCCATGAAGTGATGCACAGGTTATTACCTCTCTTCTTACCACCCTATCACCTCAAAGCCAAGAACACATATAACATGCTTATGAACAATGCATCAATAGAAAAATTTTAATCACACACATGAACCTTTAATAACCTCCCTGGAAATGACACCGAAATGTTAGTTGAATTAATTGTATTTTAATCAAGATCAATTAATTATACTCATACATAAATTTTCAAATAGGGTAGGTATTTTTATTTCAAGGTTATCATGCAATGTATATGCACGAAGCAATTCTAAATAATTATTTCTAATGCCAAACTCACTGTGAACATGACACACAATCAAAATCAAGTCATTGTAGTTTCTCACTCTTGACACAATAAAATCATTACTGCCACACTTCAACATCAAAATCACTTTGCACAAAGTTTTTAAATAGACACACACTTGCAAAATAAAATCACTCAGTCACTCGAGACCACTATTTGTAGAAAGAGAAATAAAATTCCTAGAAATAGTTATCGAAACTATTCAACCAAATCCTCACTGAATTTAAAAAATCATTGTAATCACCACTTCATAAATATTTGCAATCACACTCTGACATAAATGAAATAATGCATCTAGAAAAACCATAAATATTGTAATATAAAAATAATAAATATAGCTCTCTAATAAATGGATCGATCTAGGGCCTATGTTGTTACACTAGTAACCACGATCAACATTTCTTTAAGTAAATAATTAGTAACTTTAGTGCATCAATGGACTATAACACCAATACTAAAATACCATGAAACACATCTAAGAGTAAATTAAATAAACTACTACACTATCCTGCTATCACAACAATCCTTACTAAAGAGGAAGAACCTTTCTCCTTAGCAGGGAGAAGATAATGCATAGCTCATCAGTGAATTCAATGACATATTATGTAGCCGTTAATCATAAATTTTTCATTAATATCATAAAAAGGATTGCAGATACAGAGTTTCTCCAAAAACACACTAGTCTCATTTCCACTGCTTTAGGTAGAGGGTTTCTCTGTTTATATATTACATTGAATCTATTATGAATATCATAATCAACTACAAGAATATCTTGATTCCCATGCTTCTAAAATTTATAGTCTTACATAAAAAATAATAATTTTTTACTGAGAATAAATAATTTTACAACAATACATTCAAATTGTGAAATTCAACAACAGTAATTCATATTTTTCACAACCGAATTGGTTGCATAAGCAATAAGTAGTATCCTTGTTGGCACAATAATATAGAATGACTATGACTGTGTGAGAGCACTTGTTGACTCTTTTTGACATTGTCAAGAAAACAAAGTACTATGGATAGAGTATCAACATTGTGATAGCAGTATCAACAACATATCTTGGAATATCAGTAGCACAAAACCTTAAGAAACAACATAGCATACAAAGAAAATACTCTAGAAAGTCAAACTATGCTGAAATATCCCCCTTGTCAATATTATTAATAAATACGCTCAAAAAATTCAACCTCTTATCAAAATACAAGAAAAATTGCATTAACTGAGGTGACATAAGAAAGATGCATACATTAGTCAAAAATGTGATGAATGAAGTAATAAACTATGTCTTATAGGGTGAATGATGATGGAAAATATTTAAAAATTAGGGTAAAAGGGATGCCAATTCCACGTCCCAATAGTTAGCAGGTTGCAACTTCTCACCCCCATACTATTAAATTCTGACCATGAGAGGGTCCCTGCAATTGATTTTAGTCATTGGATCTACTTCTTCCATAGATAAATGGTTAGATAAACCTCTCCAACTTCCAGCTATGCCCCCTACTTACCATATTACATAAAATTTCCAAATATTCTTAGAAATTTGGGGGGTTTTCCCCAAATTTCTAAATTTCATTCTACAAAACAATTGGAATACGAACTCTATATACCCACATTTTACATGCATGTGAACAAGCTCACTACTAACCTTGATACTCTTATCAAGCTCATTTTTAATAACATCATTGTTAAATCCTCCTCACAAATTCTACTCTAAGCATATTGAAAATTCATGGTAGTCTAAGATGCCATATCTCGTCTCGATATTTTTTCAAATACATGGAGGACATCTACCACTCTACCACATTTATCATTTATACTAACAATATTATTCTGCATCAACAATTCAACTTGTCATTTTGTGCATATCTAGTGATCAACATGATACCCATGACAACAATTTCTTGTGGCATTTCATTAAATACTTTTTCTGCAACCTCCATACACCTTTATTTATGATTGGCCCATAAAAACCTATTGTTGCAACCGTGGATATAATACCATCTGTAACATACCTCAGACACCTTTTGACCCATTCCTACCTCTCTTGAGGCTTAATTTCATTGACAATTTCCCTAGGTAAATATTTGACCTAAAAAAATCCCCTTTTCTTCTAAGATATACCAGCATAATGCAATGCATGTCTAAATGAAAGCTCATATGCACAACATAGGAAAAAACACATCCTATCATAATTAAACAAAGACAGTATTCAGATACATTTCACAAACATAAATATATGTATATGTAAACACAATACAATAGAGAAGAAAGTTGATTATTTGTTAATTGATGCAATTGGTTGTAGGCCTTCAACGTTCCACACAACCATAGACCACACTTTATTTCTTTCAATAATGGGAGACACCAGGTTTGGATCTTTGACTCCATGGGGAATCAACATCAACTTTCCCAAAATGCCAGTACATCCATAGTATCAATAATTATAGGCCAAGGTACAGAGCCCAACAACCTCCAACCAATATTCCTATGGAATCTAGGAGTTCCACTACCCTCATGGGCCTTCGAGGTACCCTTCTAGGCATCATACAACTAAGGTACCTAGACCAACAACCTCCAAATAGTATCCTTGTGGCTTTTAGGATTACCACTACCCTCACATGATTTCCATATGTCCTTCTAGACCTCTAACTCCATGAGTGTCCATATGTTTCCATGGTCATATTTTCATAGTCCTTCACAAGAGTCATATATACACATGCCATAATATAAGAATCCCCTACATGTATCATGCACTATGCCAAAAAACCCTTGTATTGTGTGCATGCATATCGTTTTACCACTTGGAGTTCATCCAATCCCTTAATGGACTCTAGTTATATGCATCAACACTTTTTATGTTTATTAAGTCATAAAGTCCTCTTTTCAATCATCCATGGAGTCTTAGCACCACATATTCATTTACCTCTATTCAAATTGCATCCATTTATTTTATTAATATGCATGTGTTATATAATTACATTATAAAACCTTCTAGCCTCAAAATATAAATCATGCGCATACAGACACAACAACACCATTACACATATAAATACACACACATGGGTGTCGTCACCCTCAAAATATGCCCTCGGCTCACCATCCTAGCTCTACATGTACATGTTATTTACATTTACATTTCAAGTGTGGTGTTACACATCACACTTGCTCCCATATATATTTAGAGCAGCGCATTTCCTAAATCTGCTATGTTAAGGCCAGTAGTTGCAACTTGGACTAGGGAAGCTCCATCATTGCACTAGGTGAGAGCATAGCCACATAAATTATCTCATTGTGCTTGGAAACATTAGTTGATTCAATCTTGGTAATATATGCTAGAGAATTGTATTGAGTACTCCATTTCCACTTTGGTTTGGGGTAATAGTTCTTGAATGGATCAGTCTTTATGTTGTGTCCTATGGATTTAGTATGAAATTTTGTTGATTAATTTTTGAAACAATTTTTCAGAATCCCATGTTCTCTCACCAATCCATTATTTTATCTCCTTGAAATTAATGCAATCATATTTCTCGAAGTTTGGTCTCTAATATTCATCGAAAAAACCTACTTTCACTTCATCCATTTTTTAAGTCTCACCCAAAGGATAAATCTGGACATATTTCATGTACCAATGTAGGCCCCCAACCCTCAAGGAGTTTTGGAACTCCATCTATTTGGAATCTAGGGTCGAGACCCTTTTTTCCTTCCAAATTAATTCATATAGGAATTAATTCTACTATGTGTCACTATCACCTTTTCTTTAAAACTTAGGTTAGAACGTTATTAAAATATTGGGTATTCCATCCATGCTGTGTTTTAAATCACTTACTAAAATAAAACTTCTTAGACATGGTTTACTAACTAGGTGACACCCTTCTCTTGAACTAAAAAATATAATTACTATTAAACCTCCATTATTGCTAGTGTTACCCCTTGTACTTAGCCATGTAAAATTTTCATCCTCAAGTCCACAATTAGAATGTGCTTGTAAACCAAGGCTATGGAAAATATTAGTGATTAAACTAATTTCTTTCAAGTGTGCAAGGGGTCGGGACTATTCTAAGCTACATCAATTGTCTTCAAGAAATGCCATGTTGTCAAGCACATGAATTTCAAACAATTATATTCTATTTCAAATAATTGGAACATTTTGTCAAGAAAATCTACCACTTGCACCTTAATAATCATCTCCTTATGTATGATCTAATTTACAATTACCTCAAATAATCCTACTAAAATATCCATAATCCATCTAATTGAACATTTCCTCCCATTAGCCTAACTCAATTTTTTGTCTCTCCCTACTCTGCACACATCTTTCCTTCATCTAGTCTACTCTTCAATTACCAAGCCTCTCTCCTTCAACTACCAACCAACCTTTTCTTTGATGCTTCCACAACCCATTTCGTCTTTTTTAGTACTTACTTCCCTATGCATTATCTTCCTCATGAACCTATCTCTTTTAGGAACATCTAGTAACATTCTATTTAGCCACCACTTCTTAGTTATCTTATGCCTATTCAATGCTATTTTTTCTCTCTCTAGAGCTTGTGCTTCATCCATGGTACCACTCTCCCTTAGTTATTTTTTTTCATTAGCTCCATCCCAGGTCACCCCCATGGATGAAGGTTTACAGTACCATGGTTGGAAATTTGAAGGGCATATACGTATCCTTGATCAAGAAAAATTTCACCCAAGTCGCAACCTCCTTCACCATCCTCTCACGATATCCTCTCTTGAATTACTTTTTGTCCCTTTAAAATAACTAGTTTAACACTACTAGAAACTTAATGATGTATTCTTCTATATTTTTATTTACCCAAAAACCCAAAACCTTTTATACCTCAGGATCAAGCCTTGGTAGAGAAAATGTATTTTGGATAATCCACTAGATATTTCTCGTGCTCTTCTAGTTTGGTAAGATATGTTCTCCTCATCTCTTTCACCGATCAAATACTACCACTCGGAATTTTAACTAGAATATTTCATAGATGTGATCATGTATCCATGGAGGTGAAAAATATTTAATTCTTTATTCCTTATATAAGTCAATCTTCCTGAACCACTAATCTTTTACATAGCTCTTAGTCAACTCACTAGTGATATTTCTATAATTCCATAGGCCTGATGAGGGGTACTAAAAATAGAACCATTTATTGAGTCAATATGAAACTAGGTTTTGCATTGGTGACCCATGAAGTGATTCCATTGTAGTCTATTTTCTAGCATATTAAATACTTGGAAATGGGAAAGTATATCACTTGAAGCACTATGCATAGACTATATACTATATAGGGATCACACAACATGGCTATCATAGGAATTTACCCATCATATTGTAATTGATATTAATGAACTCAATTTCTAACATATCATGATAAATGATACTTATCATTTTACTTAAGTATGCAACACATGTTGAATCACATACTACTAAACTATTAACATAGCTAAGGATTAACAATAAATGGAATCATCACCATGCATAAGGAAGACAACAACAATTTTGAATGGGGACATCATTCCATTAAGATCCAAGATAAACCAAAACAAATTTCAAAGTGTCTTAGAACCCCAACCACTGATATTATATTACAAAGTATAGATTTATGTCTTAAAACTCATTGCTTTTTACAAAACTTAACAACTATAAAGTAATTTTTTATCAATAACCAACAAACCAACAACATTTTTAGACCTAATCATTGCATAATATAGTTTCACTTAAAGGTGGAAAGGTACATTTAAAACTGTGTCGACCAAAATATATTTCTTCGACTCTTAGGATTATGGTTGGCATTGTTATCTCCTTCTCCTTTGGCCAAATGTATTTGCTCTTCACCACTTCATCCTTTATCATCTAAAACATACCAATAAATGGAACAATTCTACCAATAAAAAAGTTGAAGTACTTAAAAATAAATTTCCTCAATTTTGATATTCAATACGTGTTGATAGAAAATGTGTCTAATACATGCTAGAGTGAGAGGGATCATAAGTTTTTCAAATAAGATACTACATTGGAAAGAAAATTCATATGATGATTTATCATTTGAGAAATTATAAGTAAAATAAATGAGTTGTATGATCATTGGAATTAAATCACTAAAGTTGGAATGAGGACACACTTTATATTCTTATAATTATATGCAAGTTGGGTGAGGATAAAAAAAAGGCGAATCCATGGGTAAAATGTGAGAAACTTGTTGTACCAAATTTGTTGTGAGGATGGGGCCTTAAGAATTTTTTCCTTTTTTCAAAAGATTTGGTAGCTAAGAGTGTTTGGAGTCTTGTTCTAGGTAACTGGTTGTGGTGTCAAGTGGTGATACAAAAATATATTTATCCTAACTCAGTTGAAGAGTGAATAAGGAGGGTTAACAAGTACAAGCATAATATTTTAGTAATGTGGAATGCAATTGTATAGAATTTTTTGTTGATTATGATGGCTATATTAGATGATGGGCTAAGAAAATATAGTTTGTATTAGGGCGGACACATGGATTCGGAGTGGAAGAGCCAACCTAATTCCACCATAAATTATTCACACACTAAGGGACATAGGATTTTGCAAGCTTTCTGACACTGTAGATCCACTTAAAGCTTCTAAATTGAAGTAGGGATGCCTTACAATAGAGGTAATGGGACTCATAGAAGATGAAGTGGATTTATGAAATGGAATTTTATCATCTCTAGGAAGGAGTTAGGTTCTAATCTAGGAACATCAGGATGAGCTAGACAAGGCTTTTATCCTTTGATGATTCATAAACCTAGGATTTGATATATTCATTTAAGGATATAGGAAAGAATAAGAAAACTTCAATGGTTTTGGCTCTATATTTTAAAGTTCAAATTTCCTTCTAAAGATTTTTTTTTATGTGGAATTTACTCATGAAAAAGGTGTTAACTTGGGATTGATTATAGAAGAGGAATTTGGAGGGGCCCATCAAATGTGCTCTTTGTAAACTTTGTTATGAACCTTGCACATAAAAAATGAAAAGAAACCAATAATTACAATTCTCTTCAAGGGCGAACCCTCCTTTTGCAATGAATACAATGTACATTAAAATATTTGATGATTCTATGACTAGGTCTCCTTTGTATGTGTTTGTGTGAAAAAATGGTACAATTATAATAAAATAGGACCCTAACAGGTGTTAACCTACAAACCTCAATATCTAGGGCCCAACAAACTTAGTGAGGAGAAAAACGATCATTTGATCATGGAATGTGGCTATTCAAAATAGGTGTGGCTAGAAGTGAGGGTTCTAAGATGACTGAAACAATTTCTAATGTGGGATTTTATAATAGTAAGCTTGAGGAATTCAATAGTGAATACCACAAACAAAATATTTTAAGGATCTTATGGTTGGCTAGCAACCATTCAATTTTTGAAGAAAAATATGTTTCTTTGATAAAGTGTGTGTCCTATGGGCTAAGCATATCAAGTCATTTCCCGCATGACAAGGAAGAAAACTCAATGGGTGCTACAAGGGGATCCTACTATATGTGAAGGGGGAGGGATTGTACTGTGTGCATATAATCATTCCATTATCTTTAGGGAAAGTTTGGGGAGGGGATCAAATAATTATGCAAAAATGATGGTACTAAAACTAATATTGTTGTTGGAAAATGAAAAAGGAATTAACAATTTACAAGCGTTATGTCACAATGTGCTTCTAAACTCTATCGGGGAAGAGGTCCAAAGGTTGAGGATTTTTTTCAAATGGGTAGAAGATAAACATAGAGGTCAAAGGTTTGAGAGTTTTTTTCAAATGGGTAGAAGATAAACACAGATGTCACAATTTGTTTCTAAACTCTATCGTGGAAGAGGTCAAAAGGTTGAGAGTGTTTTTCAGCCATCTTTCTCTTCAACATGTGTACATGGAGAGAAATATGGAAACTAATTGTTTATCTAAAGCTCGAATTATGATGTAGTGTGGTACCTAGATGATAATAGAAAATAGGAATGAGACAACTTAAAATATTTTAACCCTCATGAAATGATAATAGAAAATAAGAATGGTGACAACTTAGAATATTATAACATATTCATGTAGTGATGGGAGTAGGAGATGCTGTTGTCTAAGGTATATGCCTTATTTATGATCAAAGATAACTCTTTAGAAATTTTGATCATATTTTTTATTCTATTTCTATACATTAAAATCATATCTATAACATAGAGAGGATATTCATTCTTTAATCGAATAAGTCCAATTTTTCGTGGAAGTACTAGATCCCAATAAACTAAGAATACGTCTAAATCCCAATAAACTAAGAAAAAACACTTTCATGTCTAGATATTTATGTAAACTTTGGAATGTGTCGGATGAAAATAGGTAAGAAAGTCATTTAAAGAATATAATATCCCCGCCACGAAAGGAAAAAGAAGATTTTTTTTAAAATAAGTGGTAGAGCATTTAATTTAAATTGTACAGTGTAAACCTTATTATTATTATATAAAACATTGAAAAAATTTAAATGCTTTATTTTTGGATTTTTAAAAACTTATTCCCAATCAATTTTACATAAAATATCTTTAAAATTACAAATTTAATTTATTGAATTTATATCAATAAATATGAAAAGAAACTTTCAAAATGTTATGTTCTCAGCACATTGTAGTCACTGATTGATCGCCTGCAATCTCGGCATGCGGGAGAGCTTTCAAAACCCTAGAGTGAAATCAATGGCTTATGATGTAATCAGAAATTTCTTGGTATATAAGAAATACCCAAGGTCGGTTGAAAACGAATTGTTGTCATAGTTTAAACCATTTCTATTTGATGAAAAATGACTTCCTACGTTTGTTTAATAGAGGTTATGTGAAGAAGCTAGCGTAGAAAACAACTCAAACACGTTTTGCAGAAAATAAATGAAGATGTGAAACTACTCGTTCCACGATGTCTCAATTATTATTGCATGGTGGGTGGCTCTTAAAATAATCTCAGCCTTAAATTTATATATATTTGCATTCCATCACTATCTTAAAATAATCTCAGCCTTAAATTTATATATATTTGCATTCCATCACTATCTGCACGCAGCTCTACGTATAACTTCTTCGAAGTTGCTCGCCAAAAGTAAACGGGCATATTTTGTTGGGTGTTGTACAATTATTTTAGGAGTTAGTTTTAGTTTGATTTTTTTGGAGTTTTAATTGTTTGATTTTGTGAAAAAAAATTGAGATGAAATTTTGATTTTTTTTTATTTAAATTGGTTTTTTTAGTATATATGGATTCAACACATTAACAAGCTTCTAGGACATTTTGATTGTACAAGGTTACTTATCAAACTTCCAATGAATTTCTGCCGGAATTTAGAGAATTAGGTCAGGAAAAAGTAGCACTAAACACAACTTGATTATTTTATATTGTAGTTTACTGGGTGTTGTGATTTCATTTTGTGTGAAATTATAAATTCTGTTAGTTAAACTATTTTTTAATACAGATGAATCCAATTCAGCATCCTGAAAATTTTGAGATATTTGGATTATATATAAATCATTTAATTTTTAGATATAGAATTAGCAAAAAAAAGTTTGAGGTTAAATTTCATTTTTGAATACATAAATAGATTGAATATGATGAAAAAGCCTACATTTGAATTAGACGAATTACTTAATTCAAATTTATATCTTTCACAAATCATACCAGTATGGATCTGATAGGAACATAACCAACATCTTTTTGTAGAGAAGTTATCTTCTAGATTTTGAGAAAAGTAGCAGGTTTACTTTATTGTAAGGAATAAGAGGAACAAAGAGAAAATAAAAGACTACCAATGTAGTCTTTTTATCAATGAAAACATTATTATTATTATTATAAGTAAAATTGATTAAGAAAAAACAAGAGTAGTCTCACTATCAAACCTTTTTGAGTGATATTTTCTTTTATCCCAAATAGGTGAAGATTTTATGAAATGGTTAATTTATAATCTGCACAATTTGAGTATCCCAAATTTTTTTGAAAGTCTCTGATAATGAGAGTATGGATCCAATAAGAACATAACCAACATCTTTTTGTGGAGAGGTTACCTTTTAGATTTTGAGAAAAGTAGTAGGTTTACTGTTATTGTAAGGAATAGATGGAGGAACAAAGTGAAAATAAAAGACTACCAATGTATTCTTTTTTTATCAATGAAAAAGAGAGCGGTTTTTTTTTAAGAAAAAAATTGATTAAGAAAAAACAATAGTCTCGCTATGAAACCGTTTTTACCTTTTTCAGTGATATTTTCCTTTGTTGGAATTAAAATGTCACATGGTTGAGTTCGAGTTCTGGTTCTGCAATGATTAGGTTCTGTTTAAGTTTGAATTGTTTGATGAAGCTCACCATTAGGTTCGTGTGTATATATATATATATATAGTAAGAAATCAATATTACTAAATATCAAAAATGATATCATAGACATGGAAACTGCAAAGATAAATTACAAGGCTGAGTTGTGTCATGGAGTTATGAATTTTGATCTATCAACTTGGTCAATGACTATGAGGTTCGATGAGGTTTCTTATTAGCCAAAATTCCAACTTCAAGGTTAAAGTTCAACCAACCTTGTAACATCATAAAAATTTTATAAAAATAAGAAATATGCCATCTACACAATTTGAGTATCCCAATTTTTTTTTAAAACTATTAGAAAACATATTTTAAAATATGAAAATCCTTTATTTTGTAAAAATTTTGATCCCCAAATTCCAACAAAAAGCTTTTAAAAAAGCTGGCTTCAGACTACCGGTAATTTTTCCCGCACATGCCACACCATACTGCACAGTGTTCGGATCCTATTCACAGATATAGGATCCCACGACCAAAACCAAAAGCCATTTCACAAGGGAAGACTCTGCATCATCTCATGGACTTTTAGCTCATATCAAGCCATAAATATCTCAAGGTTTGCAATACTTTTTCACAGTCCAGTTATTTTAAGATTTTCCTCCACGCATGACCTGAATTAACAGAAGCCCACTTAACCATAGACACGCTAAAATATTCCCATTCAAGCGCATTAAGATATTATTTCTTACTAAGCCGTGGTCCCGTTCATTTATTCGCAATATTCTTTACTATTCTCGTGGACTTTTCATAAGGCTACATCTGAACCTACGGAAGATGACATTATTAAATTGTGATAATGGTGACGACCTTACAGAAACTCTATCTCATTCAGCATCTTACAGCGCACTGGCTATAACATGTATCTATAAAATAACCATATATTCTCCTTCTGCTGTGGTACAAAATAACCATTGTTTTTGCTGTTTTTTGTTCCTCTTCATTGAAGCATTGACTTGTACTCTGAGACCTTAAAACAGAGTTTTCTTTCACAGTTTGTACTCTGAGACCTTAAAACAGAGTTCTCTTTCACAGTTTTATCAGTTGGTAAGTATAATTTGAGGAGGCCTCTGTTATATTTCAGCCAGTTCAGCACTCATACATGCTCTGCAATCTCAATTTTGGTCTTTTACGGTTTTGATTAATACAGTTTCCTTGTTTTTGTGATATGTGTAGGCAAGTGTTAAGGTCGACCTATTGCGCCATTATTACACTAGGAGTTCTGCCAGTTTAACCTGCAGCCCGTAATTTGTACTAGGAGTTCTGCCAGTTTAAGCTGCAGCCAGCAATTTGTTCTGTTAGGGCTGTTAGAATTATATTCATGTGCATTTGTGGAAGTGATCCGAGATTTCCATAGCTATTCATGAATTTTTGAAATTTGTGGAAGTGATTGGAGACTTCCATAGTTATTCATGAATTTCTGAAAAAAAATTGTATATCACATAGAGAATTAAGTCTCTATTTAGGGTAGACACTCCGCTCATCATCATCAAAAACTTTCAACATTTAAAGTAAACACTTCACCCATAGTCATCAAAAACTTGAAAGTCTACATAGCTTACAAGACTGTTTGCCGCAGCAGGGCTGGATAATCCTCTAGATATTCCTTAGCAAAACCTTTAGAAAAGCCTATCCAGCATGTAACTCTGTTCTATATTTTCTCTTTTGCCTGAAGAAAAAAAACCAAAAAAAGAGAGAGACATTCTGTAGTGAACTATGGAGCAGTAGTTCCTGCCCCATTCTGCCTATTCAATTTGAATCTAGCTATTCTGTCCTGTTGGGCTGTCAGATTTGTTCATTTTAATTTGTGGAAGTCTTGCATAGCTGGATAATATGCTACCTACTCCTTAGCAAAACTTTTATAAAAGTCTGTCAATTATGTAAATCTGTTCCATATTTGGCCTTGGGAAAAAGAAGGAAAAACCAAAAATAGTTGGGTACATTCAACTATGGAGCATTGAAGCCCAATAACAGTTTCTGGTAGCAAAATTGAGAAAAGCCTTTGGCTTCTTCTCAGGATTAAAAAGAAAAAAAGTGTTTTTGTAATTTTATTCCATGGATTCTGAGAATTCTACTCCAATTCATTCTGTACAGACAACCCCAGGAACACCAGGGGCTCCTCTGTTCAGGTACAAGCGTAGTGTTCCTAATGAGATGTCATCGGATTGCTGCAACTGCTTTCCTTTCGAGTTTGCTGGGTGCAAGTGTCTTCCAAACGGGGTATGTGGCAAGGATGAACCATTTTTCCAGCGCGCAGCGGTAATTCTGCTCTGTCGGAAGGTACCTTCGTCACACATTTTTGTAGAGTTTTCTGAACCACACAGTGTCTATCATTGAATTTGTGTTTTCAGTTCTGTCTGTGTGGCTATATCTACCATGTATGTTGTAAACTCCTCTGCTCTGGTAATTTTGTTTGTTAGTGGTATTATGGTGAAGGCAGCATTCAAAATTTGTCTTTGTCAGAGGCAGCATGGTTAACCATGTAAAGTTGTTTTCTTACTATTGTTGTTAACTAACAGAACTATATCAATAAAGTGGTATCATATTAATTAAGTGGTTCATATTAGTTAAGAGAACCACATCAATAATATGGTTCATATATCTGGATTAATGTCATTTGTCACTTTTCATATCTGGATGTGGTTCATATATCTGGATGGTGTCATTTGTCACTTTTCATATCTCAATTGTCTTCTTTATAAATAGAAAATAGACATAAACCTATATCAACCACTTTCATTGATGCAATTGTGTTACTATTATATCAACCACTTTCATTGATGCAATTGTGTTAGTATTATAGTATTATTTTTAATTAAACTATTTTAATTAAAAGTAATTTAATTGTTTTTTAATATATTTTAATCATATGATTGGAAATTTAAAATTCACAATTGTGTTTATGTTTATAATACCTAGGATGAAGTTTCCAAAGCAGTTGCCCTCTTACAAAATTATGTTTTTTTGTTTTACCAATGAACAATTTAGAACTGCTGGCATTGAGGTACTGCTGTTCACATTTGTTTGCCCTAGTAACTGTTGAATCACACCTAATTTCCCTTTTTTGAATTGCAGGTTGCAGCAGAATTCATAGGGACATTCATTCTCATATTTGCTGGGACATCTACAGCAATTGTGAACGAAAAGACGGGAGGCAAAGAAACCCTTATAGGTCTGGCAGCATCTTCCGGATTAGGGATTATGATAGTCATTTTGTCAACTGGGCACATATCTGGAGCGCATGTTAATCCATCTCTTACTATTGCCTTTGCTACCTTTCGCCATTTTCCATGGGCCCAGGTTTGTACTTTGGTTACTTGCCTATTATAATGAGCACTTGATTCAATTTTTTAATCAAATTATTGAAAACTATTTGACTTGCTATTTGAAGATATTTAGAATTAGGTATTTTTATGTAGATTGGAGATTCTCAAAATATTTGACAATCAGAAGGACATGGAGTTGCTATCTATAAAAAAAGATGGAAATACTTAGAATTGGGCATCTTTATGTGGATAGCTGATTCTCAGAATATTTGGCAATCAGCCTGACATGGGTTAGGCTAATTATTGTTCTGAACAGCGCCCATGTCTGTCTCATTACCAAATATTCTGAGAATCAACCGGATAACTTCATGGCTTAGAATTTTTGAAGAGTCGAAGCCTTTCAAACTACTAACATCCTTTTGAACTACTCAATATAACTTCATGGCTTAGAATTTTTGAAGAGTCGAAGCCTTTCAAACTACTAACATCCTTTTGAACTACTCAATATAGCTCATCATCAGAAATATATTTTTTCTTATTAATTAAATTTCAAAATATTCCTAAAATTTACTACAAAAAGTAAATTTGAAAAAAAAATTATTTTAACCAATCCCCAAATCCCATTACATCTCTCCAATCAGCCAATATAATATTGCTTTCCTTATGTATAATTCAACTTTGAAAATTTTCTAAATATGACAGTCTTCCAAAAATTGTTGCAGAGAGTTCAATTTTCATGATAGCGTAGAGTAGAACTGATAACAAATATTCAACCTACGAAAATTTTCATCGTTTCTTCTCCTTTATGTAGGTGCCTTTCTACATAACGGCACAGGTGCTGGGATCCATCAGCGCAGCATTTGCGCTGAAGGGAATATTTCATCCAGATATGGGCGGCGGAGTGACAGTTCCATCTGGCTCCTACGGCCAGGCATTTTCACTGGAGTTCATCATCACATTCAATCTCATGTTCGTCGTCACAGCAGTCGCCACAGACACCCGTGCAGTTAAATTTTTCAATATAATGCCAATTTCCTTGACTTTACTGTTTGTTCTTAAAATATTGTATTGTATGACTTTGATTTATAGCGATATGTCACCGAATTTCACTTTATATAGGTTAGGTTTGTATAGGCTCAGTCTACCTACTCTAAGTTTAGGTTCTTTTAAGGTTGGAGTTATGCGTTACAATGACTTGATTTATAGCGATTTATCATCTGAACTTATTGTATATGTTAGACTGGTATGTCAGCAGTGTAATTTTTTAATTTTTTAATTTTTTTTTTTAAGTCTGGTTGTAATTATAAAATTGCAATATTTTTTATTTAAATGGTTATGATTAAGAAATATGAAGGGAAGTCATGGTGTTGGTTGGGATTTCACAATCTTATGGAAATGTTTGTAATTTTTAAAATAGCTTATATTAGAAATGAATATTATGGAGAAAATCATGCCTTTTCACAATCATAATCCTAAATATTGAGTTCAAGAATCATGAGTAACTTGACCTACTTTAATAATCTCTCTCATAAACTTGACTCGAAAAGATTAATTTGGTCCTAATTATTCATTAACCATCTCACCTCAGATCTCATATTCCCCACCTCAAGATAGGATACCATTTCACTTGCCACTGTGGTGCTTATCCAAGTGGCACATTCCACAACTTCATGACTCCATGTGCCTAATCAAAGTCTTAAGGCCTCAGAACAATCCTCTGAGGCAACATGTATGTTGGAACAACAGTCTTAGAACTTTATGGGAAAATACATCTCCCTTGGACCAAAACCCTTAGGGTGTTCTCTCACCATTAGTGTTATCACACCACTGTAGCTGTTATCACAATTTGGCTCCTTCACTATCTCCAAACCATTGACTTGATCTTCATTTTCTTGTTCATACGACCACTCTCTCCCCACATCTTTGGCTTTGTTGATTCATATCTTGATTGAGCCTTCAAACATATTTTCAATATCTCATTAACACAATTCATGTCCATTTAGTGGAGATCATTCTCTTTTATCATGATTATGATAGCCATGAACAATCTTTTCCAACTAGTGTAGCATGCCCTTTAACTAGTGTAGCATAACCTTTGTTTGTGGCTTGGGCTAGCTTAGCATCATAATAGCCTTCCTGCTCTTGTGAGCCATTTGACACTTTTCACTTTCTGGAAGCTCCAATGGACCCTAGTGGGTATTAACATCCCCACATCAGCTTGCAATATTTTTTTTTAATGACAAAACATCATCATACCTCATATAGTTGATTCTTTTGCCTCTTTGAATAGGCTACATTAGAAATGAATGCCATAAATAAAACCATAAATTCTCATAAATATGGCACCTAATAATCAATTTATCTGAAATATTTTCACCTTTAAATAAACTACATTAAACATCTCATCCTCAAAATCATGAGTTCTCATACACACAAAGCCCAAAAACTACTTATAAACCACCCTAACATAAATTGCATTTTCAAATATGTAACTATTTTTTGAAAAACACTTTTAACATTGTAAAAGTTAAAAAAATCACATTTGCAATTTTAAATAATAATCTTAGAATGACTTATTTTTAAAGCTTCATTAAAAAAACTCAAAATGCCAGAACCTATAACAATTAACAATTAGAATATATATAACACTTAGTTTGACTATCAGACAAAAACTTTTTGTGGGTCGATTTTGTACAAAATATGTGTGGCTGGATTTAAGTTTTTTTAAACTGGTTGATGTAAAGCCAGGCTAGACTTTGTTGGTACTGCTTCTTAATGGCCCAAAGTCAATGTATTCTGAGATGCTTATTTTCAACTGCCACGCAGGTGGGTGAGCTAGCTGGACTCGCAGTGGGTGCAACAGTCATGCTAAATATACTTATCGCAGGGTGGGTGGCTCACTGTATAATATGCCACGCTACTTACATCCTCGCTTAAGATATTTTCTATAAACATCACAATTAAATATTACACTCCTTTTATGTATTGACCAGGTCCAACAGTGGAGGTTCGATGAATCCAGTCAGAACTCTTGGCCCTGCAATTGCAGCCGGAAATTACAAAGCAATCTGGGTGTATATTGTAGGGCCGATAACAGGAGCATTGCTCGGTGCTGCTGCTTATACCTTAATTCGTCTGAAACCAGACCCAGACGAGGAGGGCAAGAGGTCTGTGAGGAGCTTCAGAAGATGAAGATTTCAAAAGATAAATTGGCCTGGCTAATACCAATAAGTTATGTTGGTTTATGTGTTGCATCTGATAACCAGAAATAGAATAAAAACAAACACAGTACTGGAACTATAACTTACAATATGGTTAAAAAAACTGTGCAGTTGCAGATATCTCAGTTATGATGGATAGTAATAAGTTATTGATTGTAACTTGGTATAATCGATTTGTTTGTGGTTTTGTCAATTGGGTTTAGGTTGGTCTTTGTTGGGAGGAGAAATGATTGAGATTTTCTTAGCTGAATTGCAATTTCAGATAATGACATGATGAACATTGATGTAATGATTTGTATATGGTTTTGTCAATTAGATTTATTTTGGTTAATAAGGGAAATGATTGAGATCTTCCTTGTCCAATTGCAATCTCAAATAATGACATGATCGATAATGATGTAATGTACTGAAAGATATATATTGAGAATATATAGATATTTATTGATGGATCATTGGTAAAGTAGTTTGGGTTTTGATTCAGGTTCGGTCACTGTAATGGGTTTGATACTATTTATATTGTAAATGCTTTGGCAATTCAGATAAAATATATTCTACATGATGATGAAGTTGTATTTTTATTTAGCTTAAAAAAATAAAAATTATATATTTACTTAAAACTGTGTCTCAATCTTTCTCTTTTGTTGTATCTGAAATCAGAAACCAAAGGAAGCCAAATTACTTAGATTATAGATTCCAAAGTAGGTTGACTCTGCTTTGTATATAAGTTGTAATTGGAAATTTTGGCATTTTATTGTGAAATCAGCTATATTGTACAGCAAAATTATAGTGAGCTTCTTTTAAAACTCTTTCAATATCAGAATACAATTTTAAAACAAACTAAATAATTAATTTTTTTAGATTCAATAAACAAAAATTTGGTCGGGTTAACCACCATTACCATGCTTATTTTTCCCTACCAATTCTGTATGATCAATGTTTTGGTTCTTTAATTAATTCATATATTATATGAATTAAAGGATTCTCACGCCCTGCAAGTCAATGTTGAGCATCAATGGATAGATTATTGCAATTATTAGAGCCTGTTTTCTAATACGTGCATGTGCAACTCTTATCTTATTTAGCAAAAAACAACATTATTTTGGTTTTGAGATTTTCTATCACTTCATCACTGATTGATTTATGGGATTCTGAATCACATATTAAATTTATAAAAAAATTGTTTTTGTGTATCAAGATGAAGTTTTAGAAATCTAAATAAGTTTAATAATCATTTACATTAAAATATATATTTAAAAAAAGGAAATTTGAATTATTTATATAATTCTAAATTTGTAAAGATATTATGGGTTTGTGTTTGTATTCTTTATAAATTCATGTTTTTAAATATTTATTAACCAAATAAAATGTGTAATTTAAAAAAAAAAAAAAATTATAAAAATATATAAATAAAATTAATATTCAAATGTTATAATTTTCAATAAATCTAATTTTCCTTTATTATAAGATAAAGCATTATGTAAGATAATTTATACAACAGTAAAATAATATTATGCTACTTATTTATATATATTTCTATGATTAAAATAAATTATTAAATAGATTTTCTTAAAATTAAATAAATTGAAATAAATTTCTTTAAATTTATATTTAGAAATAAATTAAATTTAAATCAATAATTTTAAAATATTAATGAAATATTTATTAACCAAATAAAATGTGTAATTTAAAAAAAATATATTTTTTTATAAAAATATATAAACAAAATTAATATTCAAATGTTATAATTTTCAATAAATCTAATTTTCCTTTATTATAAGATAAAGCATTATGTACGATAATTTAACTTTTCAAATACAACAGTAAAATAATATTACGCTACTTATTTATATATATTTCTATGAGTAAAATAAATTATTAAATCAATTTTCTTAAAATTAAATAAATTGAAATCAATTTCTTTAAATTTATAATTAGAAATAAATTAAATTTAAATCAATAATTTTAAAATAGTAGTGATATGACGTAAGAAGTAATTTGCATTTTCTTTTTTAAATTAGATAAAATGAAAATTTATAATATTTATTAAATTTAAAATTTTCAAAGTTAGTGAATTGTTTGATTTGTTTTGATTTTTTTATATGTGTATTTAAAATATTTTAAAATAAAAGTATTTAAAGTATTGTAATTTTGATAAGTTAAAAAGTTGTCAATGTGAATATTATAACAAATATTTTTAAATTGTGATTTAATAATTGTGTACAAATATAATTATAGAGAAAATATTTTGAACTTTAACATTTCTGAGTTTTATAAAGTTAATGAAATCTTTCAACGCATCACTTCTTTTAAATTTTCCAATGTTATCATGTATTTGTTTTAGAAATGTTAATTTTTGTATACTTTCGATTTTTTTATTAGGGAAAATCACTTCTTTATAATATCTTCTTTTTATTTTATTCTCTATTTCTCTATTACATCACAATTTCCTTTTAAAATAAAATGTATTGATATTTTTAATATTATGATTATTTTGCAAAGTATGATTATCTTTCATGAATTTTATCCTATTCTTGAACATTAGGTGTTTATTCATAGCCATGTTTTCAATTGATGAAAGACTATCTTCTATGAGGAGTATAGGATAACATATACTGCTTTTGATTTTGAGATTATAGGTTGTAAAATACTTTTGAATTTGTTGAAGTTATCACAACACCAAATTTTATAACCATATAGAATAAAAGTAGTGTCAAACTTCTCAAACAAAAGCTTTTTCTTATCCCATAGCCAACATGTTGAAATTGGTAAGAAGAAATTATTTATTTATTTTTCCCTTGAATTAAATTGGAAAAAAATTGTAATTCCACATCACATGACAACTTGAATGATTTAACTAAGTTAAATTGACTTAGTTGGTTCAATTAATTTGAGTTGAGGGCCTAACTTCATGTAGAGTGGTTCCTACTTTATGGGAGCCTAGGTTGAGTTTATTTTGAGTTGTAATTAATGAATTCAGTAAAATTGAGTTAAAATCAGTTAAGAGTGTTCCAATTTTTGAAGGAACTAGTGGGAGGTCAAGTAGTGGGGTGTGTACTTAGTGATCAACTAGTTAATTGATAAATTAGCCATAAATAACTCATTCATGTGTGATCTACGAGTTACCTAGTTGAGATTGGGCTTTAAAGGCAATGTACTATTAGTCGTATAATTATCTGGGTTGTACAGATGGTGCATGCAATTAGAGGAAGAGGCTAAAGGAATTTTTCAATCGAGTGGAGGAAAATTCCTAATAAATAGGGGTCCAATTCGTCATTGAAAAACTCAATGAAATAGGGACTTGCGCAAGAAGAAAATTGGTTAAGTATTGGCCAAGGATTGTCTAGGAAGAAATGAGACAGATAGAGATAGTGCAGAGGTTTCTCGAGCATGAGCAAAGCATTATAATCCTCTCATATTTTTTGACTAATGCAATATACTGATAGTGGGGTTTTTAGTTGTGGTTTTCCCTAGGAAATCATCGTGTAATGTGTCGATTGAATTCTTTCTCTTGTATGCTTTGTGATTTCAAAATCATTTATTTGTTTCCACTATTGGTAGAGTACATTCAAGTCTATTGTTTTAGAAAATTACAATTAGAAATTTGAATCGATGTGGATTTTCTACATGGCATTAGAGCTGAAACCACAATATAAGTGAAGAATTTGAGGTTGTCCTTGTAGTTGAATCGAATTTTTATTATCATTCTTCAGAGCTAGTAGGATGTCATTTTATGGACTGAGACTCGAGTATGCCCTTGAGGGTATCTCGAATTAGATTTCTTGGAAGGACAGGATGGAGGCAGTGTTAGGAAATTATCAGCTGAAGCAATTCATATATCAAGATTTCATGAAGCCTCCAACATATGATGTTAAAAATATATCGAAGAGTGTAGAAAGATCAAGGAGGTTCATCTTTGAGGGTGTGAGAAACCCAATAGCCTTGAATCTACATGGAAAATAGATTCCCTTTTCTATGTGGACGAATATAAATGAGTTATTTGGAGAAAAGAAGTGAAGCCAGGAAACTTGAACCGATGAAGAAATTGAGCATTGAAGAAAAAGGGTATGAGGTAGTCTTATGATATGGGAAAGAATGTCTCAAGCATCTTGATTCATGTCAAGTAAAGAAATTTGGTGTGTCAGGATTGAGAGCCTCTACACATTATAGGAAGATGCATGCAAAACCTTGGGGATCAAAGCAAGGATTAGAGATGTTGTGGTTGAGAGGAAGCATTATTTAGCTCTCTGGAGGAAGCCTCAACCAATTGGTCGTTGGGTTGACCATGAGGATGATGATGAAGATGATTAGTTAGAGACCTTTAGTAGGAGGAGAGCTCGATTCAAGTGGGAAGAGGAAGCACGTGAAACCATACCTCCAGGTGTGAGGTGGGGTGATGTGAAGAAATCGTCACAAGAGTGTAGAAATTAGGGTAGGGTCCATTGAGGTGTTTTTTGTATCATGGATCATTACCTTGCTACGGGGGCCTACAGTATTCAATAGCAGGAGGATCAATGTCAGTGCGATACTAAGAAGTGTAGAGAAGTGTTGACAATAGAACAGGTGGCTTAGTAGTAGAGTCAGCAACAACACAATTTTCCCAGTGGACTATTGCATATTGATTCACTGATTATTTTTATTTTTTGGATGCTTTTTAGTTGCAAATGTTGCAGTAGCAACAACAAAAGTGAGAGATGTTTCATGTAATACATTCCAAAGGTGCTGGATGGGGATATATGCGATTCTTTTCTTTTGAGAGGTAGTGTTGAAAATTGCAACAAGAAATTATTAATTTAATTTTCCCTTGAATTAAATTAGAAGAAAATTTTCATTCCACATCACATGAAAACTTGAGCGAGTTAATTAAGTTAAATACTTGTATGGTTTAGTTAATTCGATTTAAGGTCCTAACTTGAGTCATGTATATTGGTTCCTAATTTGTAGGAGCCTAGGTTGATTTCATTTTGAGTTGTAATTAATTAATTCAGTAAAAATGAGTTAAAGTTAGTTAAACTAGTTCCAACTGTTGGAGGAACTAGTGGGAGGTCAAGTAGTGGGGTGTGTACTCAATGATGAGCAAGTTAAAAAATAAATCAGATATAAATAACTCATGTCGGTGTGATATATGAGTTACCCAATTGAGATTGGACTTCAGGGAAGTGCAATATTAGTTGCGTTATCATTCTATAATTTAATATTGGAAAGAATAATTATATACGACAACATCAAAACCACTTTGTAGCCTAGAATATAGCCCTCCTAGACTCAGAGGGGGATCTATCCTTTAGATTTAGCTTTGTTTTATGTATCTAATATTAGGCTAGTTATAAAAATAGTAAAGAATTCTTTTTGATTTGATTGTTTGGTTGGATTAGTAGATCTATTTAGACTAATTCCATTGGGCTATGGGGTCATAAAAGTTTGGGTTGTTGCATCAAATTTTCAAGAGCATCTACAAGGAAAGCTAACTACGCTTACTGGATCTTTAAAACATAATGAATTATGAAATGAAAGAAATAGTGAATTAAGTAATGGTTAAAACGTTATCTGGATTTATGATAGAACGCAACAGAATACACATATAACCATTAATAAAAATATGCAGTGGAAATAACACTTCATTTCATTAATATCAAAGAACTGAAATTTTCTTACAGATAGAATGGAAATAAACTAGCTAGGGCGCTCGTAGCTTATCTCTGAGAAGAGATGTGGCTGCTACAGGTCTCTGAACTCTGTTACAATGAGGCTTGAATGCCTATTTATTATTTAGAAACAATGGAAAACCATAAACATCCAAAAACCTAACCCTAGGAGATGAAGAGCCAAAATTATTGGCCCTGTTTGGGTAAATTGGTGTTTCAACTTCCGAGGGACGTAACTTTGGCATACGATCTATGTTTGATGCGTACCATACGTCGTTAGAAATATATATCCAAGGAATAAAACTTTTGATGTTAGAAAAATTGGCCATTGGACCCATGTTGCTCCATGTTTTCCCAAAAACATCGTTTAGGGCCTCAAAACACCTCTGGAAGCTTAGGACCCGAAAAACGGCTAAAAATAGTAAGTTGTGCCGAAACTGAAAAACTAAAAGAGACAATGGTGGGGCCCCAAGTGGAATAGGAAAGTGGTCACCAATATCCACCTAGATCTTTCCTACCCCCTTAGGAAGAAATGGTCCCCATTGCGTTGAGTTCCTCCATGAGATGAGGAAACATCTGCTGAAATAGATCCCTAGTGAACCACTTGCTTTGGTACAGGAGTTGGCCAACTTTGACAACCTGATACAGTTGGATGTTCTGTTGGTGAGTGTTCTTGAATTTCATGTACATGATACAATCTATGGTGGGTTGTTCCATTTAGTCTTGGTTTAAATTTTTTGGTGTGAGTTGTTCTACAATGTCAGAGGCGTCTAGTAGAGGTGGGAAGTAGGGAAAAATGCGGCCCACATTGAATATTGGGTGTAGAGAAAGCAATCGTTGAATAATGAGCTTGAAGTGATTATTCCCTATAGCCTTGGTGATGGTGTATGACCCATATCAGTGTAGGAGAATCTTGCGGTGGGGTCTAGTGAGGTGCTCCTTCTGAAAATTTAGCCACACTTTGTTGCCCACCTGGAAGTTGTGTGGCACCCGATGTTGATAATGTTGTTTCTTATACTTAGCATTAGCTCTATCCAATATGTCATGAACTTGTTGGCAGATGTGGTGAAAGTGCTCGATGAAGATGTTCTCTTTGTCAGCTTTAGACTATACATGAGCCGAATCAGCCTGAGTAGTCGCAAATGGCATGGCTACGTCAATGGGACATAGTGGCTAGAATCCCAAGCCCACCTAAAAGGGGTTGTGGCCAGTTGAGCTATGGAGAGCCTGGTTATAACTATGTTGTACATAGGAGAGGCTTTCATCCCATGTGTGTGGACACTTTGAATTGTACATGTGCAAAATGTGTACAATCATCCTGTTGATGACCTATGTCTTCCCATTAGCTTGCGGATGGAAAGCTATGGACTTGGTGAGCTTAGTGTCCAGCATTGACCAGAGGCTGGACCAAAATGTGCTTAGGAATATGCTCTCCCGATCTGAGACGATAAACTGTGGGATCCCAGAGTTCACCCACACTCGTTCAAAGAAGAGTTTAGCAGTGGCTCTTGTTGTGATATTCTTCTTGCATGTCGCCACAATGGCCATCTTAGAGAATCTGACGATGAGCAGGAAAACACAGTCATTTCGATGCTTAGTAGAAGGAAGGCCAGATGTGTAATCCATGGAGATGGATTCGCAAGGTCGAATAGGGGTAGGTAGCAGAGTATAGAGGCCTTGCTTCTTGATGTTCAGTTTGGCAATGGCGCAAGCAATGTGGGATATGATGTACTTCCCGACATCCTGTCGAAGGTTCGACCAAAAGAAATACTTCTGCAGTAATGCCACCATTTTCTCGACCCCAAAATGACTAATGACTTTATTGTAGTATGCTTCCAATATCATATTGGCACACTCACTTGAAGGAATGCAAAGGTGTCCCAGGTGACATAAAATGCATCTTGGAGGTGAAATTTTGGAACTTGCGTGCCCCGCAAGAGTGCCTTGTATGTGTGGCCTAATTTTGGATGGCTCGTGTAGAGAAGAAACCAATCAGAAGTATCGTGCCCACAAGAGTTGAGAACGGTGGTTAGCACCACGATTGATGGTCGACTAAGGCAGTCTACAACATTATGTGTGCTACCATTATTGTAATTGATGTTCAAATGAAACTGTTGCAGAAATGTGGACCACTTCTGATGGAAATTGTTCTGCAACTTCCCTTGTGTCTGTATGAACTGCAGGGGTCAGTGGTCTATGTGGATGATTGTTTCCTTCCCCAAAATGTAGTGCTTCCATTTTCGACAAGCTTCCACAATGGAATACATTTATTTTTCATAAGTGGGATACTTGTAGACTGTGTCGGACAATGTCTCACTATGATATGCCACTGGATGCCCCTGTTGAGTAAGAACTACCCCAATAGCATAGTTAGAGGCATCTGTCTCAATCTCAAATGGCTGTTGCAAGCATGGTAATGTGAGCACTAGGGCAGAATGGAGGCAATGTTTCAATTATAAAAATGCCTTCTGTTTAGATTCCAACCAAAATAATTTTTCTTTCACTCCTCCCTTGGTGACTAAACTCAAGGGCCAAGTGATATGAGAGGATCCCAACATGAACCTCTGGTAGAAATTAGAAAGACCCAGAAATCTACGAAGCTCTGTTAGAGTGGTTGGGGTTGGCCAATCCCAAATGACTTGGATCTTGCTTGGATCCACATGTACCCCACTTCCATCAATAATGTATCCCAGATATTGAACCTCGGTCATGCCAAAAGTGCACTTCTCCAAATTTCCACACAACTTGTGTTTCTGAAGTGTTTGGAGGACTTGTCAAATATGGTGGAGGTGCTTTTCCCAAGTTTGGCTAAACATCATAATGTCATCCAAGTACACCACTACAAATGAGTTGGTGAATGGCCATAAGATGTCGTCCATCAACCTCATGAAGTTTAAGGGACCATTAGTCAACCCGAAAGGCATGACCAGCCATTTGAAAATGCCATCCTTGGCTTTGAAGGCAGTCTTCCACATATTGGAGGGTTCAATTGGTACTTGGTGATACCCAGACTTCAAGTCAATCTTGCTGAAATATTTTGACCCTTTGATTGGGTCCAGAAGGTCTT
The DNA here is from genome assembly GCA_034641835.2 of Pinus albicaulis. Lineage (NCBI taxonomy): Eukaryota > Viridiplantae > Streptophyta > Pinopsida > Pinales > Pinaceae > Pinus > Pinus albicaulis. The sequence goes on along the minus strand of CM076574.1, from coordinate 634,154,210 downwards.
CAATCCAAGCGATCAGGTACCTATTATGAACATTGATCTTGTTCAGTGCCCAATAGTCGATATAGAGGCTCCAAGTCCCATCCTTCTTTTGTACCAACATGATCGGGCTCCAACAGGGTGATGAAATCTTCCAGATGTGACCTTCTGCAACAAATCCTGAATCTGCCTCTTGATTTCATCGTTCTCTATAACAGAGCACCGATAGATCAGTCCAATGGGTAGTGGGGTACCTGGGGTCAAATCAATAGGATGATTGAAATGACAGTACAGAGGCACCACTGTGGGTGAAGTGAAGATGTCCCCGTACTCCTCCACAACCTTGTCGATTTGTTGTTGTCGTGTAGAGGAGCCATGTCTGGAGGTCATGGCCACAATCTTCTTCTTTCCCTGGGGGTGGATCATAAAGAAAACAAATTTCCTGGTTTTTTAAATGAGCTTACTACAATGTTTTTTAGTAACCAAAGAGATATTGGTAGGTGGTGGTACCTCTGGTATCTTGTACAGCTTATTTCCCAAAGTAACAATAACAACGTGAGTCTGGTACTCATACACATCATATTTCTTACACAAGTATGGTTGGCCTAATAGTACATCACAAACATCAAGAGGAGAAATGTAACATAATACCTCATCCTTGAAGGGCTTGATGATGTAGGGAAGGTGGCACTACTGGTTGATGTGGAGATCCCATCCTTGGTGGAGCCACCCATTGGTGTATGGATGTGGGTGTGCTATGGTTGACAATCCCAACCGCTTCACAACATCTGATGAAATGAGGTTCTTTTGGCTCCCATTGTTTAAAATGGACTGTAGTGGGGAACCATTTACCCACATCTAGGAGTGGAAGAGACGCTCCTCCTCCTCTGGATCTTCTATTTCCTACTTTTGGATCTTCGCAGTGGCAACAGTGGCGTTGGGCTCCGCATGAATAATATGTTTCCCTTTGTCATTCCCCTTGTCAGGTTTTGATTTAGATTCGGAGCATGCATCTGATTCAAAAGCCCTCATCTTGACCACCAACGTCTGCTTGGCCCGATAGTCGCTTGTGTTGCGAGTGGAGCTCTTATGGAATTCACACCACTTTCCTATGTCCTTCTTTCGCTTCACGACATTGTTCTTTTCTTATGGATTTGGAAGGTTGTCTTGGGCTACCATGATTTGGCTTTGTCCTTTTTTATGTGGTTTTGGGGCATGTTTCCCTTGCTTTTGATTCGCAGATCCAAAGTCTCGCTTCTTCTGTTTGAATTTCTCCTCAATCTTGGCAGCATACTGGTATGTCATCCCAAGCGAGGAGATGTCGAGGAACTCCATTTCCTCCTGAATGTATCTGTGTAGACAACTATGATATTATAGCACCAAAATTTTCTCTGAATCTTTGATACCCAAATTTGTGTGCAAGGTATGGAACAAATTTTTCAAATCATGCACATCTTGATCCCTTTGTTGCCGCAACATGACCCATTGTATGTACTTGTCCTCATAACTCCCCACAAGATAGTATTTTTCCTTGATTGCATCTCGGAAAGAATTCCACGTGGGTATGACTGAGAAAAAATAGGGTTCTGTCTCATCCTTTTTCTCACAGTAAGTTTCCCACGAGTCCTTTACATGGGGGGTAGCTTTGAGGAGTGCAAAAATAATCTTCTCCCGGTCAGAAAATTCATGAACCGAGAAATATCCTTCTAATATATTCAACCATATATCTACAACATCTACATCTATTTGACCCTCAAATATGTGAATTTCAAAGTTTACTTGTACCTTAAAGGGAGTCGTGCCTCTAGAGTGGCTGCTGGATGTAGATGCGCCGCCGGTGGGCAGTCGTTGAAGGATCTGGGCAAAGTTATCCATCATCATGTTCCTTTGTTTCTCGAGGGCCTCCTCAAGCAATATTTTGATAGGATCTCTTGCTCCCTAATCTTTCTTTTCATCCCCCATGGGTGATCATTGGGGTTTACGAGGTTGATCTTGCAAAGGTTCAACCAGATCGAGCCCTAACTCCTTATACCCCAACCTCGTTGGGGACATTCAAAGAAGGATCAAGAAAAATTAGAATGCTCTAATACCATTGATCCAAATTTATGCAAGAACGCAACATAATACACATATAACCATATATACGAAGATGCAACATAAATAATGCTTCATTTCATTAATATCAAAGAACTGAAATTTGCTTACATACAGAATGGAAATAAACTAGCTAGGGCATTGGTAGCTTATCTCTGACAAGAGATGTGGCAGATATATGCCTCTGAACTATGTTAAAATGAATCTCGAGGGCCTATTTATTATTTAGAAACAATGGAAAACCCTAAAAATCGAAAACCCTAACCCTAGGAGATGAATCGCGAAAACTATGGGCCCCGTTTGGGTAAATTGGTGTTTCAACTTCTCGGGGATCTAACTTTGGCATACGACCTTCGTTTTACATTTAACATACTTGTTAGACATATGTATACAAGGACTAAATATTTTGATGTGAGCAAAATCGGTCCATTGACCCATGTTACTCCTGGTTTTCCCAGAAAACATTATTTAGGTCCTCAAAACGGCTCCAAAAGTTCAAGACCCAAAAAACTGCTAAAAATAGTAAGTTGTGCCGAAACTAAAAAAATGAAAGAGACAAAAATGGGTCCCCAAGTGGAATAGGTAGGTGGCCACCAATATCCACCTAGATAAAAAATAATTAATAATTTCTTAATCAGACTTCAGAAGAAAAACATTTGTATTGGAAAGATATCCAGAAATAAGGTGCTTTAACAACAAATATTAATCTTTAGATTTTTGTTTTACATTCAGATTTAAATGATGCACTGAGATAAAAACAATGGAAACATTAACACAGAAAAGGAATAACATCACTAGATAAAGATAGCTCAAGAATCATGTAAAAGGTATTTTATTATTGATGCTCCATATTCAAGAAGATACAACGCTCTAATAGAAACGTTTTACAATCTAGGGTCCCACCCATGATACTCAGAATGTATGAAGTATTTAGTTGAATTATACAAGAATTTTCGTATCTACATAGGAAATATGTTATTACTTAATTTGTCATTTGGGCCTATTTTTGGGACGATTGTTGGTTCATGATCAGATCTGGTGATGTACTAGCTGATTTGGCTAATTTGGTTTGATGCTGATCTGACTGATATGCTAGCCTTTGTTTCTTTTCAGTCATCCTCGTATTCACGCAACTTGTCCCACTGATCTTCATCGGGAATAAATATTTTATTGCCTTTTCAATAAATTTCATCCACCTCTGTGTATCAAGAAAATGTGGGTTTAACCATGAAAATGTGCTTAATCTCGTGCTAAATGAATATATCATCACTTATAACATCTAGAAAATCCTTTCCTGTCATGGTATTTATGATGTCTGAATGCTTGGCTGTATCTTTTGAAATCTCCTTGAGCTTCTTCACATAATCATCTCTGGCCATTAGTTTGTCATTTACGAAAAATAGAGAAGGCAAACCCATTTTGGTTAATGGCTCAATCCTGTTGAAGAATATACTGTCTCCAGTTTCTAATCCGTTATACTTCTCTTCAAGATGCTGCACAAAATTCCTTAGTGTAAGGACTTTCTTCACCTCTAGAATGTTTTAGTTACATCCTGCACTCCCAGATCTTCCTGCTCATATTTGTTTTTGGCATTCAAAAAATGGACGATCTTATTAGTTGTATCAGGTGTGTATCCTAGATATTTCGTGATATTTGAAATGGCCTTGTTAGATTTTTCAATCAAATTCTTCTTCTCAAAAATGATCTGGATGGATGGCCAGATATCATTCATAGATTCACTAATGCTGGTCCATATGATATCCTTGACTCTACTGACCATGCTGCCAATAGAATATTCTTGAAGATACTTTTGTAATCCTTCCATCCACCTTTGATTTCTTTGTATTTTTGTCACATGGGTTGCCTCACTTATAATTTGGTCTTAGTCTGTAGTTTTTTAATCTCCTCTATTTGCAAATACATATTCTCCACTAATTTAGCAAGTTTCTCTGCTTCCTCTCCCGTGGAAGTTGTTGAAGCTCTTGGTGTTTGAATGGCTGTAAGGGGTACATCATCTAAAGGAAAAATAGCTATTTGTGTAGCTTTCTCTTTCTCTTTAACCATATTTTCCATTTCTACCTTCATCTCTTTCAATTGTTCAGTCTGCTCCATGATGAGCTTCACCATATTAGATTTTTGTGTCTCTGTCTCTTCTATCTACTTAGTAAGAGGATCCTATGTAGCTGACATATTCAATTGTTTCTTCAAGGTTGTTATATATGCATTCTTATTTTTAATAATATCCTCCACAACATGCAATTTTGATGGATCATATCCAATTTTCACGACCAAGTCTTCGAAGGATTTTATCCTTGTATCCTTGGACATTGAGGAGATCCTCTCCATCTTGAGTTGAGATTAAACATTTGCCAAGGAGACTTGTAACTTCGATAAATTAATAGTAGTATTGGTTAAGGTGGAAGAGATCATTTACCATGCTTGTTTATGCGTTTACATCTGATCGATGGTGTGGATGTACTTGATGTTGAAGTCAAAAGAACTTTTCTTGCAATCTGCCATCTTGGGTTTTTCAATCTAGGCTTCTAGAAATTCCATGTGCATCTTCCCCTTCTTTGAATCAAATCCAGATAGTCATGAGTGATAGTAACATGTGGTTGGATAGTCATGAGTGATAATAATTTGTGGTTATATGAATTTGTATTTTTTTTTTAATGATGAGATAACTTTTTAATATGTTATATGTGGTTGATGAGAATGATATATAATGTGTTGTTGTTATATGCTAGTAACTTGATGATTAGGGTTATTACATTAAGATGTTGATGTTATATGCATAATTTTGATTTGGATTGTCCGATGCAGTTGGTTAGGGTTAGGAAATTCAGGTATGATTCAACCTAATTATGGTAGTGTGTTGCACTAATCTAGATTAACTGTGCACATGTGATTGCTATGCATGAATGACATCTATTTATGAGTCTATGATGTGAACTTGTTAGCTAGTTAATGTTATGGATATCATGACCTTATTTAGGTTTGAGTTGATTTTTTTTGAAGTTGTATTGTGTTAATATAGATTGATTTTGGAGACAAGATAGCCCCCTATGAGATGCATTTAGGTATGAGTTTTCTTATGTCATCTACTTGGTGCTTGAATGCTTGATTATGTTGTCTATTTGGTATTTGGATGTTTAGTGTTTATTATGTTGTATATAGGTTATTTTTACATTTTATTAGTTGCATGATATCAGTTTGTATCTATAAAATTGCATGAAGGAATGATCTTGTTTTGAGATGGTTGCACTAACGCGCTATGTAATGAGATAATTGATATGCAATTGAGTGTAATTAGGTGATAGTTGTAGCATTATGTAGTATGAGTGATGAATGTGAGTTGATTTTTGGTTATGGCGTGATTGTTAATATTGGTAGAGGTCTATTTGAAATCAATATAGATGATGGCTTGATATTTGGAACCTATGGCTGGTGTGAACAGTTGCAGGGAAACATGCAGGGTATTAGCATAATAACACGGTAAGGTAACTAGTATGTTGTGATGGATATTTATGCACTGACAGTTATGTGTTTATCACAATATCACGCAGAGGATTACATGGCAAGAGACTTCCATGAAATCTTGAAGAAGGTTTGAGTTGAAGTTTCCTTTGGAAGTGTTGGGAAGCCATGGGGGATTGAGTTAGGGTGTTTGTTTCTAGTCTTGTGCTTTCGATATTTTTTGAGTTGGTTTCGCTTGATTTTAAGCTTTATTTATGTCTAGTGCAAGGCTTCGTGACTATGTTACAGTGTTTTATTACTTATGGTTTTCATGATATTATCCTTGCTTTCTCTTATTCTTTCCTTTTATCTTTTGAGAGGCTTGCGAATTGGTGGTGTAGGGGTCCCACCAACTAGGTTAGCTTGAAAAAATGATCTTGGAAAAATAAGGAGGAGTCACAAAGGAGAGTTTGAGGTAAAGGAATTAGGATAAATTGGCACAAGCTGTAGTGGTAGTCAAGAGTTTTCGCAAAGGACCAATTGGAGAAGAGACCATATGGTCCCAAAACCCACGCAAGCCTCGTAAGAGAGCCCCGATGGTTGCTAAAGATAATTCTCCAAAATGTGTCTAGAAAGACCCTACCAGATGAAATAGGTTAGTTACACTAGACATAAACACATGCTCAACAATGTTCTAATTGGTTGTAGGTGGCCCACAGCTAGGTTAGCTTGACACTCTAAGCCCAGGGAGATAAAGTGGTGTTATAAAAGAAGGCTTTGAGTTGTTATGTCTAGTATGACGCGGGTTGGTAGCAGAGATAATTGGTAGTTATATTTTAAACCAATGAGGAGATGACAAGGAGGGGCCCACTGTCCATCTAATCCTAGTACAACAAACTCGACGGGATCTAAACTCAAATTTTGAGAAATTTTCAGAGATGGTAAGTAGGGTGATGTGTCTCATGGGACGCACCTAGAAGGAATTTGGCCAATGCGAGGAGTGAAGACTCATTGGGTTTTCAACAAGAATAGTGAATATATATGTATATATATATATATATATATATATATATATATATATATATATATATATATATATATATATAGATATATATATATTTATAGATATATCTATAATTGCCCCAATCCTCTAATGGTAAACTGAGGGGTTGGGTATGTTACATGCACAGTGCAGAGGGAGAAATGAGGGGGTGCGCCCTTGTACTCAGAGCATGGGATTATGCACTCTGAATAGGATTTTTGGACCCATTTTCATCGAAATTACGTTATGTGGTGTATGGTTTGGCACTAAAATCATCTTGGGATCTATGTGCACAATCATAATAACACTCAAATCACATATTTGAAGTCCACTGCTGCAAATCATGTTTCATTTACAAGTTCATCAATACATTGTGACAATGGGTTGTGCAAAGCTACAGAATGTGATTAGAAGGAACTAAAGTCCATAATCCCTGAAGTAATTAACACAACACAATGAATTAAAGGGATTAATGTTGCATTTCATAGTTAATTTTCATTTCCACTATTTACACTGCTATGGTTTCTTGATTGGAATTCTCAACTTCTAACTCAAGCAACAATTCTCGACTCACCTGAAAAAAATAATGGAATGTGAGGAAGAATGGATTGTATGTTGTAGTTTATTGGATTTCTTCTACTCATCACTGTACTTGGTCTGGTTTTTCCTACGATGCCCCCAACAACGTTATCTTCATTATCTTATTAGAGACACAAATCTAATGTGTCATCTCTTTTTTTTTTACAAATATATCTTAGTTGACTTCACTAGACCTCAGGTCCAACTTATTCCATGGTGTTACTCCCTTCAACTTGCTTTGTGCTCCTAAATTATCGATTTAGAGATATTCAATAATTCTTTGATGGGTTCCATTTCTCACACTTTGGGTTAACTTCTCTAGATCTCGCCAACACTTTCTTGGTGGAAAGCATTCCTGAAAACATGTAGTACAATGTCTAAGGTGAAAGAATTAGTACTAGAAACTGGTTTTCAATCCATTACCTATGCAATAGTATAAGTTTTCTTCCTTCTTCGTAATTTTCATTACTAAACTAGGGAGAATCTTGTCCAACCACCATTTTAAACCAAAAAAATGATGGCTTTTACAGTGTTCTAGAATTGGAAGCTTCAAGTGGCTTGGCTATAATGATCATCATATTGTCAACCAGCTACATATTTGGTTTTCATGTCAATCCTATTGGAGTTTGTCTTTTACAATGCTTCATTTCCCTATGAGCTAAGTATGGTGAGTTGTAAGCTAACATACGGACTTGCATTTACCTAGTTGTCATAGTTATCCTTAATCAAAACTAGGATTCCTCCATTGATATATAATGGAGGATTTATATGTACTTTAACACATTAGTTTGTGAGTAGTTCAATACTCTTAAATGGTATCAGAGAGAGTGCTTCTAGCCCTACTTAATTATTTTTATTTTTTTTATGCTCTGAATGGGTTTTTGTTATAGTGTGTTTTCCATATCTAAATATCTTTCTCAGTGATAATAATTTCAATATAATATATATTTTAAATGTGATCTCCTCGATGTGATGGATACTAGATATTGTTGGCCTATTAAACTCGACTTTTACGCTTTTGTTTCATAGTGATTTTTGACCTTTTCATATGGGATAGCCTTTGATTAAGTCCCTGCGACGGAATCATTCACAAGTAGGTCATGTCATGATACTTAGAACCATATGTTCTCAAATTTCTAGTCGACATTATATATATCGAGGTAAATTGGGCTGACACCTTCTAGAGTAACCACTGGATGAACAATGTGGGATATTATGCACATGTTGATAGTGGTGTGTCGACTCTTTCTCTCCTTTTGAGAGATATCGAAGGAAATCCACTAGGTTATTCCTCCACACCAACCTAAACTTCACATGCTAGGAGAAATTTCAAAGACAAATGATTGGATCAAGTAATCGCGAACATTAGTTTATGAGGAAAACATATTTTTTATCCTCGTTGTGTGGTGGCTCACCTATTTCTCCTTCTCAACGGAGAGATTGACACCTCTTGTAGTTGATCCGAAGAAGCCTCACTAACCAGGTCGAAGGCCCATATATTCGACTTCATGACTCCATTGTTCATACCATGGCCTCGTCATCAACAAAGGGTTATTGTTCGCTAGACTCTAGAGGATAGGCCTGCAAATCCTATCCCAAGTCATTCAGAGCTAACAAGTACGATTTATTTTGGAGTATGAATAATCCAAGAGAAAACTCTTACATGTATTATGGGTCAAAAAAATCTCTCTCTTATGTTCTATCTAGAGACATCCACATCGATATCTTAGCAAGTTGAAAACTGCACCCTCATGTATTGTGAGAAAAATTATTTCCTGCATATTAATCATCCCTTGAATTTGGTTTCCAATTAGTAAAGTAGAGGGCATAGTCTTCCTTTATTTTCAATTGAGAGTCATTTCCAATTGTTGGTCATGGGTCACATTTCCGGGCTGACCGCGTTATGTGTAAGAGAGAATGTATTTTCTTGTAAAGGTTAAGCCCCCAAGGAACACACAAATGGGACACTATTTATTAGACCAAGCCTATGTTTCAGAGAGAAATGTTAGTGTTCAAAAGAGGTTGAGCTTGTGTGATAAAGAATACATATCATCCCTTTCCTTATACGCTGAGAAAGAATTAAAAAGGGGATCTATAATATGTCATTTAGCTGAGAATTTCTGTGTGGCTAAATGGAGGATCCATACTTGTATTTTTTTTATATCACTATGCATAAAGTGTTGGAGTTGATAACGATAATGGTGTAACATCCATTGTAAAAAAATGCATGTAAAAAAAGATAAGACCACGGTCGATGGGACACATATTCCAACCTGAATGGTGCCCAAGATATCCTAGTGGGTGTTCATTTTGGTTATTATGGCTAAGGAAATGGAAAAGGGTTTAGAAAATGCATGAGGCATTAATTGGAATTTTATTTATGGAAATAATGGAAATTAGGAGAAAAGGAAGGTGAAAGGTCAGAAGTTGCATGTGAGGAGGAAAATGAAGAAAAATAATAGAAAATGAATAAAATAGAGACCTCACAAATAAAAATTCTTCTGAGGATCAGTTGGGAAGCTTTTGATTAGTTTAGTTTTAGAGCTATCTTCTATTCTCTCTCTCTCTCATACTCTTGAGCACTTAGAGTATTCTTGGAGAGATCTTGGAGCACTCTTGGAGAGTGAGGCATACTTGGAGATTTGGATCAAGAAAGCAAATGAAAAGAAGGAAATCATAAAAGGTCATCATGATCAGCATCTAAATCAGGCTTTGAGTGTAGGTACCGAGTTTCATGTATGATTTACTCACTAGTTTTGGCATGCATGGTGTATGCATGTGGATTTTCCTAGCCTTATCATTTCTTGGATAGCCATGGTGATTGTGGGTTTATTTTCATTGATTTTTAGTTGGTTGGTTCTCATGATTCCTTTAGTTGTTTAGTTGTTTTATTAGTTCCTAGAGCCTTGGTTGGACACACACTCTAGAACCTGGAGGACAGCTATGGGGTTGAGTTACTAGTCCTGGAGCCTTGGTTGGACAAATTCTCTAGAGCCCTAGGTGGGTTAAGTTATTGGTCCTGGAGCCTTGGTTGTAAAAACACTGTTGAGTTCGAGAAAAACTCGTGTTGAGTTACTATTCCTAGAGCCTTGGATGGAGCAAAAATTCTAGAGCCCTTGAGTAGCTTGGATAGAGATTAATCCGTGACAGTTAGTAATTTCCGACCGTGAGGTGGAATCACTATTTTGGGGTTGAGATGGTTTGGTATATGGAGCCCTAGTTTGGTGTTGATTTATGTGTTTGATAAATTCCCACATTCATTCTTTTATATGGCACAGGGGTGATTGGCTGAAGTGAGGATTGGCTCAGCCAGTCTCTGGTCAGGTGGACCATGGAAGTCCCATCTCTGGTTGTTTTTTAAATTCAGTAATGGAGATCTCGTTTCTCTGGTATTCGGTATGAAAATGTACTAGTTCATGTATGTATTTTATTGCTATTGTCTCCATTGTATTTCTATTGTTACGCTGGTTATAAGCATTTATTCGGTCAATGATGATGTATGGCTCTATTCATGCTTTTTTGAGTAAGTTAATATCAAATGTATCTATGGTAAAAGTGATTGTATGGTAGCTTATGATCTACAGGAGTAATTCTTCTTAGCTATTCTAACATAAGAAAGAGACCCCTATATTTATTATTATTGTTTACAACTGTACGTGCCATATTTGTGACATGTTTAATGAAATGTTTGTGAAGGTTAGGTGGGGACAGATGAGTTCCTCATGATGTGATTGCTTCCATATGTTTGATTCAATGATATTTACACTCTCCTCAAGTTACAAGAAGTTCTTGGCAGTGACCTAGGCTCATGGGCTGAAAATGTGGCACAAATCTTTGATATGGGCTCGGAAATTTGTTGTTTAGGCCTGAGCCGCTATCTTGCCAACACAAGCCCGCATCTCTAGGTATAGAGATGCTCCCTTGACCTTTTAAACCCATAGATCAACCTCAAAGGAGGTAAAAATATAAACCCCCTCAGGAAACATGGGCCTGAAAGGTTGGGTTACCTCTTAGGGATATCAATGATACAGTGTAGGGTGTGTTTGGGTTTTTTCGTCTGTTCTACCTCCTTAAGGTCATATAGGAGGTTGAATCTCATATTAGTAGCCTCCCGTCAAAGTTGTACCCCGGTTGGCCACTTACTTGGGAGGATGTGGGAAGAGGGTGTTACAGAGTGGTATCAGAGCATGTTTGCACTCTCCTTGGGCTGTGTGTGTTTATCGTGCATACATGTCAATTTAATATATTTTCCTCATGCTTATGTTCTATATGTTTTTTCTGTATAGATGATGGTGGTTGTTACACAAATTTTTGGTCATCTAACCTGTTACTATTACATGGACTAAAGTACACCATGTAAGACCAATTTACCATAGTAAAATTCCTTTCACTATGAAAAATAATCTAATAACCCATAGTTTATAAAGTTATTTCCTATTTAGACCAGATATAACTTTATAAACTATGGGTCTAAATAGAAGGGTTTTTCCATTCATTCACTACCTTTTGTTGCCTAGAGATCACTCTTGATCTATAATTTTGGTTTTACTTTGATCGTCCCATCATTGTCATATTTTCTACTTTTTGCTTGTGAGCTCCCTTAGAGTTCCATTTTGTCTGGGTTTTCTGCACCATCAAGAGAGAGAGATCCTAGATCTGAAGATCTGAGGACATACAAGAACCCATCCCATTCAGGGGGACTAGTAACATATTTATTTGTTCCCTTCCCAGGTGTCAAAATACAAAATATTCTTTAAAAATTCTTGTCTTGTTCATTGGATGCATGGAGCAACTCTTGCTTATTCTTGTTGTTTAATGTCTTTAGCTGCATATATCTGGATTTTTGTAGAATTTATTCTGATCACTAACTACATATCTAAGGAAATTGAAAACCTTCTTTGATGTTAGGGTTGTTTTTTATGCACAGCTAAAGTGAGCTTTTTTCGTACGCCTGCGATTAGAATTCACACTAACAACTGGCGACTCCACAAGGGTTTATTATTACGGCCACTGTCATTTTTCAGATCTTTGCATAAATAGTTGCTTCAGCCCATAGGGTTTTTCTTTAGCTTCTTATTTTTCATTTCTTAATGTTGTTTTTAACCTTTTTAACCATAAAACAAAAAAAATTCTAACTTCCATGTGTTTCTGGGCTCTTTGCATAGGTAACAGGTATCAACACCAGTAGAGATGACACTTTTTTTTGAATCCTGCTCCTGAGATAGCCAGAAGTGTAGGTCGTACTTTTTGGGCCAAAAAATGTGACCTCAACTTCTAGGTAGTAGAAAAAAGCCTGAAAATGTGACCTCAGGGGTAAACAGGTCAGAAACTGTGACTTGTACTTTCTGCGAGATTTTTTCTGTCATATTTCAGGGTTTATTATGGGCACTGTTCAAGGTTGTCTAACCTCCATTTTCACCCATCTTGGATCTGTACTTGCTTAGTTTTACTTGTCGAGTTAGGAACCAAGTCCCTTAGGGCTTCAATACGCATCAACCTTTTTACGAGGAGTTTAACTGAAGCAGGGCCTCTGAGATTTGAGTGTTTTTTAGCCATTTTTCATATCTGAACCTATACTTTCAAATGCCTTTCATATTGGTTATTTATCCATCCAAAACACCTATTTTTATTTTTGTTTGCTCCTCCTTTAGGGTTCAACCCATTTCCCTTTAGGTTGTAGCCTTTCACCACCTTTTTTTGCAGCATTTTTCCCTCTGGTTTTTTGTTGTTTTTTGCACCTCTTTCCAGAAGATCTGACCTTTATATACCTGTCCCTCACAACTTTAGATTCATTGGCCATTTTGTGTGTTTTGACTAGATTTAGCCCACCCATAGACTAGTTGTTGGGAATCCCTCCTCCTTGGGTTTAAATTGATGTCTCTTTAGCTGTTTATTTTATTGTCACATTTAGTTTCCTTTACTATCATTTTCAATTTTATTTACAGTTATACCACATATTTTTTCTTTTTTCTCTACACACGTTTGGTCTTAATTAAAATTAACACACTTATCACATACACACACACCCTAAGCGAAGAGCACCTGGTTTACACCACCAGGCCAAGACTTAAACATTGTAATAAATTGATCCTACACCTCCTTGCCCTTGTTTACCTCTCTTCCTTCTTGGGTTCTGTGTTTGTTTACCATCATTGTGCCCCGAAGGAATTTATCCCAAAGAATCCAAGGCCTTCATCCTCAGTTTCCTTTAGGATGACTTACTCCTCTGCATAGGGTTTGAGTACATCTTGCATCGAGTCCCCATTCTAACTTTGATTCTAGTTCATCAGGTTCCCCTTCTGGATCTAGCCATGGCTCTCCTCCACCTTTCACCTTCATCATGTCTAGTTTAGGACCTAACAGTGGTGGCGGCCCCAGCCCTAATGCTGGAAATTCTACCAGTGGTACCGCAACAGGAACTATTCTTGTTGCTACCTTTCTTCCTTATATGGCAGGCCTAAGCCATCCCGATTTTAGTCTGTTAATTAATGACCCCATACACCATGATACTAGTTGGCCTGATATACCAACCAATATTCCTTAAGAGATCCCCAAGTTTGAAGGAAATGCTGGAGAGGATCCTACCAACCATGTTTGTTCTTTCGACATATGGTGTTCTTCTAACTCCATCACCTATGACTTTGTCCATCTCCGGTTATTCCAGCGTATGCTTACTGGAGAAGCTTCCAAGTGGTATGTTCACTAGGCCTCCTCCTCTCATACTACTTTTGTGACCGTTTCCAAGGCTTTTATGCCTTACTTCCAAATTCCCCTTTGCTATGACACTAGTACCGACCTCTTAACCTCTTTCTGACAAACTTCTGCTACCTACCTATCTGACTAGATTCAAGAATGGCGCAAAAGGAAGAGCCTGTGTCGAGCCCCTTTCTTCAAACACCATGTTTACATGGACTATTTTCTTAGATCCCTTTTACCTGCTATTGGGAAAGATGTCGCATCTCACTTCCCTCAGATCGAGGAAGCTTCACTCTAGATTGTCTTGAAATATGACCTGATCCGCATAATCTAGTTATGTTTATACTATCTTACCTAATCTCCCTAGACCCAGTGGTGCCAATGCACTGGGGGCATCCCATGTTATCGATGGTATATTTGGAGCCCTTTCACATCTGTACACTCATCCTCCCATGGGTTATGGTTTCCCTCAGGGAGGGGCCAGCTCCTTCAGCACTTTTCCCCCTCCCGACAGCATGTATCAAGGATACGACATTCCTCCTCCTTTTTCCCAACTTGTTTACCCAAATGTTGCCCAACCTCCTTATTATCCGTATTTGTAGCCTAGTTCTCCTGCTCTTCCAACACAAGTAGCTCAGCCTCCCTTACCTTCTCAAACTCTGCAACAATAGCTACTTTCTCTTTAGGGGTAGGTGTATGCACATCACAGTGCGACTAATCCTCCTACTTCCAAAAATAATAGGAAAGGAAATCAAAACCAATTTTCCCCATGTAATATAGGAAATAATCCCCAAGGGAATACATCTAGCACTGCAACCCAGCAAAAGGGTGCTCAACCCAAGCAAGATAGGCCTATTTGCACGAATAAGCCTTGTTCTTATTATGGTGTCTATGGTCATTATACCCATGATTTTCCCCTTTTACCTTAGATGCATCAGATGCGGGAAGCTCAAGTAGCATCCCAAGGACACTAAGCCTCCCCTTCGGTTCCTCCCAATGCTTCCCCTACTCAATCGATTGTGTTTACCAATCCTTTCCCTCAATAAGGATATGTGGCTGCCCAGCCCCCTAAAATTAAGGTGGCCACTCAACCTCGTCAATATAGTACCTCTGATTACCAGATCCTCAGGATGAACTCTAACTAATCGAATACTGTTGACCTCAACCTTTAGACTCGGTATCGTCAGTACAAAATTCCCCCCGCTACATCTACCACCGAGCCCCTGTCTTCAGGTCCCACAAAGCCTCTTTCAACACCGAATGGTCCTTTACAAATCCCTCGGCTTAAGGCAGAGGTTCATACCAAGATCCCCAATGGACCATTGCATTGAAACAAAACTTCTGATAAAGTCACCCACTCCTACATTATAGAAGATTAATTGGTGCAATCCCTTGCTTCCATGTCAACGCTGGAAGTCCTCTAGTCATGCCCTTCACAATGAAAATATATACTAGCTGCTATGGGCGTTGTGGATCCTTTAGATGATCATTTGATCGTCTTCAATGTTGACAATTCAAAGCACCCACCCCTTCCTACATCCGTCACCTTCCAAATATCTGTGAAGATCCGAAATGCCAACGTCTCCCATTATATCATTGATGAGGGGGCATCCACCTGTGTGATGTCCACTTCTGTTGGGAAGCAACTCAAATCCCCTAAGTTAACCCCTTCCACTATCACCCTCTGTGCATGGGATGGCCACTCTTCCTATCCCCTTGGCATGTTCTTCAATTGTCCTATTACTCTTGCGAGAAAGACTGTTTGTGTTGATGTTGAAGTCATTGATGCCCCCTTAGACTACACCAATTCCATTGGGTCATAGCTACACTTATGTGATGTCTGTTGTCCCATTTGTGATTCACCATCAGATGTGTTTTCCTCACAATGGAAAGATCATGACCATCGATCAGTTGACATACTATAAACTGAAGTCCCAAACCTCTCCAGAGTCCATTATCTATTCAGTGGCCAATAAAAAAATAGTCAAACCTTTGACTAGTGTTTCACCCAAAGTCTAAAAATATTCCTCTTTGATTGGTTCATTCCATAGTCTCCCCCCTCTCATCTCTGACCGTATATCATCGAATGTTTGCATGATGCAATCGTCTTGGTCCGACATTAAACAGATTGGTTCAACTAGCCAACATATCTACCCTCCACAACCTTCTCCTAGTACATCGACTTAGCCTTCAGGACCTCCTCCTTTGTGCCGCTCATTTGTAGCTGGGGTTCATGATCCTATATATCCCCCTGGAATGGTTCTCCCTGGCCTTAACCATATTGGAGCTGTGTCACCTGGCCATTACCCCTCCGATCAGATACCGTTTCTGGATCCCCCTCCTGGAGTATTTTCGGTACTTGTTATGGCTACCTTGTCTCTTCCTAACATGATCCTGGGCATCCAATTCTGGTACATTGATACCCCAGTCAATACCCCACCTGGTTAGCCCAAACTTTACACTAATTTGATGCCAGTCCAACCGGTCACCATGACCCCTCCTTTTGTTTTTGTGCCTTAGCCACCTCAACAAGACCCTACTCATGTTGCAAAAGCCTCAGGTGAGGGGGGAAAAGCCTGAAAAAAGGGACCTAAGGACAAGGCTGTGTAGCCAACCCCTGCTCCTACTCAACCTCCAAAGTATACACCCACTTATGCTTTATGTGATTTTGTCAGTCATGCCACCCATAATTGTCCTGAATTGCCTCGTATCAAGCCCATCGTCAATGTAGCATTTCTTGTGTCTAAGGTCCCTAAAGTCTGTGTTGCTTTACCTACTAGAGCCAAGAAACCCAAGACTGGCACACAAACCACCCCTGTGCATTGTGTGATATCCATGGCCACTATACCCACCTTTGTCCCCGCCTTACAGACTACTGCACCTCTTTGGAGGTAGTTTTTTAGTATGAGGGTGATCATAATGAATCTGCCTCTCCTTTACCTACACATTATCCTTCAACCACGCTAGAGGAAACATCCACTACCATTTAAACTGCCCCTCTTGATGTCGAGATGACAGAGCCTTTGACCACTAACCTCTACCTGTCATCATCTATCAGATCGAAGGTGGAAGACCCCTCTGGGGCTTCCCCTTCTATTTCACCTGACCTCCCTTCAGTGATCAGCCTGGGCTCAACATTGGTGGATCCTTCATCTACTTGTTTTTTGGTCACCCTCCATGATGATGTGCATGTGAATCTGTCTTATCATGATGATGAGTCAGGTACCATCACTGCCTTAGGTGGTATTTCTTCCACTAGTCACCTCATCTTCTATTACTATCACAACATCATGGAAGCCTTTTCCACCCCTAAATTCATCTATCCAGCCCATAAGAAAAATGGCACCATCCGTGTCTAAGGTGACTTTCGCAACATGAGCACAAAATCCCCCCAAGGCAGTTCCCCCACACCATCCTCTTTTCAGTGTGTGGGGGGTAGAAATCCTACCCATAGCATTCCCTCTACTAGTGCTTGTTTCATTTCGGCCTTGCGTTTAGGTTGGCAGCATTGTTCACCATCCTATCATTTGTTTTCTTCTGGCACCTTTCAGATGGATCCCCCATCCACACCGTATATCGTTTATTTTGATGGTGGAAGTCGTTACTCCCATAATCTAGCCTCAGCAACGTGGGCCATTTTCACCCCCTTGCATTCGCTTGTCCTCTCTAATGGCGTATTCATTGGTACTTCCACCAATAAACAGGCTGAATATGATGCAGTGATAGGTTTATTAGTCGATTCCATTTACCGTCGCATCCTTCAATGTCATGTTCATTTATATTCTCTGCTTCTTTTCATCCAATTGAATGGTTTTTATCATGTGCATAATCCCATCCTTTTTAGAATATATTTATGACTGAATCTCTTAATGCATGAGTTTGAAATCATTACATTCAGTCATGTACCTAGAGCAAAAAATAACTATGTAGATATCATTGCAAACAGTATTCTAGATTGACATTTATCACACACATTTAACATAAGACAATAACAATAAACCATAAAATGATGCATATCAACAATATGTGTTGTTAAAATTTTTTTAGAGTCCATCAACTTTGATATATATAACATACAAAAAATTAACACCTCATACCCCTACATCTAATCACTATCTGGAAGATCCTGGGCATATGTCTCGGCTCTGGCAGCCCTTAGATCGCGAATCCCCTATCTGGCCATCGTCATGGGCTGCATGACTCCTCGCCACTCCAAGGGTAGAACAATACATGGCTCTATGTACTGGTCATCAAGGTCTTGCCAACCGTGCTCTGAAACACCTAACAAAAGCCTCTCACATCTATGATAGATGTCCTCTAGGAGGGCCACTGCATCCTCATTTTGTGGTACCCTTGATCCACTAGGTCCTATAGCTCGTGATATCGCGGGTCGTCCCATATACCCGATTGGTTTTACCGGTGCTATATATGCATACCAAAAGTGAATGAATCAGTACCATATACAATATTCTGAAACTTTAAAGTGCACCATAAAATATAAGCAACTTTTCACTTACCATATAGCCACCATGCCTGACCTGGCAGCAGTGGAAACTCTGGGTCCCCATGATAACTCATCCCACTATAGGGATAGTCATCTATGTAGAGTGACATATGATCCCAATGTGCGAAGAACTTGGGTCAGAACACCCGTCCTACTAGCCCACGTCCCCCTCTACATAGTAGTCAGCCCCATCGGTGCATCCTGGGCTCTCACAGGGCGCCATCCTAGATCTGTATATGAGGCTAATGTGTCGAGATATTCTCAAAGAAGAGTGAGCAAAGAATTATTCCATATGCACAGTTGTGGTAGACCTGTCACTTGCATAGCGAAAATTTTCGTTTCAACGAAGACAACATCATATGGGCCCACCAATAGTAGGTCCCACTTAATACACTCTCAACAAGCATCATCTGACCCCCAGCGACGTGGTGGAGCTCCTAGTTTCCCAGGATCCATAGCACCACTGCGTCCACGGCACGAGTCTCTATAATCTCTATATCTCTTATCGATATACATGTCCCTTTCACATGGAGACGCAATTGACAGTGGCACTCTACAAACTCCATAATGTTCCGCCCTGGCGATAACAATGGCTATGTGTTTCTCACCATCCCCAATGGTAGGAAACTAGTCAGGAAATATATATCCTAGATAGTTAGCTCGATCTGGTGCCCCTGCACTATAAATATCTCATGATCCGGATCCAATAGCTGACAATCTAGGCCAACAAGGGCTCCCCTGCTCACATCAAATGGTTCTCCACAAAATTCAGGACCCCAAACCTTACCAATGCAGTGTGGACTACATCATCCTCTGGGATCCCATACCGTAATGTGTCTAGGTCTCTCTCTCTCCAGTTGATCCTCAACTCTGCCATATCTTCACAAAACCATCATTTTTTTCAGTGTACGGAAAGGAATTACTGCACCATAACCATAAAATCCCATCTCTCAGATAAAAAGTAGCACTAAAACCCCTCTCTTTGACAGGTCAAACTTTTTAGGCCATTCTTGGGATGGGTCACAGTTTTCTGCCAAAAACATGCTATCTAGGTCGCAGAGAATGCCCCAAAAAGTGTGACCCGACCGTGAAGAGTAGTAGTGGTTTGTTCCTGAGATCTAGGTTCTAAAATGAAACTTTAATCCACTGAATTGAAAGAGTAGGGTTATCCCTCTTACCTACAACTGTCGGATCTCAATTCCAATGGTCAGTTTGTCCACTATGATCGGCGCAAGATTTAGGGCTTTTTCTCCTCTCTACATTCACCACAACTACACTTGCAAATGAATCAAATTGGAGTGAAAATGTCTCATTAAAGGAGAAACCCCAGATTTTTCTTTCGCCTGCTGCGACCAAACCATAGCTTGGTTTGACAAACCATAAAATCTAGTGGAAAGCTCTAACCGAGCTCTCTAATGGGTATCCTTTCATTTTTGTTGATTTGATACTTCACCCAAACACATTTTTTCCAAGAAGGGTCACTTCACCGCTCCTCAAAATAAAATTTCTTCACTTGCAACACTTGTACTTGCGACACCACGTTGCCTTGATATTTGTCCACGCTTATGTTGATTTTTTTCTTGAGTAACCATCTTGTACTCATGTTTTTCTCGTCCCCACCGGGCTTTTTTTGTGTGGCAACATCATCAAGTCGCCCTTGTTAGAGCATCCGCATTCAGTCATCATCGCATCCATGGAGTCTGTCACGAGTCCCCTTTTTCGCCTGCTATAGTTTTCCATCCTTCATTTCTTTGTACCTCTCTCATGTTGCACATTTTGGCTTTTAGTCATACTGCCCCTTATCCCCTCCAGAGGCGAGTCAGTAGCTACTAGGTCATCCATGCCCTTTATTCTCTAACAAGGGAAGTCATACGTTCACTACTCAGTACCCCCAATTCCACCATCATCCCTGGTGTTAGTCTATCAGTCACTATTATTTTCCCTCATGCCTTATTTGGGGATTCCTCATTGCCTCACCTATGGCATATCTCCTTCTGTCGACATGAGCTTATTCACTCTAAAAGGTAGGTCTAGAGGGCGGTGTACCTTGGTTCCAGATTCCACTCTTTTTTCGATGCCTTGGATCAGGAAAAGGGACACTTTATTCCCCATTCAATTTATTGTTTCTCAGCTCCAGCTCCTCATGGCATGATTGAGATCGGTATACTCGATGGTTTAGTGATGCATCAGATTGTACCAGTGATTCCCAGGTGTGTGTGAGATGTTTTAGACTTCAAGAGGGAGTGGCCCTTTAGGTAGTCCCCCACATTCCTAGATGACCTTTCCACTATAGCGTTGGATGCAACTCCATATTTTGATGGTTCCAACATCAGCCGCTTGCAGCGCCTTTTTTAGTTTGCATGTATCGCTCATATTTTCAGAGCCCTTTCCTGTTTTACAGGGCCTCTTTGGTTGTACTTCTATCTCATATACTCATATATTATTGTATAAGTCCTATAATTTGTCCCAAGAATAGTATGTATGTGGGATCCATTATCATGTTTTTTATCTAGACCATTTTTATGCTAGCATGTACTATATAGTTCAGTCCCATGTTTGCTAGACGCGTCATTATTTTTTGTACTTTGTTAACTTGGTGGGCATAGGTATGCCTCCCCCGCCTCATGTAGAACAGGTGCTCACTCATAAAAGAGACTTGTCACACATATAAGTTCACCTTCTTAGGGTCTTGTCCTCTCATGCTTCAGTCTACCTTATATTTCTCTCTCTCTAACTCCCCTTTGATGTCTAGTTATTGAGTTCTTACAATGTGCTTCGGTCATACGATTAGCTCCTAACGCTCACACATTGGGGGGTAATCTGTTACACCAATTTTTGGTCATATAACCTGTTACTATTAGATGGACTAAAGTACACCATGTAAGACCAATTTTACCATAGTAAAATTTCTTTCACTATGAAAAATAATTTAATAACCCATAGTTTATTAAGTTATTTCTAGTCTAAATAGGAAACCCAATGAGGAATAATTAAATAAATCCTTATTTGTTTGATTTTCCTCTAGGGATAATTAATTAAACCTCTATTTAATTAATATTCCTGGTCATATCTAAAACAAAACAGGAAAATTAATTCGATAAATCATTATTTATATTATTATTTTCTAGGAATAATTATTTAAAACATTATTTAAATAATATTCCTTGTTAAATTTGACTAAATCATTTATAAATAATTGAATAAATCACTATTTATTTAATCATTACTCAACCACATTCTTAAAATAATAAGTAATTTATTTATATATTTATTATTTCTAAATAAAGGGATTTGACCAAATTCAAAAAAAATTTCCCTCCAACAAAAATAATAAAATATTCCATAAAAGTTGGATCTAAATTTGATTAACAATATCTTAATTATGCACCAATATCTAGAATAACTCAATATTATGCTATAAATAGAAGCGTTTTTCCATTCATTCACTACCTTTTGTTGCATAGAGATCACTCTTGATCTATACTTCTGGTCTGACTTTGATCCTCCCATCATTGTCATATTTTTCTACTTTTTGCTTGTGAGCTCCCTTTGAGTTCCATTTTGTGTGGGTTTTATGCACCATCAAGAGAGATGTTAGATCTGAAGCACTGAGGACATACAAGAACCCATCCCATTAAGGGGGGATGGTAACATATTTCTTTGTTCCCTTCCCAGGTGTCATAATACAAAATATTCATTAAAAATTGTTGTCTTGTTCATTGGATGCATGGAGCAACTCTTGCTTATTCTTATTGTTTAATGTCTTTAACTACATAGATCTAGATTTTTGTAGCATTTATTCTGATCACTAACTGCAGATCTAAGAAAATTCATAGCCATATTTGATGTTAGGGATGCTTGTTATGCAGAAATAAAGTGATATTTTTTTGTACGCTTGCGATTAGAATTCACACTAAGAGTGGTGTTTGGTTTTTGTTCTCCTTGTGTGATATCTGATACCACAGTGGTATGAAAGCATGGTACAACCCTTAGACTATATGGGTAGTGTGTTGTTCATGCATTTATGTTGGCTTCATATGTGTTAAGTATGCTTGTGGTATTTATGTGCTTGTTGCATACGTTTCGTGTTTCCCATGGTGGCAGTGATGTCGCCATGGAAGTGTTGATCATGTTGTTGTCAACATGTTGTCATGAGTGTATGATTGGTTATGTGTTGTTCTTTCTTATGTATTTTCTGTGCATGATTGCGCACATATTGTTACATATTTTACATGTGTTTCTTGCTTATTCTAGGGTTACATATTGGTCATGTTGCAGTGTTATCCGTGTATGCTTGCTTGTGTGATGTCATATGTTGAACATACATTTTTCAATCATGTTTGGTTATACATGTCAAGTGGGTACATATGGTCAATTTTGCATTGCTTAATTGGTTGAGGTTGTTCTGCATAAGTTCATTGTATGCAATTATACCATCATGATGATATTGGTATGTTATGATGCTAATGTGTTGGATAAGATAGAGTAGGAGACACATATCATGAAAGTGAAGTTGCAGCATTAGACCTCAAGGCAATAGTGGATCATCATACAAGTTGTATGCTTGGCATGTAGGTATTTGATCCATGTTTTGTTAAATGCACAAGGGTTACTTATATACATTCTTGTCATTTTATTGTTGTTATGGTTACGTACATGATATATGTTAGATAATCTGTTTAGTTATATGTACATGTATGGGTTAGTCATGCATGGTAGATCCTAGTTGATTAGTGTAATTATACGAACATGTGTAAGATAGTAATGACTCATAGTAACATGTGGTTATATGCATTTTTATTGTTATTTTATGATGAGATAACTTGATTATTATGTTATATGTGGTTGATGGGCATGATATATAAGTTGTTTTTGTTATATGCTAGTAACTTGACGATTAGGGTTATTGCATTAAGATGTTGATGTTATATGCATCATTTCGATTTAGATTGTCTTTTGCAGTTGGTTAGGGTTAATAAATTTAGATATGATTCAACCTAATTATGATAGTGTGCTGCACTAATCTAGACTAACTGTGCATATGTGATTGCTATACATGAATGATATCTATTTATGAGTCTATGATGTGAACTTGTTAGCTACTTAATGTTATGGATATCATGACCTTATTTAGGTTAGATTTGATGTGTTGTGAAGTTATATCATGTTATTATAAATTGATTCTGCGTACAATATAGCCTCCTGTGAGATGCATTTAGGTATGAGTTTTCTTATGTCGTCTGCTTGGTGCTTGAATGCTTGATTATGTTGTCGAATTGATATTCGACTGTTTTGTGTTTATTATGTTGTATATATATTTTTTGCACGTTTTATTAGTTGCATGATATGATTTTGTATCTATAAAACTTCATGAAGTAATGATCATGTTTTGAGATGGTTGCACTAATGCACTATGTATTTGAGATAGTTGATGTGTTCTTGAGTGTAAGTAGTTGGTAGTTGTAGCGTTATCTAGTATGAGTGATGAATGTTAGTTGATTGTTGGTTATGACGTGATTTTTCATATTGTTATAGGTCTATTTCAAATCAATATAAATTATTCCTTGATATTTGAAACCTATGGCTGACATGTGTGAACAGTTCTAGGGAAAAATTCTTGGTATTAGCACAACAAGGTAAGGTAACTAGTATGTTGTGATGGTTATTTATGCACTGTTAGTTATGTTTTTATCATAGTATCATGCATAGGATTACATGGAAAGAGACTTCCATGAAATCTTGAAGAAGGCTTGGTTTGAGATTTCCTTTGGAAGTGTTGGGAAGTCATGGGGGATTGAATTAGGGTGTTTGTTGCTAGCCTTGTGATTTTGATCTTTTATAAGTTGTTTGTGCTTGATATTTAACTTTTCTTATGTCTGGTGCAAGGCCTTGCCGCATTGTTGTGGTGTCATATTTCTTCTATTTTTCATGGTATTCTTCTTTATTGTTCTTGTTCTTTCCTTTTATGTTTTGAGAGCCTCGGGAATTGGTTGGGAAAGAGGAAAGTTAATGGATCTTGGGGAGAGCTTTGTGCTACCGAAAGGTAGAAAACAAATGAATCTTGGTGAATGAGTGAGTGCAGCAGAAGGTAAGAATATGATGACCGATTGGATTGGTTGGGTCCATTGTGGTAAATGGATGGTGGTCAGACAATCATGAGAAAGGTAATGTAAATGAGATTAAGGTAAGAGATGCCTTGGTTATGTTGGGAACTATTATTCTCAATGTTGTGCATGAATAAAGGAATTTCTGTCAACCTAGACCTTATGATATCTGGTAATCATGTTGTGATCATAATTATGATGATGTTTATATATGTATATATGTATGTATGTATGTATGTATCTCATTGATTGACAGGGTCGTCATGGATCTTGATGGTTTTAGGTTGATGGTTTATATGTATATGTGTATGTATGTATGATGTTTTCTGACAAGATCATGAGTGTTTTATGCCAATGATTATATATATCTATGTGTGTGTGTGTGTGTGTGTGTCTACGCCACTGTATTATAGGGTTTTCAACATCATCCTTGTTGAGGAATTATTACTTATGTTGATGAATAACATGAAGAGGTTCTTGGCTATGAGGAATCAAGTGACAGAGTAGCCTTGACAAATATACAAGGTTAGTATCATGTGGGTGTGTTTTGATATTATTATGTTTGTACTATTCCTATGTTTATGTTATGGCAGTTAATGTTGAGGGGTATATTAGTGAAGAGAAAGTAGTGTGATCTGCGACATGCTAAGATACACATGGATAGTGGAAAGACACTAGAAGAAAGGTTTCTTGTGGGGTTAGTGTGTGGTCTATGGATGTGCAGTGATATTGTTGTGTATATGTTTTGCGTGTTGAATGTTTAGTGATTGTACCTATTATGATGTGTAATATTCCATATGTAGTATTGTGTACATATGGTGTTGTATGCATGTTGTATATATGATGTTGCATATGCAATATGAGGTATAGATGGTTCTTTGTACATGATGGAGATGCGGTGTTGTGTGCATATGGTGTTGTGCACATGTCAAATATGTGGTGCTATGTATGTATGGTTCTATTGACATGTTTAATATGTAGTGCTATGTAAATATGGTGTTGTATGCATGATGTAAATATGATACTGTGTGCATTTGGTGTTGTGTGCATGATTGTACACATGGTGTTTTGGGCATGTGGTGCTATTTACAGGTTGTACATCTGGAATTGTGTTTACGCGATGTCGTGTACATGTCTTGCATGTGGTGTTGTATACATATGGTGTTGTGTACATGTCGTGCATTTGGTGATGTGTACATGAGGTATTGTGTACACATTGTATAGGTGGTCTGGTGTACATTTGGCATTGTGTACACATTGTGTAGGTGGTGACATGTAAATGTGATGCAGTGAATACGTTGTGCAAGTAGTGTGTGTACAGGTAGTACTATGTACTTGTCTTTCATATGGTACTGGTATACATGTGGTATTGTGTGCATGTTGTATATGTTATGTTGCAGGGATGTGGAGTTATGTATGTGCATGATGTAGTTGTGGTATTATGACATGTGTATTCATTGTATGGTACTCTGTATATGTATATGTTGTATGATGGTGTAGGCATAGGTGTATGGGTTGTATTGTACACCAAAGTGTAGGTGTAAGTGTTACGCTGTGTGCCGGATGTGGGGGTATTAATTGTGTGGTGTTCTATGCCTTGTTCAGATGTATGTGTTGTAATGTACTTTGTGTGTATGTGTACATGATTGAAGAGTAGGAACTAGGTGCTTTTTGGGTGTGGCAATTGATCTAGTGTGTTTACAGAAAGAACAAAGGAAGAAGGACTAATGAAGGATAAGTATTGATATTTTATTTCAGTTATATTATGCATGTGATATGTCATTCTTAGTTATGATGGTCACATGTGATTTATGATTATGGTTCATGATGATTGCATGTGAATCATTTTAATATATGATGGTTGTGATATGAGCTAACCATATGTGATATGTTTATACATGATGATTTTATCAAACAACCAGTTTGACTTGTTGTGATAGGAAGTAAACAATTTTGCAAGTGTACCTTATTGATGAGCTACCAGTGAGGTGTGATTTGAAGTTATTTCATTTTATTTTGAATCTAATGGCAGTTATGTGCTTGCTACAGGAAGCATGGAAATTCCCGGTTGGGTGGTTGAAACTAATTACAAGCAGTATCAACAACAACAAAAGGAATTGGAATATGTAGCAGTATGATGGAATAACATTTCAAGAGTAGAGCCATTGTGGGAAACTGTTAGCCAATAGTGTCCATTGATTTCCAGAGCATTTTATGATCAGTATGATGGTTTTGAGGTAGGTATATGCCTTTTTTTTATATCTTTTGATGCAAGGAAGACTTGCTATGGGATGGAATGCTCGTGATAGGGGTGTCAACAAAACTTGGAAGTTTAGTGACTGCATGGAATGGGTGACTGGATTGCCCGAGGGACTATGTAGCAGAGAAGGGAAGGATAGGATGGATTTTTTTGGTCATTATAATTTCCATATGGAATCATATGCACATTGGGAGTGTGCCTTGGAAAAATGAGCCAGTAATTTTACATTGAGAGGAGAAGTGGCACAATATTGTAGCGTTGGATATTGGATGCTGCTTTGACTTTGATAGTAGATTTTGGACTTATTGGAAAGGATTTGAATCCTAGTATTACTTTCAGGGTGGAGGTGTGAGCCTTTGAATTACCTTGATGTTAATATGGGCATTGTACCCTTTAATTTTTTGGTTGATAAAATGTGTATAGGTGTATAATTTTATATGTATATTATTGTAAATAATGTATCGAGTTGGTTTATAAAGCTCCACAAATAGTATGGTTATTTTCTAGTTGAATCAAATGTGCATGCGTATACGTGGTTTTTATTGTAAATGCCATAATTTTCTATGTTATAAATCTCTAGTAAACGATATTATTGTCATATTCAACAATCGTCATTGTAAATACTACAATGGGCTGCGTTATAAAGATCCATAGGAAGCATGCTTCTTTTTTAGCAGTTTGCTAGTTTGTTGGTATGATTGAACACTAAGGATGTTGTTCCGCAAAGGGGGAGGGTTTTGTAATAGACTTGGTAAAAATATTCATGTGAAAAAATGTATAAGACCACGGTCGATGGGACATGTATTCCAAGTTGAATCGTGGGAAAAACATCTTAGTGTGTGTTCATTTCGGTTCTTATGGCTAAGTAAATGGAAAAGGACATGGCAAAGGCTTTGGAAAATGAATGAGGCATTAATTGTCATTTTATTTATGGAAATAATGGAAATTAGGGGAAAAGTAAGGTGAAAGGTCACAGGTTTCATGTGACGAGGAAAATGAAGGAAAATAATGGAAAATGAAGAAAATAGATGCCTCATTAATAAAAAGGCTTCTAAGGATCATTTGGGAAGCTTTTTCTCAGTTTAGTTTTGGATTTTTCTTCTATTCTCTCTCTCTCTCTCTCATACTCTTGATCACTTAGAGTATTCTTGGAGCACTCTTGGAGAGTGAGGCATACTTGGATATTTGGATCAAGAAAGAAAAGGAAAAGGAGGAAACCTGAAGAGGACATCGGGATCAACATCTACAGTAGGTTTTGAGTGCAGGTACCGAGTTGCATGTATGACTTCCATGCTAGTTTTTTCATGTATGGGTATGCATGTGGATTTGCCTAGCCTTGCCATTACCTGGATAGCTTTGGTGATCATGGGTTTATTTCCATTTATTGCTTTCTAGTTGGTTTTCATGATTCCTTTAGTTGTTGGGTTGAATTTTTAGTTCCTTAAGCCTTGGATGGACAAATGATCTGGAACTAGGTGAACAATTGTTAGGTTGAGTTACTAGTCCTGGAGCCTTGGTTCAAGAAACCCTCTGGAGCCAGAGAACAACTCAGGTTGAGTTGCTAGTCATGGAGCCTTGATTGGAAAAAACACTTTGGAGCCCTAGAGTAGCTTGGATAAAGACTAATATGTGATGTTTAGTGATATCCGATCGTGAGTTGGAATCACTGGTTTGGGGTTGAGACGGTTTTGTCTCTCGAGCCATGGTTTAGTGTTAATTGATGTGTTTGATAAAGTCCCACATTCATGCTTGGAATATTGTACGAGGGTGATTGGCTGAAGTGAGGCTTGGCTTAGCCAATATATGTTCAGGAAGAACATGGAAATTCCATATCTCATTGGTTTTTATGTTCAGTAATGAAGAGCTCATTTCTCCAATATTCATAATGCAAATGTACTAGTTTAAATGAATGAACTTTATTTTTATTGTATCCATTGTATTTCAGTTGTTAATGTGT
The DNA here is from genome assembly GCA_034641835.2 of Pinus albicaulis. Lineage (NCBI taxonomy): Eukaryota > Viridiplantae > Streptophyta > Pinopsida > Pinales > Pinaceae > Pinus > Pinus albicaulis. Next base: position 634,125,542 of record CM076574.1, on the reverse strand, counting down.
TAGTTATAACCATGTATTCGATCATTGATGATGTATGGCTCTATTCATGCTTTTTCCTGTAACTGAATATCAAATGTATCCATGGTAAAATTGATCATATGATAGCTTATGATGTAGGTTAGAAATGTTTCTTATCCATTCTCAGATAAGAAAGATGCCCTTATGTCTACTTTTGTTGTTAACAATTATAGGTGACATGTTTTTGACATGTTTGATGAAATTCTTATCATGGTTGGGTGCAGTTGGATGAGTTCTTGATGATGTGATTATTCCATATTTTTTTCTCAATGTTATTTACCCTCTCTTGAAGTTACAGGAAATTCTGGGCAGTGACCTGGGCTCAGGGGCTTAAAATGTTGCACAAATCCCATATTCGGGCTCAAAAATTTGTTGTTTGGGCCTGAGCCGCTAGCTTGCCAAGGATAGCCCACAAATATAGGGTTTGGAGTCAGTCACTTGCCCTTATAAGCCCATGTCTTAGCCTTAAAGGGGAAAAAAATTAGTCCCCTCTTAGGGAACAAGGCCCTGGAAGGTTGGGTTACCTCATGGGGATTCCAATGATGTAATGTACGGTGTGTTTTGGTGTTTCCATCTATTCAACATCCTTAAGGTAATATAGGAGGTTGAATCTCATATTAGTAGCCTCTCATCAAATGTTTACCCCAGTTGGTCAGTTACTTGGGTAGATGTGGGAAGACGGTGTTATAATTGGCGCACTATATTGGTCATCACAAGTAGTAGAAACATGCATCCTCGAGTCGTTACCTTCCTTCCTAGTCACCATCAGTGAAAGATATTTGCTAGATATTGTCAGGATCTAGAAGTGGAAGTGTGTGAAGGTTGTCATGTTGGAAGCCTCATTAAAAAAATATCGTAAGAAGTCAAGAAGATGCATATTTGACAAGTTTTCCTTTCACCCGTTATTTTACTATACCCACATGAATTTTTTTTTAAAAGAAAGGGTGTAGAAATAAATTGGAAAATTGGAAAATTTCTTTCCTTTAAAAAAAAAAAATTCCACATAACTTTCTTTCTATAGAAAGTCATATTAAAAGGGGAAGAGTTTATTTTGAATGTTTCTATGTTTCTTTAAAAACATTTGGGGCAAATTTTATTGACTTAAAGACAAAAGGTCTCGATAAAATTTATTGGGATTTAAAAAGGAGGAAAGGAATTCAGCAGATATTACTCAACATTTTTTCATTGAGTAAAAATATATTTGGGCATTCTCTTGTACTAAATATTGGGTTATGAATTTCTTTCTTCATTGTCTCATTATGCAAATCTAGGTGGATTGATATCACTTGTGTCATTCTTGGAATTGTAAATCATCTTTTTTTGTCATCATCAACTTTATTTTGTAGCAGTTTTTTCCTTTGTGGCCAACCAACTTTGTATTTTTAATATGGGTAATAGATTGTAGGAGCTTCATGAAAATAAGGCATCAGATGAACTTTGTAAAAAATTCCTTCCGTTACAATCAATGGTAGCTATTTTGCAAGCAGAGAATGCAACTCTTAAGAAAATGTTGCAAACTTAAATAACTAAGAAACTACAAAAGGTTGACAATATGGAATAATCTGTGGGAAAATATCTCCATATTCTTGTAGGTGAATTCCAAGAGAAGATAGATCTCCTTGATGACTTGCAATAGGAACTTCAGTCTTTTTTCAACTCAAATTTGAAGAAGCAACTAGAAGAGAAAAAAAATCAACAAGTTATGGAGGTTGATTGCTTAAAAGAAATAATGATGGAGAAATATCAACGTTTTGAGACACGATTATGATTCCTTGTCTCAAAAAATCATTGAGAAGGATGAGCTGCAAGAATCTAAGCAACAACTTGAATTGGATGTTAGTCGTCTTCAAAAATTTGATATGGAGACAGTTGATGTTGAGGTTTCAATCTCTCCTTCTTCCACACGTGACGATGTTGATTGTCATATGGCTCATGCATATGATCATGAATCATCACATCTTATTGTTGCACCCAGTTTTAAAAATCATAATGTTGGTTTTCAATCCTGGTTATTGAGAAAAATGGGATATACCAGAGGAGGAATTGGGATGAATGGATAGGGAATTGTTGCTCCTACTAACCCTGTAGTGCAGACATCAAGAGAAATTCTTGGATATGATCTTGTTGCGTCCTCACCACCTTGTAAGGTGCTTGAAGAAAATTCTCTTGTTGATTATAATAAAAAAATCAAAGACATAGTTATTGATATCATTACAAATAATAGTATCATTGCACTAAAATTCAAGTCTGTAGAAACAAAGACTGTGTCATATCCACATCCTCATAAAAGAAAACCATCCAGATTCCAACGTTCTTGGTCAATTACTAGTCCTACATTCATATTGTTACAGAAGAGACGTGAAAGAATGAATCATGGACCATTGTTTACCATCAATATCATTTGTGGATGGCCATGGAATTACGCACGTATCATAATATAATGATTTACTAGACTATTACTGGGGTTTGGGAATTGGATGACAATGGAGACTATTGATACTCATTCCTTCTGGAGTTGTGTTTTTAGGGGCGATAATTATATGGTGAGCGATATTATTATCATTTTTTGAGTTTTATCAATGTGATGGTGATGGTGTTGAGAGAACTTCAGGATTTTTTATTGCAAAACATTTTTCATACTTACAAGCCTCATTTTTTGTTTGTTGGTTTATGGTGTTTCATTTTTTTAAGCCTTTGTCCTGGTTCTTTTCCAAAAGCTAGTTTCTTGAAGCATTTTTTGGAGAATTGGAGAGTGTTTTCCACCCTTGTGCCTTTACAACAATCATACTTCATAGATCGACCAATCACATTAAGGTTTCATGGCTCTCATCCTCAAATTTTTTGTACTTCAACATTATGTACTTATTCATTGGAGTAGGTTTATTTTCCGTCCATTCAGTGGATCATTATGGGATCTACAATTTCAGCTCCATGATAATTTGAGCACTAGCATATTTCTCTCTTTCTGGGGGGGATTTTTTTCGTATGGGTTTTTCTCTTTTTCTCCGCTTATGAGAGTTCGTACTTGGGTACCTAATCAAGCGTCATTATTGGGACCCATTCTTTGTTTTATTTTTTATTAATCCCTATGTTTCGCTTAAGGGGGGGTGTTGGGGTTTGTATTTTCCAACACTTCATGTCCTTATCAGCTAAGTGTAGTTAGTTGTAAGCTTACATACAAACTTGCACGTACCTAGTTTTCGTAGTTATTCTTAATCGACACCAACCTTCCTCCATTTCTATATAATGAAGGATTTATATGTACTTTAACACAAGATTTTGTGAGTAATTCAATAATATTACAAATCCATCCCTCACGATTGTGTTTACATCTTTGCACCAATTTATTTGGACTTAATTTAAACAATAACTTCCCACTAGGTCCAGTTTTCTGAATCTTTGATTTTTATTTTTTCACAGTTTTCTAAATCTTGGATTCTTATTATTTGACAAATATTATGGTTTTTGGATCTATAAAATGTATCTATTTTTTGTGACTGGAACCAATTTTAATATCAAGTTCATACATGGGATCTCAAGTTCTCCCCTATGTGCATCGTTGTCTTTGAAGTTAATATTTGATCTATTCATGAGTGGCTGGGTTACAATTCCCTCATGACGCTATTATTAGGCTTTTTCTTTGGAATTATTCATCACTTTCAATCTCATGTTCATGGTTAAAACATTAGCCACATACACTCATCAACTTAATTTCATTTTGGAATTCCAGATAGGTGAACCTACAGGAATCGCAATAGGTGCTACGATGATGCTCAATATTGGGATTATATGGCCTCACATGCTTCCCCTTCACTTTAGCCACATTTATGCTATGAGACAAACCATTTAACAAGAAAAACAAATTTAGAAACAAAGAAATCTAACAAACAATAATTGAAATTTTCAATCAAACAAAAAAATTGAATTTTCAATAAAAAAAAAAACATGAAATAATTCAAATTTTCAATGAAACAAACATAAAAATTCAATACTCTTCAACAACTATAAATTTCCCATCAATGGAAAAACTTAATGAGCTCCTTAAAACATGACCATGATTTTGATAAGGTTTCCACTCCCATTGGAGGCTAGACTTAAATTAAAGAGCAATTACATGTTATCCAAAATCCACCAACTACTTAATAAGAAAATGATGAATTGTTATATGTCTATATTTCATGTTTTCCTTTAGACCAGTGTAGCAGGAACCAATGTTGCACATTTTATCCAGGAACCTCATGATATAAAACTAGTCCCCTCAATTTCCCCTAAAACTAGTAAAAAATAGGTCATAAGGCATATTTCCACAATTTATATGCACATTCCCCTCAATTGATGTGTACACATATATTGATTGAAAACAGTCCCAATAAAATTCCCAATAAATATGTCATCAATGGTAATGATCGAGAGGAATATTGATAGAGCTATTGGCTTGTTGAATTGCAATTTATTTAAATGGATGGCTATTATAGAACTGTTTTATTTGGTTTATATAGTTTCAATTGATCTTAGTTTATATAGAATGGCAAGAAATGTTGAAAATGGTGGTTTTATTAAAGATTATTTTGATGCCTTTAGGAAAGGAAATTCGATAAATAATCTAATATGAGAGAATTCATAGAGGAATCCTCTAGAAGCACGATCTTTGGAAATTAAAATAAACATTACGTTCAACAGAAGGAGATGAAAAATAATAAGCATACAACAAAATTCCATTTAAATTCTAGGGAAGAAGTTTGTAACGAGTCCAATGGAAAATTTTATCTTGTTCTTTCCTTTTATGTTTTGAGAGCCTCGAGAATTTGTTGGGAAAGAGTAAAATTAATGGAGCTTGGGGAGAGATTTGTAATACCGAAAGGTAAGACACAAATGAAGATCAATGCATGAGTAAATGCAGCGGAAGGTAAGAATATGACAACCGATTGGATTGATTTGTTCCATTGTGGTAAATGGATAGTGGTCAGACAATCATGAGAAAGGTAAAGTAAATGAGCTTAAGGTAACAGATGCCTTGGCTATGTTGGGAGCTATTATTCTCAATGGTGTGCATGTTGTACACGAATAAAGGAATTTCTCTCAACCTAGACCTTATGATATCTAGTAATCATGTTGTGATCATAATTATGATCATGCTTATATATGTATATATGTATGTATGTATGTATGTATGTATGTATGTATGTATGTATGTATGTGGTTGATTGACAGGGTCATCATGGATCTTCATGGTTTTGTGTTGATGGTTTATATGTATATGTGTATATATGTATGGTGTTTTTTGACAAGATTATGAATTTTTTATGCGAATGATTATATGTGTGTGTGTGTGTGTGTATCGATGTATGTATATCACTATATTATGGGTTTTCAAGGATCATCCTTGTTGAGGAGTTATTGCTTATGTTGATGAATGGCATGAAGAGGTTCCTGGCTATGAAGAATCAAGTGACAAAGTAGCCTTGATAGATATACAAGGTTAGTGTCATCTGGGTGTGTTTTGATATTATTATGTTTGTACTATGCCTATTTTTATGTTATGGCAGGAAATGTTGAGGGGTATACTAGCAAAGTGAAAGTAGTGTGATCTGCGACATGCTAGGATACACATGGATGGTTGAAAGAAACTAGAAGCAAGGTTTCTTGTGGGGTCAGTGTGTGGTCTATGGATGTGCAGTGTTATTGTTGTGTATATGTTGTGAATGTTGAATATTTAGTGATTGTACCTATTATGATGTCTAATGTTGCATATGTAGTATTTTGTACATATCATGTTGTATGCATGTTGTATATATGATGTTGCATGTGAAATGCGAGGTATAGATGGTGCTTTGTACATGTTCGATATGCAGTGTTGTGTATGTATGGTGTTACGTACATGTTTAATATGTAGTGCTATGCAAATATGGTGTTGTCTACATGATGTACATCTGGTACTGTGTGAATTTGGTGTTGTGTGCATGATTGTACACATGGTGTTTTGGGCATGTGGTGTTGTGTACAGGTTGTACATGTGGTGTTGTGTGCACACGGTGTCGTGTACATGTCGTGTATGTGGTGTTGTATACATATGATGTCGTGTACATGTCATGCATGTGGTGATGTGTACATGAGGTATTGTGTACACATTGTACAGGTGGTACGGTGTAAATTTGACGTTGCATACACATTGTGCAGGTGGTGTCGTGTACATGTGATGCAGTGAATACATTGTGCATGTAGTGTGTGTACAAGTGGTACTATGTACATGCTTTACATATTATATTGGTATACGTGTGGTATTGTGTACATGTTGTACATGTTATGTTGCAGGCATCTGGAGATATGTATATTTTCATGGTGTATTCGTGGTATTGTTGCATGTGTATTCGTTGTATGGTACTATATATATGTATATGTTGTACGTTGGTGTAGGCATAGGTGTATGTGTTGTATTGTACACCAAAGTGTAGGTGTATGTGCTACGTTGTGTGACGGATGTGGGGGTATGAATTGTGTGGTATTCTATGCCTTGTGTGGATGTATGTATTGTGATGTAAACTACATGTCTTTGTACGTGATTGAAGAGAAGGAACTCGGTGCTTGGCGGGTGTGGCAACTGATCTAGTGTGTGTACAGAAAGAACAAAGGAATAAGTAAGGAATAATGAAGGATAAATATCTATATTTTACTTCAGTTATATTATGAATGTGATATTTCATTCTGAGTTATGATGGTTACATGTTATTTATGATTATGGTTTATGATTATTGCATGTGAATCATGATTTTAATATATGATGGTTGGGTTTTGAGCTAACCATATGTGATATGTTTATACATGATGATTTTATCAAAAAACCATCTTGACTTGTTGTGAGAGGAAGTAAATAGGATTTCAAGTGTACCTTATTGAAGAGCTACCAATAAGGTTGATTTGAATTTATTTTGAATATAATGGAAGTTATGTGCTTGCTATAGGAAGTACGGAAATTCACGGTTGGGTGGTTGAAAATAATTGCAAGTAGTAGAAGCAAAAACAAAAGGAATTGGAATATGTAGCAGTATGCCGGTATGAAATTTTAAGAGCAGGGCCATTGTGGGAAAATGTTACCCAATAGTGTCCATTTATCTCCATCAGAATATTATGACCATTATGATGGTTTTGAGGTAGGTATATGCCTTTTTTTTATATCCTCTGATGCGAGGAATCCTTTCCAAGGGATGGACTACCCAGGATGGGGGTGCCAGCGGAACTTGGAAGGTGAGTGACTGCACGGAAGAGGTGACAAGATTGCATGAGGGACTATGTAGCAGAGAAGGGAAGGCCATGATCGATTTTTTTTGGTCATTAGAATTTCCATATCGAATCATATGCAAATTGGGAGTGTGCTTTGGAAAAATGAACTGATAATTTTTCATTGAGAGGAGAAGTGGCGCAAGATTGTATCGTTGGATATTGGATGCAAATTTGACTTTGATAGTGTATTTTGGACTTCTTGTAAAGGAGGTGAATCCTGGTACTACTTTGAGGGTGGAGGTGTGAGCCTATGAATTCCCTTGATGTTGATACAGGCATTATACCCTTTAATTTTTTGGTTGTGAAAATGTGTATATGTGTATAATTGTATATGTATATTATTGTAAATATTGTATCGAGATGGTTTGCAAAGCTCCATAGACAGTATGGTTATTTTATGGTTGCAAATGTGCATGATTATACATGGTTGTTATTGTAACTACCATAATGAGCTATGTTATAGATCTCCATTAAACGATATTATTGTCATATTTAGAAATCGTCCTTGTAAATACTACAACGAGCTGTGCTATAAAGCTCCATAGGAAGTATGCTAATTTTTTAGTGTTTTTATAGTCTTTTGGTGTGATTGAAGACTAAGGATGGTGTTCTGCGAAGGGGGATGGTTTTGTAATAGCCCTGGTAAAAATATTCATGTAAAAAAATATATAAGACCATGGTCGATGGGACATGTATTCCAAGTTGAATGGTCGGAAAACATCTTAGTGTGTGTTCATTTTGGTTCTTATGGCTAAGGAAATGGAAAAGGCTTCGGAAAATGTATGAGGAATTAATTGGCATTTTATTTACGGAAATAATGGAAATGACGAGAAAAAGAAGGTGAAAGGTCACATGTTTCATTTGGCGAGGAAAATGAAGGAAAAAAATGGAAAATTAAGAAAATAGACGCCTCATTAATAAAAAGGCTTCTAAGGATCATTTGGGAAGCTTTTGCTTAGTTTATTTTTGGAGCTCTCTTCTATTCTCCCTCTCGCTCTCATACTCTTGAGCACTTAGAGAATTCCTGGAGAACTCTTGGAGCATGAGGCATACTTCGATATTTTCATGAAGAAATAAAAGGAAAAGGAGGAAAGCGGAAGAGAACATTGGGATCAACATCTACAGTATGTTTTGAGTGTAGGTACCAAGTTGCACGTATGATTTCCTTACTATTTTTGGCCTGCATGGGTATGCATGTGGATTTGCATAGACTTGCAGTTACTTGGATAGCCATGGTGATTGTTGGTTTATTTCCATTGATCATTTTCTGGTTGGTTTTCATGATTCATTTAGTTGTTAGGTTGAGTTTTTAGTTCCTCGATCCTTGGTTGGCTAAACACTATGGAGCCAGGTGAAAAACTATTAGGTTGAGTTACTACTCTTGGTTCCTTAGTTCGACAAATGCTCTAGAGCCCGAGAACATATTGGGTTGAGTTTCTAGTCATGGAGCCTTGGTTGGAACAAACACTTTGAGCCCTAGAGTAGCTTGGACAGAGACTAATCTATGATGGTTAGTGATGTCCGATTGTGAGGTGGAATCAATGGTTTGTGGTTGAGACGGTTTGGTCTCTCGAGCCCTGGTTTCGTGTAACTTGATGTGTTTGATGAAGTCCCACATTCATGCTTGGAATATGGCACGGGGGTGATTGGCTGTGGTGAGGCTTGGCTTAGCCAATCTATGGTCAAGTGTAACATGGAAGTCCTATCTCGGGTTGGTTTTTACATTCAGTAATGAAGAGTTCATTTCTCTAGTATTCAGTATGCAAATTTACTAGTTTAAATGTATGGATTTTATTTTTATTGTATCCATTCTATTTCGGTTGTTAATATGCTGGTTATAAGCATGTATTCGATCAGTGATGATGTATGGCTCTATTGATTCTTTTTCCTATAAGTTAATATCAAATTTCTCTATGGTAAAATTGATTGTATGATATCTATGATGTTGGTCATAAATTTTTCTTAGCCATTCTCAGATAAGAAAGATATCCCTATGTTTATTTTTTTGTTTACAACTATAGGTGCCATGTTTGTGAAAAGTTTGATGAAATTATTTTCATGGATGGGAGGGGTTGGATGAGTTCTTGATGATTTGATTATTCCATATGTTTTTCTCAATGTTATTTACCCTCTTCTGAAGTTATAGGAAGTTCTAGGTAGTGACCTGGGCTCACGGGCTGAAAATGTTTCACAAATCATGGAGTTGGGCTCAGAAATTTGTTGTTTGGGCCTGAGCCACTACCTTTCCAAGGATAGCCCACTACTATAGGGTATGGAGCTACTCACTTTCCCTTATAAGCCCATGTATTAGCCTCAAAGGGGATAAAAATCAGTCCCCCCTTAGGGAACAGGGCCCTAGAAGGCTGGGTTACCTCATGGGGATGTCCATGATGCAATGTAGTGCGTGTTTCGATGTTTTCATCAGTTTCACATCCCTAAGGTAATATCAAAGGTTGAATCTCATGTTAGTGGCCTCTCATTAGATGTTTACCACGGTTGGTTGGTTACTTCCGTAGATGTGGGAAGAGGGAGTTACAATTGGCGCAACATATTGGTCATCACAAGTAGCATAAACATTCATCCTCGAGTCGTTACCTTCCTTAGTAGTCACATCAGTCAAATATATTTGCTAGATATTGTTAGGATCTATAAGTAGAAGTGCATGAAGGTTGTCATGTTGGAAGCCTCATTAAAACAATATCATGAGCAGTCAAGAAGATTCATATTTGACAAGTTTTCCATTTTCCTGTTATTTTATTATCCCCACGTGATTTTGTTTTAAAAAGAAAGTGTGTAAAAATAAATTGGAAAATTGGTAAAGTTATTTCCTTTAATAAAAAAGAAGCCACATAATTTTCTTTATATAGAAAGTTGTATTAAAAAAGGGGAAGAATTTCTTTCGAATGTTTTTATGTTTCTTTAAAAAAATTTGGGGAAAATTTTATTGAGTTAAAAAAAAAGGTCTTGGTAAAAGTTATTGGGCTTTAAAAAGGAGGAAAAGGATTGAGTAGATATTACTCAGAGTTTTTTCATTGAGTAGAAAGAGATTTTGGAATTATCTTGTACTAAACATTGGGTTATGAAATTCTTTGTTGATTGGCTAGTCATTAAAATGTAATTGGATTGATATCACTTTTTCCATTCTTGGAAGTGTAAAGTATATTTTGTTGACATCAAAAACTTTATTTTGTAGTAGGTTTTGCCTTTGTAGCTAACCAAATTTGTATTTTCAAGATACGTAAAATATTACAAGATCTTCATGAAAAGAAGGCAACAGATGAACTTTGTAAAAAAGTCCATCAATTACAATCTATGGTAGTTATTTTTCAACCAGAGAATGCAACTCTTAAGAAAATCTTGCAAACTTCAATAGCTCAGAAAATACAAAAGGATGACATTTTGGAATAATCCATGAGAAAATATATCCATATGCTTGCAGATGAATTCCAAGAGAAGATAGACATCCTTGATGACTTGCAATAGGAAGTTGAGTCTTTTTTTTACTCAAATTTGAAGAAGCAACTAGAAGAGAAAAATAATCAACACATTATGGAGGTTGATTGCTTAAAAGAAATAATGATGGAGAAATATCATGTTTTGAAACATGATTATGATGCCTTGTCTCAACAACTAATTGAGAAGGATGAGCTGCCAGATTCTAAGCATAAACTTGAATTGGATGCTAGTCCTCTTCAAAAATTTGATATGGAGATAGTTTATGTTGTGGTGTCAATCTCTTCTCCTTCCACACTTGATGATTTTGATTGTGAGATGGCTCATGCATATGATCATGAATCATCACATCGTATTGTTGCACCCAGTTTTGAAAAGAGAAATACTGGTTTTGGATGCTGGTTGCTGAGAAAAATGGGATATACCAGAGGGGGACTTGGGAAGAATGGATGGGGAATTGTTTCTTATATTAACCCTGTAGTGAAAACATCAAGAGAAGGTATTGGATATGATATTGTTGTGGCTTCATCATCTTGTAAGGTGATTGAAGAAAATGCTCCTGTTGATTATAATAAATAGATAAAAGACTTAGCTATTGATTTCATTCCAAATGATAGTATCATTGCACTAAAATTTGAGTCCATAGAAGCAAAGACTATGGCATCTCCACATCCTCATCAAAGGAAACCATCCAGGTTCCAACATTATTGGTCAATTACTAGTCCTACATTCATATTGTTACAAAAGAGATGTGAAAGAGTGAATTATGGACCAGTGTCGACCGTGAAGGTCATTTGTGGATGGTCATGGCATCAGTTAAACTGATTCTTGAAGAATTGATATCACCATGTTGCATCAATTGTTCATTATTGATTTCCATTGCTCCCTCAATTGTGTTTCAAGGGGGGAATTGGCTGAAAATGGAGACTATTGATTCTCGTTCCTTTCGGAGCTGTGTTTTTTGGGGGGGGATAATTATATGATAACATATATTTTTATCATTTTTTTTTGTTTGATCAATGAGATGGTGATAATGTTGACACAACTTCAGGATTTTTGATTGTACAACATTTTCCATACTTACAAGCCTCATTGTTTGTTTATTGGTTGATGGTGTTGCTTTTTTTTCAAGCCTTTTTCCTGGTTCTTTTCTGGCACCTTGTTTCTTGAAGCATTTTTTGGAGAATTTGATAGTGTTTTCCACCCTTGAGCCTCTGCAACAATCCTACTTCATAAATAAACCGATCACATTGAGGTTTCATGGCTCTTATCTTCAAATTTTTTGTCCTTCAACATTTTTTACTTCTTCATTGGAGCAGGCCTATTTTCTCACCATTTATTGGATCGTTATGGGATCTACAATTTCAGCTCCATGATAATTTTGAGCACTGATATATTTGTCTCTTTCAGTTGTGGTTGGGGGGGGGGGGGGGGGGGGGGGCTCTTTCCTCAGACGTGCTTTTTCTCTCTTTCTATGCTTACGCGAGTTCGTACAGGAATACCTAATCAAGCCTCATTGTTGGGACCCATTTTTTGTTTTATTTTTTCTTACTCATGTTTTCCTTAAGTTGAGGTGTTTGGTTTTTTTTTACAACACTTCATTTCCTTATGAGCTAAGTATAGTGAGTTGTAAGCTAACATAGAGACTTGGATGTAGCCACAGGTTTCCTCCATTGCTATATAATGGAGGATTTATATGTACTTTAACACAAGAGTTTGTGAGTAATTCAATAATCTTACAAAACCATTCCTCACGATTGTGTTTGCAGCTTTTCCCCAATTTCTTTGGACTTAAGTTAAGAAATAATTTCCCACTGGGTCAAGCTTTCTGAACCTTTGAATTTTATTATTTCACAATTTTCTAAATCTTGGATTCTTATTATTTCAAAAATTTTATGGTGTTTGGATCTAGAAAATGTATTTATTTTTCTGTGATTGGAACCAATTTTTATATCAAGTTCCAACATACATGGGATCTCAAGTTCTTGGTTCCCTATGTGCATTGTTCTCTCTGAAGTTAATATTTGATCTATTCATGAGCGGTGGGGTTATAATTCCCTCATGAATCTATGCTTAGGCTTTTTCTTTCGAATTCTTCATCACTTTCAATCTCATGTTCATGGTTACAACATTAGCCACATACACTCATCAGATTAATGTTGGTTACAACATTAGCCACATACACTCATCAGATTAACTTAATTTTGGAATTGTAGGTTGTTGAACCTACTACAGGAATAGAAATAACTGCTACGATCATGCTCAATATTGGTATTATATGGTATCGCACGCCTCCTCTTCAATTTAGCCACACGTATACTATGAGACAAACAATGTAACAAGAAAAATCAATTTAGAAACAAAGAAATCCAAAAAACAATAATTTAAATTTTCAATCAAACAAAAAGCATGAAATAATTCAAATCTTTAATGAAACAAAGATCCAATTTCAGTACCCTTCAACAAATATAAATTTCCCATCAATGGCAGAACTCCATGAGCTCCTTAAAAGATAACCATGAGTTTTACTAGGTTTCCACTCCCATTGGAGGCCAGATTTAAATTAATAAGCAATTACCCGTTATCCAAAATCCACCAACTACTTAATAAAAAAATGATGAATTGTTATAATTCTATATTTCATGTTTTTTTATACCAGTGTAGCAGGAACCACTGTTGCATATATTATCCAGGAACCTCATAATATGAAACTAGTGAGGTAAAAAAAAATCCATAAGGCATATTTCCTCAATTTCTATGGACAATCCCCTCAATTGTTGTCTACACATAGATTGATTGAAAACAATCCCAATGAAATTCCCAATAAATACTTCATTAATGCTAATAATCAAGAAGAATATTGACAGAGCTACTGGCTTGTTGATTTGCAATTTATTTAAATGTATGGCCATTATAGAATTGTTTTATTTGTTTTATATAGTTTCAATTGATCCTACTTCTAGCCATGCAAAAACTACTGAAAATGGTGGTTTCATTAAATATTCTTTGGTTGTGTTTGGGAAAGGAATGTTGACCAAGAATATAGGATGATAGAATTCATAGAGGACTCCTCTAGAAGCACGAACTTTGGAAATTAAAATAAAAAATATATTCAACGGAAGGAGATGAAAAATAATAATCATAAAACACATATCCATTTAAATTCTAGGGAAGAAGTTTGTAACAAGTACAATTTAAAAGTTGCATTCTGAAGAATAGCCAATTCTCTCTTGTTTTTCGGTCATAAAATATTTTCAGATCTAATTTGGCTATCATCTTAGTGCTCACATTTCCCTCCATCCACATATTTAAATAAACTTTTGGATGATGAGCAGAGTTGAGATCTGACCGCTGGAAAACCCATTTTTGATTGGCCACCTAATATTTGAGCTTGGATGGGTCGATTGGGGACGCTTTTGGATTTGACACGTCCGCCCATGAAGGATTCATCAGGGCCATGGTGAAGGAAAAAAATTATCATGGTTCAGGCATTTCCAGGGTCACTATCGGGGATCCTGCATGATTTCCAAATTCATAACCGAGAATCTCTCATGCTCGTGACAAAGGCAACTATAGACTTCGGGATCAGGCTTCCCTCTCAATTAATAAACTCATCCCCCTTGCATGTTAAAATATGACAAAAAAATGTAAATAAGTAATTCTGGGAAAATTTACTTATTACCTATTGATTGGTTGTATAACGAAATGTAGTTGGAATAATGGAATAATTCTAGGTTAAATAAGATGGCCTGAGAGGCTTGTAAAGTATGGAGAATCATTTGATTAATAGATTTTCCAATCCCTTGCCCCGTGGAGGTTTCCTTGACAACCTGTCAAGGTTTTTACCATGTAAATATCTATGTATTTACTCATGTGTGTTTATCCTTTAGTTTTGTCATTCAGTTATTGTATTCTATTTCTTTCTCACTTATTGTTTCCCCCACAACAAGTGGTGTTAAAGCTTAAAAAAAAATTGAGTTTTCTTTACCGTGTGAGAACTGCATTTATGTTGTTACCACCGTGAGAGATGGTTCCTTCACTGTGAGAGAAGTCTGAGGTCTTTGAGGGGTTTGTGATCTGCTGGAAAAGGAGCCAGCCATTGTGTGGTGGTGGAGAGCCATCGAGTGGAAAGAATTCAGCATGTGGAGAGGGAAGAATAGCCACCCACAACCGAATATCAGCAAAGAGGAGTCGTCGACATGAAAAATGCTACAGAAGGAAGAAGCTGAACCTATTGTCGTGGGAGAAAAAGCTCGACTGTGCATCCATTTTGCCCATCTACTACAAGGTTAAGATTATTTTTTCGTTGCGTTTGCAATACGCTCAACAAAAAAATGAAATCCAGCAAATGAAATCGACTTGGTGAGCCTTGTGTGGAGCTTACGTTTTGGGAGGAGCCGTCAAGATAGAACGGTGAGCCTTGTGTGGAGCTTACATTTGGGGAGGAGCTGTCTAGCCAGAATGGTGACATATGGAAGAGCCGCAGATCTTGAAGAGGCTGCCGGTGGAGAAACCGTTCGAAGAGAGCCTCTGTGTTTGAAGAGAGCCAGTGCACACACAGAAACCAATATTTTTTTTTTGTTGAATGAAAGATTGTTTTTCTCAGAAATATGTGATTAAAGAATGCTCAGAAATTTGTGATTAAAGAATGAAGAAATATTTTTTTTTTAGAAATATATGATTAAAGAATGAAGTATGGTTTCTTCTTCAAAAATATTTGATTAGATAATGAAGAAAGATTTTTTTTCTCAGAAATCTGTGATTAAAGAATGAAGTAGGGTTTCTTCATCTGAAAAAAGGAAATTTTTTTGAGAAAATTGTTTTCAATCATAAATATTTTTTTGTTGGAAGAAGGGATTTGTTGTTTTTGCTTAAGGGAAACCTGTTTCTGCTTAAGAAGGGAAACCTGCATTATTTTAAGAGGGGAAACCTGTATTTTTTTTTTAACCCTAGCAAGAAAGGGGAAATATTGGGAAATCTGAAACCCTAGGAGGGAGAAATGGAAAAATGAAAAACACAAAATTTGAGGTGGATAAATTGACCAGGAAAAATAATTTTTCCTGGTGGAAACTGAAGGTTAGGGATTTTCTGGTGCAACAAGGGTTGCACAAAGCATTAGACGGGGTCAATAAAAAATCGGCAAGCATGACAAGTTTGGACTGGGAGGACTTGGATGCCCAAGCTCTCAGTAACATTCGGTTATGTTTGGAAAATGAAGTTCTCTTGAACATTTTTGGAGAGAGTACAACTACAGGGTTGTGGAAAAAATTTGAAACCTTGTATATGACAAAATCTTTGACAAACAGAATCTATTTAAAAGTACAACTGTACAGTCTTCGGATGAAGGAGGGTACAAAATTTTCAGATCACTTAAATGTTTTTAATACACTTATTTGCTAGTTGTCTGATATGGAAGTAAAAATGGAGGAAGAAGACAAGGCAATAACCTTGATGTGTTCCCTGCCTGAGTCATGGGATCACTTCGTGACCTCAATCAGTTTGAGCACTACCGATTCATTAAAACTTGAATTTGTCGTGGGTGCTCTCTTATCTAAATAGGTATGAAGAAAATCTAGCTTTGAGACATCTTCACCTGATTCCATGGTAGGCAGAGGTTGGTCAAAGGAAAGGGGAGAGAAAATAAGAGGCTCTTCCAGATCGAAGTCAAAGGGCAGCAAGAAGTGTAAAGCCAAGTGCTGGTACTGCAATAAACTCAGACACCTCAAGAGAGATTGTTGGAAATGGAAGGAGTCGAAGAAACATAACAAGGAAGCAAATCATGTTGATTCAGGTATGGTTGATGAGGTTTTAATTGCTGAAGCTCTCCTTGTCTGTAATGTCTCTCAAGATGCTGATAATTGGCTATTAGACTCTGGTGCTTCTCATCATATGAGTCTGCAATGAAGTTGGTTTACTTCATATGAAACTGTGAATGGTAGTTTTGTATTCATGGGTAATAATGTATCTTGTTGGACTGTTGGGATTGGTAATGTAAAAATTAAAATGTATGATGGTACAGTTAAAACATTATCTAATGTTAGGCATGTATCTAATCTAAAGAAAAACTTGATTTCCTTGGGAGTTTTCGATTCGATTGGTTATAAATTTAAAGGTCAGAATGGAGTGCTGAAAGTCTCAAAAGGAGCCTTGGTTGTGATGAAGGCTGAAAAGGTCAAAAATCAGTACAGACTCAAAGGAATCACTCAAGTTAGTGAAGTAGCAATTGTATCAGAGAAAGCAGAAGAAGGTTCTCTTCTATGGCATCAGCGGTTGGGTCACATGAGCGAGAAAGGTCTTTAGGTAGTGATGAACCGCAAGTTGCTTCCTGATTTGAAATCCTTGAGGTTGGATTTTTGTAAATATTGCGTGTTTGGTATGCAATGTAAACAAAGGTTCAAGACTAGAAATCATAATAGTAAGAAGATTTTAGACTACATTCATTCTGATCTATGGGGACCATCTCCTACTATGTGTTATGGAGGTGCGTTATATTTTTTAACGTTTATTGATGATCTCTCTCGAAAATTTTGGGTCTATATGTTGAAAAATAAAGCTGATGTATTTAATGTGTTTAAAAAATTTAAAACAATGGTGGAAAAGAAAACAGACAAATCAATTAAATTTTTAAGAACTGACAATGGCAGTGAATTTATGGCTTCAGAATTTGACCAATTTTGTAAGGATGAAGGGATTTTTAGACATAAAACTGCTGTTTATACCCCTCAGCAAAATGGCATTGCCAAACGAATGAATCAATCTCTTCTGGAAAGAGGCAGAAGCATGATTAGTAATGCTAACTTGAAAAAGGAGTTGTGGGTAGAAGCAATATCCACTTCTTGTTATTTAGTTAATAGATGACCTTCAGTTGCAATAAAATGTAAAATTCCTTAAGAAGTTTGGTCGGGTTAGTCTTGTGATTATTCGCATTTGAAGATTTTTTGGTTGTGATACCTATGCTCTTATTCCTAGAAATCAACGTTCAAAGTTAGATCCAAAATCGAAATGTTGTGTCTTTGTTGGATATGATTATGCAGTGAAGGGATATAGGTTGTGGGATCCTTCTTCACGGAAGATATTCATTAGTAGAGATGTAACATTTGATGAATCTTCTATTTTCAAATTAAATGTTGAAAAATTTGAACAGGAGCAGGTATTTCCAAGTGGGCAGATTTAATTGGAGACTAAACCTTTTCCAGAAATTCGAAAGGAAGGAGAGCCTTCTGATGAAAAATACGGAGAAGCAAAGGAAACTGGAGAAATTCCAGAACCAATTCGGCAACCAGTCACTCTATGAAGTTCTACAAGCGAAAGAAAAACACTTGAAAGGTATGAATATTATGCTTCATTGTTTGCATTGATTACTAAAGATGGGGAACCTTCTTGTTATCAGGGAGTAGTAGATGATGCAGATAGAAAAATATGGAAAAAGGCTATGGAAGAAGAAATGGACTCCTTAGCCAAGAACAATACCTGGGATCTTGTAGAACTTTCGAAAGGGAGAAGTGTTGTTGGGTGCAAATGGGTCTTCAAGTTGAAACGGAAAGTTGATGGAAGTATCGAGAGGTATAAGGCAAGAATGGTTGCAAAAGGGTATTCTCAAGTTGAAGTTATTGATTTTCATGACATATTTTCACTAGTAGTTAAACTTGTTTCTATTTGTACTGTGTTAGCACTCACTGCTTTACTTGACCTTGAGTTAGAACAATTAGATGTTAAAACAACATTTCTTCATGGTGATTTGGATGAAGAGATATATATGGATTAGACAGAAGGTTTTGTACAAGGTTGCAACAAAAGATTAGTTTGCAAGCTCAGGAAATCATTGTATGGCCTGAGGCAGTCACCCAGGAAATGGTACAAGAAGTTTGATTCCTTCATGGTGAGCCAGAATTTTATCAGAAGTGAGTATGATCATTGTTTATACTTCAAAATTTTCAATGGCATATTCATTATCTTGATGTTGTATGTTGATGATATGCTTATTTCAAGAAAAATCATGGAAGAAATCAATAGGTTAAAGGCTCAGCTCTCTAGGACGTTTGAAATGAAGGATCTTGGAGTGGAAAAACATATCTTGGGCATGGAGATACATAGAGATAGGAAGAATGGTAAGCTTTTGTTATCACCACAGAAGTATGTGGAGAAATTACTTGAAAAGTTCGGTATGAACAATGTGAAACCTGTTAATGTTCCATTAGCTTTCCATTTTAAGCTTTCTTTGGATTTAAGTCCTAGAACTAATGAAGAAAACAATTATATGTCTCATGTACCATATGCAAATGTGGTAGGCAACTAAATGTATGTGATGGTATCTACAAGACTTGACATTTAACATGTAGTTGGATCTGTTAGCAGGTTCATGGCAAATACAGGGGAAGAACATTGGCGAGAAGTGAAATGGGTGCTTCGGTATTTGAAAGGCACAAGTGACCATTGCATCAGCTTTGATGGTCGTGAAGTTTTAGTCTGCAGATATGTGGATGCTGATTATACAGGTGATTTGGACAAAAGGAGGTCTACTACAGGTTATGTTTTTACTCTTGCAGGTGGAGTAATCAGTTGGATGTCAAAGCTTCAAGAGACAGTTGCTTTTTCCACTACTGAAGTAGAGTATATAGTTGCTTCAGATGCTTGTAAAGAGCCAATTTGGTTAAAAGGTCTACTTGATGAGATTGGAAGGACGTAGGAGAAAGTGAATGTGTTTTGTGACAGTCAGAGCACTATTCATTTGGCTACAAATCTAGCCTATCACAGCAATACCAAGCACATCGATGTAAGGTATCACTTTGGAGACATGTAATCAAAGGTGGCAAAGTAGTTCTCAAGAAGGTCCGCACATAGGAAAATCATGTAGATATATTCATGAAGCCAGTTACAATAGAGAAACTGATATGGTGTCTCGCTTCTCTCGGCTTGCAGAAAATATGATGAATGGGCATGGTCAAGGGATTAGGAAAAATTTTGTTAAGGTGGAGTTTGTTAAAATATGACAAAAAAATGTAAATAAGTAATTCTGGGTAAAGTTACTTATTACCTATTGATTTGTTGTATAACGAAATGTAGTTGGAATAAAGAAATAATTCTAGGTTAAATAATATGGCCCGAGAGGCTTGTAAAGTATGGAGAATCATTTGATTAATAGAGTTTCCAATCCCTTGCCCCGTGGAGGTTTCCTTGACACCCTCTCAAGGTTTTACCAAGTAAATAATTGTGTATTTACTCTTGTGTGTTTACCCTTCAATTTTTTCATTCATTTATTGTATTCTATTTCTTTCTTGCTTATTGTTTTCCACACAACACTGCACAAGACATTAAATTACTAAAATTTAAAGCGGGATATTTATGGGGTTGGCTTACATCCCTGCAGAAGCGAGCACTGATTGGGAGATGGATATTCTCTGAGATGTCGGAAGCAGTGATGGAAGAATGGTTAAAATTATTTTGGGGTACGATGGTTGGATACCCCCCAAAGTTAGTGTTTTAATGAATTCCTAGTATTCAATACATTTTCTATACGAGGAGGATGCAACCAAAGTATTGAAAATTCCTTGGGTCAGAGGCCGTGTCTTTCTGCAGTTACATTCATGGTATAGATGATATAATGCTATCATGGATTCCCCGCCAAACAACCTAGTATGGGTCAAGATCCCAGGCCCGCCTCTTCAATATTGGAGAAAGCTGGCCCTATCAACAATTGGAGATTTGATTGGAAAACTGAAATATCTAGACCTGGGTTCTCTGGGGGCGCGGGACAAGCGGGTGGCTTGGCTCTTGGTTGAAGTTAATTTTTTCAGGGGATTTCCTGAATGCGTGGACTTGGATTTGGAGGGTGCCAGGCACAAAAGACACATAGATTACTAGGGCATCCCCTTTAGATGCCTCAAATGTGACTCAACCGGTCACTTGATGAAACGGTGTCCTCGTCGCAGGGGAAATTGGAAAAATATGGACTCATCAACTGTTGGTAGGGGATCTAACACTTATACTTTGGTGGAAGTGATGATGGATCAAATATCTGATCCCCCCACTCGCTAAAGTTCTTTTCGAGCCGAAACTACTTGTCTGTGGATCCTTCTCCCATAGTGGGCTCAGGTAAGTCCCCTCCTTTCCCCCTGCCATTCCATCTTTGTCGGGGGGCTTCCAGCTTCCCCCTCAGACCTTTGATGCACCTCTCTCTCCCACTCGCCAACCTCGCTCCGCTTCCTCCTCATCCTCTGACCCTTTTGATGGTCCCCACTCATCCTTTAAGTCTTGACCCTCTCGTGGAGCGATCCCTCGACCTTCGCTCAAAAGGTCTTCGTCAACCTATATCGTTCCACTTTTCACTCATACCCCACTGCTTTATTCCCAGATCTCCCAACCAGAGCCTTCACCTAATCCCATGTCTCCTATTATCCCCCCAACACGAGAAATTGATCCTGATATGCCCCCACTAGAATATGCCTCACTGCCTTCTATTAACCCTCTTGCGGTCTCTATGACCCCAACAAATCTCCCTTCAGATACCCTCTCCTCTCCTCAGAATTCGATCAGGAGCAACTTTGAATTCCTTCTTCTGAACCCTAAGCTCCACATTTCTCCTCTAAACATTCATGATGGGCGCAATCCCCCTTTGGTTCCCCACATATCCCCCTCTTTGGCCTGCAACATAACTATGTGGAAAAAAAGCAAAAATGATAGCCTCTATTTTAGGGGAAGGCAGAAAACTTGATCGTTTTTTTCGGTGAACTCGGAGGGACTTATTGACGTTCCCATCTACTCAAATATGAATCCCCAACGCTTAGAGCTAGTACGCCCCCCTCTGGTGATCCATGACCCACATTGTTTCTTTGAATCTAAGGGGAATTGGAGGTCATAACAGGTCCCTTCGCCTGAGGAGAATCCTATCAACAGCTTCTCCTTCAATAATTTTTATACAGGAAACCATGTATCTATTCTACAAGGAAATTCAGTATTTCTTAGACAGGATGGCATATTGTAGGTATTGACGCTAATGGGACATCTGGCAGATTTGTTGTATTGTGGAACCCTTCTTTTGTGACCTTCAAAGCATACAACTGTTTAGCTGACATTATTCTCAATGACAACTTTCAGGGTTTATCCCTGTGCTTCAATCTCCTTAATATGTAAGCCCCTTGCTGCCTCAAGGCCAGTTTCTGGGATAGAATTCTTTCTTCTAATATACTGGGAATTCAAAATCTGATTGTAATTGGAGACCTCAACCCCACCCTGGCTTCTTCGGAAATTTGGGGTGTGCACTCTCGGATGGACCCATTTGCTGAGAAACTATGCTTTATTTTTGCGGATTTCCACCTTGTGGAAATACACCCCTCGCCTTTGATGCCCACATGGACAAACAGAAGAAGTGGTGCGGATTTTATCAGCAAAAGGTTGGATTGCTGCCTTGTACATGAAGCTGTTTTGAAAATTTTGGGTGACCTCCGCTCTTTTGCAATTTCAGACAGTATTTTAGACCAACATCCTGTGGGCCTACATTGGCGGATGGCCCCTCCTTATAGATGCAATCCTTTCAAGTTTAATAGGTTGTGGCTCGAAGACCCAGAGTTCTCCGATAAAGTTAAAGAGTTATGGAAATCCTCTCCTGATAGCTTGACTACTCCATCTCTTCCCATGAGGCTTCGAGCTGTCAAATGTTGGACTAGATCTTGGGAGAAGGACAAAAAAGCTCAGATGATCCTGGATCTCCGA
This sequence comes from Pinus albicaulis, assembly GCA_034641835.2. Classification (NCBI taxonomy): domain Eukaryota; kingdom Viridiplantae; phylum Streptophyta; class Pinopsida; order Pinales; family Pinaceae; genus Pinus; species Pinus albicaulis. The sequence continues at coordinate 634,103,084 of CM076574.1, read as the reverse complement.
AAACTAGAGTAGGAGATTAGCATAATTTACACTTCTATGGTATCTGTCACACCAGATGAATCTGTTCTGATGGCCCTCAAGGTCCTGGAAGATAAAAAACTTCCATATTAAAAGCATAGCATATTATATGGAAACTCAAAATTTGGGCTGTCTGGCTCAAGGATAGTGACCAAAACTCTAATTTTTTTCACCATTATGCAAATGGCCGCAAGAATCACAATTCTATCTGGAAAATAGAAACACCGGATGGCTCACTGCTCCACAGCTTAGAGGAGATCATATTGGAGGACCACATATTTTTTTCTCAGTATTTCAAGTGCAGCAAGGGCATTTGGTACGGGGATCAGGTTTGGGCTTTGGAGCGAATCCCTTGTATGTTTGATGAATCAAAGAATAAGAAATTGTATGATCCGATATCCCAAATTGAAATCTTGGATGTTATTAAATCTTTTGCACCTGATAAAAGTCTCTGGCTAGATGGGTGGCATACCGAATTTTATGCACATTTTTTTGAGTTACTAGCAGATGATCTGTTGAAAATGGTGGAATCCTCCAGAACCACTGGGAAGATCCTGGGTGACATTAACTCCACTTTCATTGTGCTAATCACCAAGATTTCAGATCCCTTAACTTTTCTCGACTTCAGGCCAATTTTCTTGTTTAATATACTCTATAAGATCATTTTTAAAGTAATATCTAAGTGTATAATTGGACCCCTAGTGAAGAAAATTACCAAGGAGAAATATGGTTTCCTTGCGGGTTGGAGCATTCATGACGCAATTGCACTGGCGTAGGAGGGGCTGCACTCGCTGCACTCTGAAAAATTAAAGGGTATCATAATGAAAATAGATCTGTTCAAAGTATATGATTACATAGATTGGTATTTTTTGTGCCTTGCATTATTCAATATTGGGTTGAAGGAACACAACGTCGCTTGGATTTTGGCATGTATTTCCCCTATATTGTATGCTATAATTATCAATGGTGCACCCTCAAATTTCTTCAAAGCTGGAAGGGGATTGCTGCAGGGTTGCTCCCTCTCTCTGCTTTTGTTTATCCTCATTATGGATGGGCTGAGCCAACACATTCTACAACTGAAGCACAAAGAACTTTTCTAGGGGATCAACATTGCTGGTACCGTCTCTATATCCCACTCTTTTTTTGTGGATGATATCGTAATTTTTGGCATTATTTCCTGTGCTCATTGGTCAGTGCTTCACTACATACTTGTACAATTTGGGACAGCCTCTGGCCTTATTATAAATGGTAATAAATATATGTTAGTGGCCGGTTGGGGGGATAAAAATGCCATTCTTATGATAGCTGGCCTCTACAATATGTCATTGGTTCCTTTGGAATCAGGTTTTAAGTATTTGGGTTTTCGTCTTAAACCAGTTGGCTATTTAAGAAAGGACTAGCTTTGGTTGTTATAGAAATTCCAGAAAATACTCTCGCTATGGTCAAATCGCTAGCTCTCCCTCAGTGGAAAAATCATCCTTATTCAAGTAGTCCTCCAACAGTTTGTGGTGTTTTTGGCTCTGCCGTTTCTCATCCCGGCCTCCATCACTACACGAATTCGGAGAATCATTGCTACATTCATCTGGTCGGGGGCTAAAGGCGCCAGAAAATATCATCTCTGCAGACTTGATTTGATTACCTTACCAAAGAAGCTCGAGGGTTTGGGTTTACTTGACATTCGCTGCTTCAACATGGCCCTCCTAGCCAAATCCTTGTGGCATGCACTTTTTGGTACCGAAATTTGGCCTTCTCTTTTTAGGATTAAATACCACATCCATGAAGGCCTCCCTTTTTACTGCAGGGGTTTTCCTTTCTGCCAGCACGCCTCTATTATTGCCCGAAGCTGCGGGCACATAGCCCAGGTGGTTCGGTGCAGACTTACATTCTTTTTTGGTAATGGTATTGACATCATGATCGGGATTGACGGAATTGTAGGGTTATGTCAGGATTTTTCCATCCCCCAGCTGCTCCGTCATAAATTTGTCCAGAAAGGCCTCTTCTATCTTTCTCAATTCATCCTTTCTTGGTGTTAAGGATGTCCCATTTGGAAATATGCTCTCAGGTTCAGTATCAGAGGCCTTGAGGCGGAACAATGGACGTTGGCAGCTCGCTCTCTTCAGGCGGCCAGTTTATGCCACAACCATTCGGGTGACCGCATTCTTTGGGATGGCCCAATTTCAAATGGATCCATTGATGTGGCCGCTTTATACCATAATCTTGCGGTGGCTCTTCTGGATGCCTCCTTACTTCCATTCCACACCCTCTTCTGGAATAGGAAAATCCCTCTCAGGATTATTCTATTTGTGTGGTTGGATTTAAAAGGAAAGATTCTTACTTAAGACATTCTACTCAAGAGGGGCCATCAAGGACCTCGCATCTGTTCTCTCTGCCATAATGATGTTGAGTCTACCTCGCACATCCTTTTATCATGCTCTTTTACTTTACAGGTATGGTCTACCTTTCTGCCATTGTTGCATGACTCCTCTTGGAGACCTCTCAGTGTGGACCAGTGCATATACAGGTGGAGTAGTATTGATCAGCGTTACCGATCCCTTCCCTTCTTACTTTTGTGGGAGGTCTGGTTGGAAAGAAACAGACTCATATTTTCGGGGTTCCCTCCTCTGAAACATCAGATCCGCTTCTCTATCATGACTTAGCTCAAATATCAAGTTATCCACTTGCATCCTGAGATGGACCTTTCTCGCCGGCTTTGCCCTCATTCTATCCAAATTCCAGCAGGTTTCTTTGATGGTGCTGAATAGCTTGGTGTCTGCGGTTGTGGCTCCTGGATCAAGCTTTCGTAGGAGGAACGTTTCCACATCAGCGAGAACAGGGGGCTGGGTACCAATTCCAGAGCCAAACTCCTTGCCCTTTGGAGTCTTCTTTGGTTTGTTCACAATGTGCAGATTTCAAACCTTTCAATCTCTGGGGACTCCAAAGCTATTATAGATGGAATGAATGGTTTGGTTTATTTTCATCACTTGGGTCTCAATGGTTGGATCAACAGAACGATTCATCTTTGGCACATCTTGGGCAGCCCTCGTATTTGACACATCTTTAGAGATTCAAACTCGAGGGCAGACAGGCTTTCGAATATTGGTCTGGTTTTACCTTTCTGGGTTGTTCATGTTGAGCGCTAGATGGGGACTTCACTGGTTTTCTCATTTACACTCCCCCTCCCTTAGTCTCATATCGCCACTTTGGTATAGTGCAAGTTAATAATTTTGATCTTTTTTATGGCTTACCTGTTGAAATTTTATGGCCTCCCAAGGAAGACAACTAGCTTTTTGTTTGTTCTCTCTCGTTTGGATAACTGCAGTTTATTCCTGTTAATTTTTTCTTTGCTTTTGATTTTTCCAGCAAGCATACTATATCTCAATGTAAATCACATGTACTGTTTTCTTATATTAATACAAGTAAACAACGTTTTTTCTTCTCTGAAAAATTTTGGGTGAGCTCAGGATTTAGCCTTATTTGATTTAGTCACTCCATCAGTTGGTGAGTGTCAGAAAGAACATGAATGAGTATAACTATTAGTTTCATGCATCCTTGCAATGATTCGTGAGCTGTGGATCATTTTTAGTTATGCGGGGCTTTACACAACTTATATCCTTTGCACCAACTTCTCCGCACCTCAAACTTAGCATGGGTCCTCCACATAACCTATCTCCTCTGCACAACTTATCTCAGGTTACCTTGCCACTATTTTCATTTGTTACTCATTTGGTTTAATATATTTTCATAATAACAATATTTTAATAATTCAATATTCTTTCATTTTTTTGATAAAACAAAGTGAATTGGAAAAATTACGAGTTCCTTGCAATGATTTATGTCTGATTATACACTAAGAGGATGCTAGTGTGAGAAACTGAAAAATATTATCAATGAAGTGAAATGATTGGCAATAAACATAGCATGAATTCAATTAATTTGAAATATAGATATGGCACGTAGGAATGTATTAAGGCCTTTGTAATTTTAGCATTTTCATAATGAATTTTTCATGACAACATAGGAGTGCAATCAAGGTCTGAAGCTTATCAAAGACTAGACCTAAATTTTTCTTCCACACTTTGATTTCTCTAGAGAGTCTAGGTGTGATAAAAAATAATTCAATACAGTGGTGCAATGGTGGTGTGTGTGTTTTAGAGAGAGAGGGATGGGGGAGAGAGAGGGAGGTAGGGGAGAAAGGGTGACAAAGGAAGGATGAAAGAGAGGAGGAGAGAGTGAGGAAGAGAGAGGAGGAGAGAGGGAGGGATAGAGAAATGGAGTTATAAGGGGAGAGAGGGAGGGAAGAAATAATGTGTATCTTTTGGGGATGATATAGAGAGACAAAGGTGAGATAGATGGAGACATAGATATAGATGGAACGTGAAGAGAGGGGAGAAGAGAGGTATAGGGAGAGGGAAGGAGAGAGAGAGAGATAGATATATATGGAGAGTGTGTGTGGGGGGGGGGGGGGGGGGGGGGGGCAACATGAAATATACACACAATGAAGGAGAGATGGAGGGAAATATAGATATAGGTGGAGGGGTGAGAGAGTGAAGAATATTTCTTGCACTAGATGCATTGATTTTAGTGTAGATGGTGATTTTTAATTTATTTCACTGTAGGTGTTGATTTCTAATAATATTTTATTGCTTTCACTAAATGCATTGATTCAAGTGTAGATGTTGATTTCTAGTCCTATTTAGTTGCTTGCATTATTATAATATTCCCAATTTTCCACTAGATAATTGAAATATTAGATTTCTTAATTTTCTTAATTAATTAAGCAAATAAGAGGGTGGAGGGACCCATAAACCTCATAGATAAATAAAATCCACTTTTGATGTGTGTATGTGGATAATTTAGAAGTAGATCTGCAATATGGATAAGTGGAACAACTTCTTAATGAATGCAGAGCGAAGATCATGCCACATTAATGATAAGATCATGGAGACTATGGAGGAAGTCAATTGAGATCATGGTGCATTAAAAGGAAGATAATAGAACACTAATGATGAAATAGTGGAGGAAGTTGTGCATATAATTCACACTTGATGGAGAGAGTAGGAATTAAATGCAGAGTTGGTGGAAAACATGGAGAAAAAGTGCATTTTTCATGGAGGCTAGTGGCCACATGTGCACCGCAGTAATGAGGTGGGCCATGGCTATGGAAGCCTCACAGACCATATAAGGAAGACAGAGACATCAATAGAAGGAAGGCTTTGGATTTAGATTTCTGATTTGTTTAGATCTGGATTTTTCATTTGACATTTCTATGCACGCTTCAACTATTTAGTTGAGTCTGCAGTGTTTTTTAGCACACTGGTGTTTCCGGTGGAAATCCCACCCTTACCCACAGGGAAATTTGAGTGCCTTCTATGGGAAGGTTATTCTGAGCTTACATACATCATCAGGCATTAGTTCCACATGCAACCCCTCTCTACAACACATTCACTCCCAGGAATTGTGCATTCCTCCTTGAGGGTTTTAGAGGAGGAGGTTGTTTCTAGCATTTTAGCTAGGAAATCGGTGGAGGATTCATCCTTTCACCTTATGCTTCAAGATTAGTCTTCTAGGAGTATCATATCATATCCCACATTCAGGCCAACACTACACACCTCTATGCAACAACAATTCCCCAAGGGATTGCCTAGTCTAGTCTTGCAGATCTGAAGGAGGAAGGAAGTTTCTTGTATTTCAGCTCAAAATCCTGTGAGCGAACATATCCTCACTTTGGGCATACTATTTCCATCATTCAGGAGCTTCATTTCAGCATCTAGCATCAGCCTATACAGCCTCCATCCCTAACATCATAGTTTTACTCAGTTGTTGTGTATTCAACAACTCCATCTATTAGAGGAGGTTGGAGGAGACAGATCTTGAGCTGCTAGATTAAGGATCTAAAGGAGGGATCATCATATGCATTGAGTTGGTTGTGCCTTATTGCAGCCATCATATATTTAGCTCTTGCTGTAGATCTGCATACCCAACAATGATATAGTTGCAGGGCCTAAGAGATTGATTTTCCAAGATTTTCAGATCTTGAAATCATTTATAGGTTATCTTGGGTATTCACCATAGAGCCTGTATATGAAATCTGGACATCATCTGAGCTTCATAACTGCCAGATATACACTTCTATATTTTTCCGGCAGTTGTAGTCCCCACATTTTCAGCAGGGACAATGCAGTATTCCTTCCAATAGTCCAACATTTACGCAGTCCCTCTTGTTGGAGGAAACTAGGGTCATTCTAGGCCACTTGTTTGGCTTGAGTGTCTCATATTTTGAGTAGTGTTGTACTTGTATTCCACCTCCTACTAATAAAATGGGTTAGCTATTCTGTCTATTTTTATGGTGTATTTCAATTATTTTTTCATTTCGTGGTTTCCATCTATTGTGTTTTTGTATTACTGCATTCTCCCTTTTGGGATATTACAAAGGTATCTGAGCATGATCTTTTTCTGAGCTTGTGGGAACTTCATATTTAACATGAAAAGAAGAAGCAGATAGTAGAGATCCACAGTGATAGAGAATTTAAGTTTTTCCACTCTTCTCTTTAGATCTATGCAAGATCTCTCCAAGGAGGTAAAAAAAATGAAAAGAGAAAGGAAAAAAGAGGATCCAAGAAGATTTCAGAAAGAGGAAGGTCCAAGCACTTCCTATCAGTAGTAGAAACAACCGACAAGGGAAAGAGCTCCACAACATTCTACTAGATCTAGTTTCTTTGAGAAGGAAGGTGAATGGTGTGAATATAGAGGAGACTTTGGGTATGAGACCTGAAGTGAATATCTGTCAAAATAAAAATCATAGCCTAGAGCACTCAAGGAAAATCTAAGTCTCCAACAATTCTTACAACTCAAAGAAGAAAGGAGATCCCACAATAGCAATAGAAGGAAGAGACATATATTATTCTTTCCTACATTTGATAGATCATCCTCAAGCGTGGTAAGGGATTGGAGGGAAGAGTTAGCTGCACTATTTTAGCTATACCCAGTAGCAAAAAGAGAGGCTATTGAGATTGCAACGCTGCACCTTGAGGGTGAAGCAAAGGATTGGTGGTTCAGTCATTTGTCACATGCCAAAGTGACTTCTTATGCAGATTTCTATCAAAGACTGAAGAGGAAGTTTGGTAGAATGAAACTAGATGCATTTCCCATAGAGACATATCCCATCATTGATGAGAGAGGACATGAAGAACCAAAGGAAGATGTTAGCATTATCAATCTGGAAGAGGAGCTGCTACCACCACCACCAGTTGCAAAAGTACTCACATCAGGAGGATGAACACTTGCATATTTTCAAGATGGTATTCAGCTCTTGACATTGGGAGTAACATGCATGATTCAGGAGATGCATGAGGAGGAGGAGGTAGATACCAGCATTGGTACAGTAGAAGAAGAGCAACCATCACTATTACCAGTAGTTGGAGAGGCCATTGTACCAGTTGGAGGAACTCTTGTAGCTGTGCAAGATGGTCCCGATATTCAGCTTATCCAAGGTTTGCAAACACTTTCAGCTAATATTATTTCAGTACCTCATATTGAGATTTGTGAGACCATGCTATCTGGGCAAGTGCATGACCAAGGATTAGAGCACCTTTTTGATTTATAGAAACATATTATCATTGCACAGGGTGCATAGGATAGGGTGGTAGTCACCATGTAGATCTATAGCGTTGTCATTGAGAAGCAGTGATGAGATGAGGGCCCGATTATTCTTGGAGCATTCCAAAGGTAGCTTCACTTATTAAGCACTAGAGGGAGAGATGATAGATGGTATACATCTTATGATGGACCATATTTTCCATTGTCAATGTGGAGTTTCCTTGATGAGCACCCCACAAATAAAAGGGGAATTTCTACCTACAACATGCATGGAACCTTATGGGTTCTATTGGGACATTTATGAGAGGATCTCATGGAGAAAAAATAAAGAGGGTGTACCTCAACATCTCATGGAGTGAAAATATTATTATTTGGAGGAGAATGGTATTATACCCTGGGTGGATACCAATATTGAGCATGGTATGATTCATCATCCACACTGGGATGAATGGATCTAGATGAGGAGTAAGGGGTTGCCAACCTTATTGTAGATCTATGACATAGGGCAACAAGAAGCATGGCCGCGCTGGCTACTTTTGGGTTAGTATGGTTACTATCCAACATCTGACATTTGTATGCTCCATGCCATGTATATCACTAATGTTATGCAACAACATGAGGTATGGTTGCACTGGTTATTGTTGAGAGAGTTTGGCCATCACATGATATATCTTATGTCCATGAGCGTACTTTTGTTTGGTATGTATCTTATGTTCATGTATGTACTTTTATTTCGGACATGGCATAACTCTCACATGATGTGGTAGCATGGAGCTTGTTTGTATTATTATGATGTGAAATTCTTCATTTCAATCAGTATGTTGCTGCTCCATGACTTGCATCATGATGATGTAAGGTGGAAGCAAGAATATTTTTTTCTTTGGTTACTTTTGGGAGAGTATGGGCTGATTTTTTCCCATACTTTGGATGATGATAGAGGTTGGAAACAGGAGGCCTTATTGCATTGGCTTCTGTTGGGAGATTATGGTCATTATACTTGGTATGATGATGATGTGGTATGGCACCAAGAGGCATTGCTGCTGTGGATTCTTTTGAAAGAGTATGGCTCCAATACTTGGGTTGATAATGATTTGGCATGGAAAAAAGAGGCATTGCTACAATGGCTTCTATTGAGAGAGTATGGCTCTCTTACTTGGTTTAATGATGATTTGGCATGGCAGTAAAAGGCTTTGTTGTGGTGGTTGTTATTGGGAGAGTATGGTTTGACATTGTAAATGTTCATCCATATGTCTCTACTTCTTATTTTTCACATTGTTGGGATGATGCTTGGATCAAACAAGGCCAATGGGGCCAAGGAAGGAAGCATGGAGAGATGTAATCTACTCTATGTAGCATTAGATGGAGAGATGGTTTATGATGGGGGGCTTTCCACTTTGGTAAGAGAAAACTTCAATTTATATATCTCATGCATAGAGGAGGATCTTCGACAAAATATGGTTGCAACTTGGAGATTCAGTGATGAGGAGAGGCATTTAACCTTTCAATTGGAGGCCATACTAGGCATTCTAGAAAAGCATCTTTGGAGTTGGGCATGCATTACACATTGTAGAAGATGGAGAGGCCTTCCATATGAGAATGCCATTTGGAGGGAGAAGGATTGTTGTAGTATCCACTTTTGGAGTTGCTTGAGGAAAAACAACATTTTGGTAGGGAGGACTGTAATATTCCCAATTTTCCAGCAGATAATTGGAATATTAGAGTTCTTAGTCTTCTTAATTAATTAATTAAATACGAGGGTGGAGGGATCCATAAACCCCATAGATAAATAAAATCCACCTTTGATGTGTGTATGTGGATAATTTATAAGTAGATCTGCATTATGGAGTAGTGGAGAAACTTCTTAATGAAGGAAGAGTGGAGATCATTCCAAATTAATGATAAGATATTGGAGATCATGGAGGAAGTAAAATGATATGATGGTGCATTAAAAGTAAGATATTATAGCACTAATGATGAAATAGTGGATGAAGTGGTGCATCTAATGCACAAATGATGCAGAGAGTAGGAATTAAATGCACATATGGTGGAGAAAATGGAGAGACAACATAGTGTTCATGGAGGAAAGCTGCCACATGTGCATCACAGTTATGAGGTGGGCCAGGGCTATGGAAGGCTCACAAAACATATAAGGAAGATGAAGGCAAAAATATAAGGCATGAGTTAGATTTTGATTTGTGATCTATATAGATCTGGATTTATCATTTGACATTTCTAGGCACGCATCAACGATCTAGCTAAGTCTGCTGTGTTGTTTAGCACATGAGAGTTTCTGAGTGGAAATCCTACCCTTACCCATGGGGGAATTCGAGTGCCTACTCTGGGAAGGTTATTCTGAGCTTCCATATATCATTAGGCATTGGTGCCACATGCAACCCCTCTCTACAACAAATTCAGTCCCAGGAATTGTGCATTCCTACTTGAGGGTTTAAGAGGATGAGGGTGTTTCTATCATTGTAGCTAGGAAACCAGTGGAGGATTCTTCCTTTCACCTTGTGCTTCTAGATCAGTCTTCTAGAAGTAGCATATAATATCCGACATTCAGGCCAACATTACACACCTCCATGCAGCAACAAATCCCCAAGGGATTGCGCAATCTAGTCTTGCAGATCTGAAGGAGGAAGTTTCCAATATTTCAATTGGAAATCCTGTGAGGGACCATATCCTCACTTTGGGCATACCATTTCCATCATCCAGGAGCTTCATTTGAACATCTAGCGTTAGCTTATAGAGCCTCCATCTCTGACAACACAATTTTACTCAACTGTTGTGTATTCAACAACTACATGTATTGGAGGAGGTTGAAGGAGACAGATCTTTAGTTTCTAGCTTAAGGATCTGAAGGAGGGATCAATCGTTTATGCATTGAGTTTTTTGTGCCTTATTGAAACCATCATATATTCATCTAATGCAGTAGATCTTCATACCTAACAGTGATATAGCTGAAGGGCATAAGAGAGTGATTTTCTAAGATTGTCAAACGTGGAAATACTTTATGGGTTACCTTGGGTATTCATCATAGAGCCCAAATATGAAATATTGACATCATATGAGCTCCAGAAATGCCAAATCTACACTTTTATAATTTTCCAGCAGTTGGAGTCTTAGCATTTGCAGTAGGGACAACGCAATATTCCTTCCAGCAGTCCAACAATTATGCAATCCCTCTTGTGGGAGGACTTCATGGTCATTCTTGGCCACTTGTTTGGCTTGAATGTCTCATATTTTGAGCACTGTTGTACTTGTATTCCACCTCCTATTAATAAAATTGGTTAGCTATTCTATCTATTTTTATGGTGTATTTAGATTATTTGTTCATTGTTGTAGTTTCCAGCTATTGTGTTTTTTTATTACTACATTCTCCCTTTTTTTGATATTACAATTACATGCATTGATTTTAGTGCAGATGTTTTCTAATTCTACTTGATTTCTTAGACTAGATGCATTGATTTGCATGTAGATGTTTTTTTCTAATTATATTTGGTTTCTTGCACTAGGTGCATTTATTTCAGTGTAGGTGTTTTCTAGTTCTATTTGATTGTTTGCAATAGATGCATTGATTTCAATGTAGATGTTGATTTCTAATTATATTTGATTGATTTCACTAGATGCACTGATTGCAGTGTACATGTTGATTTCTAATCCTATTTTTTGTTGTTGCATTCGATGCATTGACTTTAGTGTAGATGTTTTTTTATAATCCTATTTCATTTCTTGTATTCGATGCATTTATTTCAGTGTAAGCACAACAAAATTATTGACAGTGTGCATTGATTTTTGTGTTACAATAATTTAACTTATTAATATTGGAGAGAAATAGAGAAAATGTATGACGTTTACTACACCAACTTGAGTTAAATATTTGAATGGTTTATGATTTCAAGTATCCTTTTCATATAATCGATATGAAAATATGACAAAACTAATAGTGTTACGAGTGAAAATGTGAAGATGGGTTAAACGTTTTGCCCTTTTTTGAGAAAAAAATATCATTTTTCGAAGTTCTTCAAATTTTTTCAAGCCAAAACAAATTTTCTGTTTATAATTTCATTTTACGATAAAAATAAAACTTTCAGGACTTTGATTATCTTTTTATTAATTATTTTTTGGAATTGTTTTATTCATATTTTATATGTCAACTTAACAATTCTTTGAGTGTGTGTTTTTTAACAATCAAAGGATTCATAAAAATTCATGCTGAGACGTGTTGGTGTATTCTTTGAATTTTTTTTTTTTTTAGAAAAAAAAATGTGTTACAACAATCTAGAAAGAGTCTACTTTGGTATCATTATATTTACGAAAAAAACTCATGCAGATCATAATTACTAGAATTTTTTGAACTGACCGAATATGAAAAAACTACATATTTTAAATATGTTTCGGCCTGCGTCAAGTTTCTCAACATATTAATTATAAACTAAAAATCTAAAAAACACCCATTATAAACGACAGACCAATGAAATGCACCATACATTTTTCAATTTTTATTACCGTGTATTTTGGGAGATACAAAACTTTGATATGACTGAATCATAATGACCTTTAGAAATTATTTACACCCATTTTATTACAAAATTAGTTAAAACTAGTAAATATATATGGAATTCCCTAAAAGTTATATTTCCTGAAAGTAGATTGAATATGCAAATGCTTGTCTTGGGTTTGAAAGTTAGCTCATAAAGTTTGATGGATTTTAATCATTCCAAATTTGAATAAATGTGTTCAGAGATGAGTTGCAGCGTAGTTGTAGACATTTAAGTTTGTCTGAACTTTTGTAATAGTTCGACCGATTTTTTTTTTGTCGCTTCATCTCGTTAGTTCTTAGGACAAAAAAGTTCGGCTGAAATTATGCTTGCAAATTACGTTGGCTGGAAAATTCAATGAAGCCCCTCCAAAAAAAAAAAAATTCAACTTTAAATAGCCGAAAATAGAAACATTATTTGCTCATATTGTTCATTTGGGCTGAATTTGCAAAGGAATGTTTTTGGGCTGAATTTGTAGAGGAATTTTTTTGCGCCGAATTTGTGAAGGTTTTTTGGGCTTAAATTTCAAAGGACATTTTTTGGAGATATTTTGTAAAGTGATTTTTTTAGAGGCTTTTTGGGCTTTATTTTGAAAGGAAATTTTTTGGAGATATTTTTAAAGTGACATTTTTTTAGAGTAAGTTCTTTGGTTTGAAGTAAATATTTTATAATGATTTTTTAAAGTGATTTTTTGTTTAATTTTCTAAGTGAATTTTTTTCGCAAGAATTGGAAAGAAATATTCTGAGCTTCATTTTTAAAAGAGATTTTTTTGGCGTGTTTTTTAAAGTGTTTTGGGTTGAAATATGTATTTTGTGAAAAAAATTTAAAGTGATTTTTTTTTTAAATTAATTTTTTTGTGATAATTTTTTGAATTGAGTTTTTGTATAAATTTTTATAGTGAGTTTTTTTTATAGGATTTTGAAGGAAATTTTTCGATCTTCATACTAAATTATCATGGGAAATCAAATAAATTGCAAGATAAAATATGATCAAACAAGAGACCCCGAGGCTCGTAGAGAACACGGGAGGGAATATCACAAAAAAAAGAGAGATGAACACTCAAATATTGAAAGGGGAAGTCAACCTCAACTAGAAGTTGAAGCATATATGTAAATGTAAATATTATGATAATTAAAATTTATTAGTGTATTGTGAAACTTAATTTTTATTTGATGAACTAATTTTGAAAGATATTTTTCAGTGTAAAAAAAGAGAGATATTCCTCAAAACGTTGATGATGAGATAGAAAATTTTGAAAGAGAAGATGAAAGAGATATTGAACCAATGATTGAAGATGTTGAAAATGTTGAAAGAAATTCAAATGAAGAAATTGAATCACTAGGTATGTATATATATGTTGAATGGGTATTATTGAAATGATAGATGGGTAAAAATGTGAAGATGGGTAACACTTTTGTGAGAATTCGGGGTGGAAAATTTTTTTCCTCAATAGTTTAGCCGAAAATTTGTCAAAGTTCAGCCGAACTATTCAAGAGTTCGGCCGAAATTTCGTAATTAGTTCAGCTGAAATCATTCTATTTTTTACATTGACGACGTACTGATGGCAATGGAAAACAGATTTTTGGCCAAAGATTGGAAAACCGGCAAACAAAGTTTGGCTGAACTTCTAAAATAGTTCGGATGAACTATTATTTTATAAATATATCACCCACAAACTGTTCTAGGTTTCTTGTTCACATCTGTCTCACGGGATTTTAGTTGATTTGGTGTTGCGCTGCGACGAGGAGGGGAGCTTTGTTGATTTGCGCCTTGATGCTGAGGTAAGTTTTGTTAATTTTTTGATCTTTTGTAATTATTTTTTGTTGGTTTTTTTTAATTTGATTTTAATTTGATTTTGTTTCTTCACAGGAATTTGGTTGTCTTCCACGACGTCTTCAGTGTCTTCAGGGATTGCCCAGGTTCGAATTAACGGCCAATTTCTACTGCAGCTTTCTAGGTACGTATGTTCCTTTCCAAAACTTGTCTAATTAACGACCATGTTTGTAAAGAAGGATTTTCTCACAATTTTGATTGAAGTGCCAAATATTAGCTTGGTAGTTTGATTGAATTTTGGTAGTTTCTACTCAGAGTTACTCTCTGTAGTCGGACATGCAAAGTTGTTCTTTTGGAATCACCAAATCACAAAATAACCTTACAGATTTCATTTTAACCTCTCTAGGAACATCATGTAGCATTTTTTTCTACAATGATTTCATATACTTGGCTCATTGCTTCAGCTAAGAATTGAATATTCATATCTCATATTAAAAGTAGTTAAATTAAATTTTCTTAGGACTGACCTTTTCTCCTTGAATGTTCATATATGTCATATTCAAAGCAATTAAATTTAGTTGGTACTAAATTTTTTCTCCTTTATTAAATGAAAATGATATGAAAACCTTTTTCCCCTCCCTAATGAAAATGATGTGTAAAGGGATTCGTCCCAGGAGTAGCAAACGAGTACCACATGATAGTGATAAATGTTGTATATGATAGTGATAAATGATATATAGATTAGGATATACATTATCATGATAAATACTATATAGAATGGGATATACATTATTGGATTTTTAAGTTTGGATATATAGATCTTGCAAGTCCAATAGTGTATATCTCAAACATAAATTGAATTTTTTCTTTGTTATGATGTGCATATTAACTATTTGACAAGGTTGTTTTTTTAATATATTGGTAACGTTCACCAAATCCTTAGAGAAAATTTCCCTTGACATTAGCGTGTTGTGTATAACTGACCTAAGTGAGAGGTGCTGACCCTCCTGACATGAAAAAGGAAACAGTGGTGTGTGACATGCATCGCATGAAGTTATCACATTTAATATATATATCTTTCTCTAAAGGCTACCCACTATGGATGGGACTAATTAATATATTTCCTTGTTTTGCAATTTGGCCTACTTCCTTCAAAAAAGATATTATTTCTTATCATATCAGAATTTCATGAGTTGATCATCCCTAGAAAAGACAAAGTAGCTATCATGATCTTCAACTGTTTTTCATAGAATAAATATTCCATCTTTTCATGATCTTTTCATGAATTTAAGCATTTGCAAAAAAAAGATGATATTTCTTATGATATCAGAACTTCCTTCAAAAAAGATAATATTTCTTAAATCATATCAGAATTTAAGCCTCTGCAAAAAAGATTTAATATTTCTTGAACTTCCTTCATGATATCTATGGTTACTCAGGTTTAGTATTTTCAGTAGCTGTTTTAGCAGGAACAAATTTTGGATCAGTAGTAGCGGTTTTGGAGTCTAAAATTGTTGTTTTAGCAGAATTAGTTGTCTTGAAAGGAGTAGGTTTTTGAGAATCTGTTGTTGTTTGGACAACTTCGTCTGTTATGTCAACAATCTTGGGATATTTCTTATCATATCAGAATTTCATGAGTTGATCATCCCTAGAAAAGATAGAGTGGCTATCATGATCTTCGACTGCTTTTCATAGAATAAATATTCCACCTTTTCATGATCTTTTCATGAATTTAAGCATCTGCAAAAAAATATAATATTTCTTATCATATCAAAACTTCCTTCAAAAAAGATAATATTTCTTAAATCATATCATAATTTTAGCCTCTGCAAAAAAGATTTAATATTTATTTTCATAATATTTCTTGAACTTCCTTCATGATATCTATGGTTGGTCACCTTCCTTCAATATTGGGTAAAAGGTCATGGTCTTACCTTAATTTCTATTCTAATTCCCTTTCCTAAATTTTATTTTCATTTAATATTTCTTATCATAATATTTCTTGAACTTCCTTCACGATATCTATGGTTCTTCACCTTCATTCAATATTGGGTAAAAGTTCATGGTCTTACCTTAATTTCTATTCTAATTCCCTTTCCTAACTTTGATTTTCATTTTGAGCTTGGAGATGAAACCAATCATTAAATATGATAGTCATCCATTCTAGGGAACTTAGTATGGGTTTCTTAGTCATTTCAAACCTTTATGATGATGTGAGGTGGTGTTTCAAACATGGGAGTAACTTTTGTTTGAATTTTATGCTCATGGGCCATGGTTTATTTTGTGGGTTATAGGTGGTTTAGTTCTACCTCCTAAGATAAAATTTCTAAAAAAATTCCCTTTATTCCTTAAAGACAAAATAGATCTATATTAAGGATTACTCTTTATATGTATTTCGACCATATAAATTATAACGATAATTAATCACATATGTGTTAAACTAGAATATGAAATAAGCCATTTTTACACTTGGCTTGGCTCTTAGGTACATAGATGGGTGGGTTTGGGAATGTGGTTCACATGAATAGTAATAGGGATGGATTTAGTGGAAACCTTTTATAAGATCAGGACTCAAACATTGTGATATTTTCCCTTCTTTCCAACATAGTCCATCCTTCTAGAAAAATCCCTTTTAATGAAGCATATATATCCATAGTGATCCACTGATATTTTATTCACAAAAAACTATTCCATTTTGGACTTTTATATCTCAAACCTATGCTCATTGAATTTATGCATCTATATATTTAAACTACTTGAAATTATTTTATTACACCATAGGAATCATTTCAAGAAAAACACATTAGCCATAAAAGTTTCCCATTGAAACCAAAATTTATTTGATACAAAACATAGGTTTTAACCTTATATAGTTAATTGTTTCAAATATATTTTTAATAAAATAAAAAATATTCAACGTAAAACACATGCACATTGACATATAATTGTGATATTTTCCCTTCTTTCCAACTTACTAGACATTCTTTTAGAAAAATCCCTTTTAATGAAGCAGATATGTCCATAGTGATCCACTGATATTTGTTCACAAACAACTCTTCCATTTTGGACTTTTATATATCAAAACTATACTCATTGAATTTATGCATCTATATTTTTAAACTACTTGAAACTATTTTATTAAACCATAGGAATCATTTCGATATATCTCCCATTTTAATGGGTGTATCACATTTCGAGAAAAACACATTAGCCATAAAAGTTTCCCATGGAAACCAAAAGTTATTTGATATAAAACATAGGTTATAACCTTATATAGTATAATTGTTTCAAATAGATTTTTAATAAAATGAAAAAATCTCCCATTTTAATGGGGTGTATCACATTTCGAGAAAAACACATTAGCTATAAAATTTTCCCATTGAAACCAAAAGTGATTTTGAACTTCCATAGGATTTAGTCTGTCTGTTGAGTGTTAACTTCTACAAGTTCTAAAGGAAAAGTCTGTAAAGGGCCAGGTAGCCTTTGGATCTCATCTTTTCTCAAAGGTGACATATCCAGTAAATGGCCCTACAGTCAATCTCTGTAACAGATCTAAATAGATGTTCTTCATTTTAATATCCATAAACCTCAACCACTTTAAGGAAAATTGTGTACATGTGTCATTTCTCCCATAAATGATTAGGCAAAGTTTTTAAAGCATGTACATGTCATGTTGTATTTTTTCCAGTAACCTTAAATCATGTTCTTTGTTATTGCATAAAATAATTTTGCAAAGCATGTAAATGTCATTTCTCTCAAGCTTTAAGGCCTAAAATTTGAACCTAAGGTGGCTGAACTCTCATATAATTTTGAACTTCGATAGGATTTTAGTCTGTCTATTGAGTGTTAACTTCTACAAGTTCTAAACGTAGAGTCTGTAAAGGGCCACGTAGCCTTTAGATCTCATCTTTTCTCAAAGATGACATATCTAGTAAATGCCCCTACAATCAATCTCTGTAACAGATCTAAATAGAAAATTTTCATTTTCATATCTATAAACCACTACCACTCTAAGGAAAAAACTTGTACATGTGTCATTTAGCCCTCCTCCCATAAAAATTTTGGCAAACTTTAAGGCATGTGTCATTTCTATTTCATTTCTCCCAGGAACTCATAAAGGTGTGAATTTTGACATAACTAGTTGTTTTCTTTTTCAGGGATAAGAAAACCATTAAATATGGTTGAAAATGGAAATTATGCATATAAGTTTCTTGCTATCCCAATCCAGGGAAAGAAATGATCACATATGTGCTTTCCAATATTGCGACTAGCAAAGTCGTCCAAAGGAAAATGAATATATGGGGAAGAACAACAAACAACGAGGCATATTATATTGGATTGATAGAAGGCTTGGGAACAACTATGGAGTATGGATCAAATGGAATTGTATTTTTCACCAATTCTGAACTTGTGTGCTACCAGATGAAAGGCATATACCAAGTTAAAAAGGATAGGCTAAAAGAACTGCATGGAATAGAAAACAATATTGTTAGCCAATTTCAAATTTTTAGTACAAAACATTGTTAAAATGTGAATAAGATGTCTACTGATCTAGTGCGTGGGACAATGCCAATTCAGTATTTATCTATCAAAGATGGATTAATAGATGAATTATAATTATACGGGCAATGCCAATGCAATATTCATCTCTCAAAGATGAATTAGTTTTGAGACACTCTTCTTCAAAAATTCAAGATTCATCTCTCAAATATGAATTAGTATTGAGATCCTCTTCTTAAAAAATTCAAGATTCATCTCTCAAAGATGAATTAGTGTTCAGACTCTCTCCTTCAAAATTTATTGATGTACATTGTAACATATTTTGGATATGTGTGTGTTTTGTACTTATAAATTTGTCTTTTTTAATAACCATGTGCTTTTTTCAATTATATACCAAGTGTGCTCCCACCACACCATGTAAAGCGCAACTTGGTGAACTTCACATTTGCAACAAGTGGTGAACTTCACATTTTTATAAAATTAAAATGCGGGGAATTCAAGAAATTTTTGTTTAAATGGAGTTTGTTTAAACAGAGTTTCACTTCTTTTTTAATGACAATGTATTTTTTACAATTTTATACCAGGTGTGCTCCCACCATGTAAAGTGCAATTTGGTGAAATTATCATTTTTATAATTTTTTTTGCTTAAATTGAGTTTCACACATCAATTAGTGCTTTGAAAGTTGTGTTTTACATAGTTTGTGTTCAGTAAATTACATTAATTTTCTGTAATTTATTTTGAATTTATTTTAAATTCTAGTCATTTACAAAAATAATTGTAAATGTCCATCGTAGATATATATATCATGGAGGATGAACGACGAAGATCAACAGAATCCCATATCTCTACGAGAGGGGGGGATCAGGGATGGAGGGATGTTCATGGTATTTAAATATAATCTTAAATCTCCATACATGTGTGTACATATGGAATTGATTTTTTATCGACTTTGCGAGTTAAATTAGTTGTTAATAAGTTTATTTTTTATTTTTTAGGAGATAAGAGGAGAAGGGTCTCTACTCCATCCATGGAGCATGCCCATGGCTCACCCAGTTGTGGTAATGGTTCACGAAATTTAATCAATGAATATGTACATGTATTTATATGTATGAATGTATTTTTCAATTGATTATAAATTCATATTTGTCTATGAAGCTTCTCTCTCGTCTCGAGAGGTTGGTGGTGGTTCAAATCCCCTTAGAGGACCATCAATAAGTGCTAGCAGGTTGCGTGAATTTGTTGATATTTATTCCCCCAGAGGCCAATCAATGGCTGGTGGTGTTGGTTCTCAGTAGGGTTGTTTTGGTTCTCAACAACTTCACGGTGGGGAAGATGCTCGCCAACCACATCGAGGTTTCCATCAATTTGAATATTTTTTTCATTCAATTTGTACAATTTAGTTTACATGTGCTTTTTCTAATATACAAAATTTTATATATTGATGCAGAGGATGAAAATGCTCCAAATGTTGCTCGAAATAGATGAAGGGTGGAACGCTTCATTCAAGAAGAAGGTTGTCCACGCACCACGACATATCTGGCCGACATTTCCAATATACCGTGGGAAAGAAACATGCAGCAATGCACCTTAGAAAGGTGTCAACAACTTCATGCAAAATTGTAGAGAGATCTCGTGTCTTTGAATCTACCTACTGAGAGTCGACAAAGCTTGGAAATAGTTACACATTCTTTAGGAAAACTAGTAGATGTGTACCAAAAGCTTGGGCCAACTAGGTATGCTTTTGTGGATGTCATGAGAAAAACAAAGGAAACAATGATGGGACCCAATAAATAGGAGGTTTTTAAAGAAAGAGTGACAACAACAATGGCATAGTACATGTTTAATTTTAAAGAAGGGACGAAAAGAAAGATGTTAAAGGTGTAATATTTCAAGCACCCTGATATAGTTCACTATTTGTATGATAGTCACCTTGCAGCTTATGGAAGAATCCCATGGAATGACGATGTTCCACTTTATTTTGAAAATTAATTTTATGTAGAATTACTTTTGGAAATGACACCTAATTACAATGACCTTCCCTTTGAATTTTTTGGTCCTGGGAAAGGTTGATTGTGTGACCATAGGGGCACTAGGCATGATGTTCAGTTTCCTCATCCTGAGCCACCATTGGTTAGTCGACCTATTCGTGTCAAAACTTTGTGGTCAGAAATGGAATCCACTTCCCAAATTAGTCGAGAAGCAAGGGATGCCATCATCGACAATGTTCACAGTGGATTGGGTGGAGTCAATGTTTGTCTGAATCGAAAAAGAGCACGTGAGAATTCACGCACCAATTTTGTGTATTATACAAATGAAGAGATTGACAACATGAGTGTTGAAGATATGAAAACATATGCAAAGAATTGTCGTAATGGTTGGCATGAACTAATTGTTCATGAAGAAGAGAGCATAGGAACGCTATGTGTTAATGGTTAGGATTCAATTATTTTAACACATACATAAAATTTGTATACTATATATATATATATATATATATATATATATACACACTTATTTTTATGTACATTAATCTAACAAAAATGTATTATTATATGTTAACACCACTTCTAGTTGTCACGCTTGATGAATGAAGAAAATGTTAATATCACATTCGGAGCTTCAGGTTCAAACAATCAAGATGGGTCTCACCATCAAGATATGTTGGCAAATGTTATTGTTTTTTAAACTTTATATTTTTAAAATAAATAATTGTGCACACATGTACATTTTCATGTTTATATAATAAAATGTTTTAAAAGATTTTGACTCCATCTGATGTTTTTGGGATGGTGGTACCTTCTTCTTCCTTAGGATATATACCTTCTACTTCCTTAGGAGATGTGCCAGGTTCACAACAAGTATGGACAAATTTTCACTTGTAAAATTTATATGTTTTTAAGCTATATATATTCCACCTCAAAAAGTTCCAATAAAAAATGAGATATATCTATATCTTGACTTATTTTAAATTTTTTGAATTTTAGGTTTTTGGAGATTTTCTTTTGGAGCCTCTCTTAGGAGATGTGCCAAATCCACCTGTAGAATTATTCAATTTTTTAGTTTTAAATATATATATTTTTAATTTATAATCTATAAATTGAAGTTTAAAAGTTTTATTATAAACTGAGATCTTGATCTTGAGATATTTTATACTTCAATTAATTTTTTTTAATTTTAGTTTTCTATAGAGGATTTATTTTCTCCATGGACTCTAGCGATGGAGATAGGAACATCCACAACATTTCAACTGTTTGAACAAGTTGTCTATTTTTTTTTTAATATTATTGAAAATAAGTTTATATATATATATATATATACACACACTTGATACTTGTGATACAAATTTTGGACATATTTTATGTGAACTACATTTGGATAGTTGAACTAATAGTAATGTTGTGATCTATAAATTAATGTTTTTCTTTTGAACTACATTTGGAATGTGAAGTAATGTTTTGTTATAATTATTTTTGTTTTTAAAACTTAATTTTTGGATGGTTGATCTACATTTTGGATGTGATATAATGTTAAATGTTTTTATTGGATAGTTGAACTACAAATGGCATGGGATGTGAAGTAATGCTGTGATATAATCAAAAAGTTTTTAAAACTCAAGTTTTGGATGGTTTAAGTACATTTGGTATGTGAAGTAATGTTGTGAAGTACAATATATATATATATATATATATATATATATATATATATATATATATATATATATATATATATATATATAAACAATAATAAGATTCTAGGTCTTTTTAGATGTGTTGCAAACATTCATAAAATTTTAAAAATGCAATCTATAATGTACATATATGGCCACTATTTTTCATCAATGCACATGGGAAAACTACTTGAACAATTAATTGCATTCTAGAACATATATATATATATATATATATATATATATATATATATATATATATATATATATATATATATATCCAATACGTGCAACAATTTTCATCAATGTACATAGAAAAGCTACTTTCAGTTAATTTCCTATAAGATATCCGACCATTAGACAGACAAATTTTGTACTAGATTTTCTAGCAGGAATAGAGATGTGGGTAAAATCCCACCAAAAGTCGGAGAAGTACTTCGAGTCTCTTGTCTAAACTAAATCTTCGTACAAAACTATATTTTGGATGATTTATTTACATTCCATACTTTTTAACAGAAAATCCCATGAGAAAAACTGGTCACATTCAGCCCGTGTATATATCCAGTACGTGCAACATTTTTCATCAATGCACATAGAAAACCTACTTTCAGTTAATTGCATTCTAAAACACACACACACACACACACACACAGATATATATATATATTCCAATACATGAAAAATTTTTCATCAATGCATGTATAGAAAAGCTACTTTCAGTTGACCTAGTGTGAATGTACCAAAGCAATTTGTACATGTGCAAACACGTGCAAAGATAACATAACAAGGAAGCTCAATTTTTAGTTGAGTTTTGGAAGTTCTAAAACATAATCCAAAGAGAAGAAATTGTTTGGTAGTTCAATCAAAAAAATTCCAATGGAATTCCATCTTCAATGATCCGTTCATGATTAGATTTGACATATTTCATTTCTTAAGTTTTGTTTTTTTCTTTGATTAAACCTCTATAAACTATATGCATGCTGCACACACCAAGTGATTATATTGAAAACTTATGACATCAGGTTCATAGTCTTCAAATTAAACAAAATCCCACTTTGATTAGTTTGTCTAAAAAAATAACCTTTTATATAATAGATCCTCTTTCATATGGAAACCAATGATCATTATAGTTTTCTAATAATTTCATTTTTCATTCAGTGCAACACATCAAATAATACTTCACATTTTCATCGTTGTCAGTAGGTGCAATTACAACAAAAACATCTCCTGCACAATAAAACAAACTTAACAAAAGTAAATGTATTTAAACTTATTTCTATATCTTTATCATTTGAAAGAAATTCAAATGTTACCTTCTCTAACAAGATTAGAAACTCGATCACCATTAGATTATATTGTAGTCTCCTCTTATTGCATTTCTTCAAACATTGCAACAGACATTTTCCGCTTTGAATTTAGCTCTTTATGTTTCGAATCTTTTACATACATTTTGTTTTCACAAACATCATTGGATTCTGTGTTGTCTATGCAAACATGACAAAAACAAGAATGTTTTATTTTATCCATGTCAAACACATTTCTGGACAACTTTGTCTTAAATGAATGCAATTTTCGAGTCTCTTTTATTGTTTCAATGTCATTTCCAATTGATCTATCTACTTCTTCGATCCCAATATGCCAAAAAAAACTTTATATGGAAAATTCAAAGAAGAATGTAAATATGATATCAAAATACAATCAAAGATAATCAATCAGAGATAATCAAATTGTGATAAATGTATAGTGTTTAAAATTAGATATCTAATAAAAATTAAATTGAATGTACCTTCTCACTTCCCTTGATCGGTTAGTCTCATGGCTTAGAGAAGAAATACACCATTGAACAAATTCTTTAAAGTCCACAACTCGGTTTGTAGAGGGATTCATTTGATATCTTCGAAGTGCTCCTTTTCTGCATGCCCCTGCACCGTCATGTTCTCATTTTCCATGATCACTCTCGAAGATATTCCAACAATGTTTAATGCAGGTCTTCTTATGAAAACAACACAACCAAAAGAATGGTTGTGCAGATTTGAATTGGCCTGCACATCCATCTGACCATATCCAATGTTCATTGAATTTTATTCCATGACTTTTCAAGGATTCATAAATCTTTCTAAAAAAGTGTCGTACGAAATATGTATCATGTGTATGATCATCACTGATATAAAAGTGATATTCTTTAGTAACATGTTGATTTTAACTAGTGCTTTCTATATGATCGACGTTTTGTTCAGCATGTCTATATAGAATATGGAAGAGCATGGAGACTTGGTCAGAATGATAGTATTCACTCCGAATTTATTTTTGTGGAACAAATGTGTAGTTTTATTCAAAATCAATTACTGAAAAAATGGTCCCTGGTGGAAAAATTTCACGGGATTTTTTGAATTACAATTCTTGCCATCGAGCTCTATGGGAATGATTGGTGTATTTATAAATTTATGCCTCAAAATTTCTCAATAAATCTATCACAAAAATTTTCTCTTCTCATAATTCAATTCTTTTAGCACTATTTTCACCTTGAATCAATGTATGGATATATTCATATCTATTCCATTTCACTTTCATGTTGGAAAATGATTGATCATTTATATCAATACGATATTTGTTTTGAAATTTAGTCAAATTTCCACAATCATCACATTTTTTACCACCAACACATTTCTTTTCGTAAAATAGATCATCGATTTTTCTTTCACATAGAATTTGAGATATGAAATCACGGATAGTGGAAGGAGGAGGTGAATCCTTCCAAAATTTTCTACCAAATTAAGGAATGTGTCATGATATAACTCAAATTCCACATGATATCGACAAAAAAAAGTGTCGCGTACGGTGATAGGTTTTACATACCATGGTTTTTGTTGAACAAAAGCACTAATTGACACATGAATTTCATGATTCTCTTCTTTGAACTTGTTGAACAACTCTATCTTAGTGGTTTGCAAGAATTTTTTTTCATGTTCTTCGTACTGTTTTCGTGCTATTCTTTTTCGCATCACATCCCTTGCATTTGGTGAAACACGTGAAATTTTCTTCCAATATTCATATATTATTTTTTAAAAATGTTCTCCAAGTCCATCTTTGTATGGTTGCCTACAAATAGCTCTCCAACAAGCGAGTTCATCATTTACATCTATTTGCAACCGAAATTTCCGATGTTTGTGCAAATTTTTTCGTCAGGATCCTAATGCTTGTGACATAGATTTTACCAAGAGATTCTATTTGGTACTTGATGAAACCACTGAGATATGTATTGTTCTACATACAACTGAAATATTTTTCTGTCTAGATCTTCTAATTGAATTTATAGCACTATTTATATTTTGTATCACATTTTCCTTCATTTTTTTATCTTTGGTTGATTTTAGAATACCTAGTAAAGTAGTAGCTTCTTTTAATTTCCTTAATTATAGGATACCTTTCAACATTTGGGCTTGAACTGTCACATTTTCCTTTATGAAGTACATATCAAAAATGCGGTTAACAAAATATCATATATAATGGTCAGCTCTTTTATCTCCATATGTGTGAGTGTCAACATTTTCTAACATCTCATCATCGACATTGATTTCATCTGTACATATTTGAATGAATAATACATAATAAGTTTACATATTCAATAAATAACTAAATTAATAAATATATGTATAATTTCAATAATACGTGCATGTGTTCAATATATATATATATATATATATATATATATATATATATATATATATATATATATATATGTATGTATGTATGTATGTATGTATGTATGTATGTATGTATGTATACACACACACACACACACACACACACAGATATATATATATATACCTTGTGATTCAATTTCTTCACTTGAATTCTTTTCAACATTTTCAACGTCTTCAATCATTGGTTCAATATCTCTTTCACTTTATCTTTCAAAATTTTGTATCTCATCATCAAGGTTTTGAGCAATATCTCTATCTATTTACATCGCAAAATATTTTTTAAATTAGTTCATCAAATAAAAATTAAGCTTCACATTTTACACTAGGAAAATTTTAAATATATCAAACTCATAATATTTACATTTACATACCTAATTCAACTTCTAGATGAGGTTGATTTTCCCCTTCAATATTTGAGAGTGCTTCTATGTTTCTTTTGCGAGATTGTCTTGTTTCTTGTCTACATTCATCAAGGTCTCTTTTTCGGTCATATTTTCTTATACAATTCCTTCGATTTCCCATGATAATAGAGTATGAAGTTCAAAAAATTTCCCTCAAAAATTTAGAAAAAAACTCAATTAAAAAAACATCACAAAAGATTTAATTTAAAAAAAACTCATTATAAATTTTTTGCAAAAACTACATACTTCAATCCAAAAAACTTACTTCAAACAATCTGAGAAAAAAATGTCTTATAAAAATGAAACGAAGCTCAAAATATTTCCTTCCAAGTCCTACAAAAATTTTTCATTTAAAAATTTAGACAAAAATTCATCTTAAAAAATAATTATAAGATATTTACTTCAACCCAAAACACGTACTATAAAAAAATTTCACTTCAAAAAATGCGTCCAAAATATGTCCATTGAAAATTTGTTCCAATTTCTTAAAAAATGCGACTTTAAAAAATACTTCAAAAAAGCCTCTAAAAAAATATCACTTTAAAAAATACTTCCAAAAAATTTCCAAAAAATGTCCTTTGAATATTAACCCTAAAAAGAATCATTTCGAAATTAAGCTCAAATCCATACCTTCAAAGACAATGAAAATTAAGCCTAAATCCATACTTTCAAAAAAAAATGAAGCCCAAAAAAAATCCAAAAAATGTATCACATACCTCCATGAAAATTAAGCCCAAATCCATACTTTCAAAAAAAATGAAGCCCAAAAAACATCTAAAAAAAAGTATCACATACCTCCAAGAAATGTCCTTTGAATGTTCCTCCAAGAAAAGTCCTTAAACCCAAAACAATTTTTTGCAAAAATGTTCTTTGAATGTACCTCCAAGAAAATTCCTTAAACCCAAAACAATTCTTTGCAAAATCAGACCAAGACCTTTGTAAAATTAGATCAAATGTGAGAAAATATGGGAAAATAATAAATGATTTCACGACAATTTATATTGCTGTGAAATGTTTTTTTCGAGGGGCTCCGTAGTATTTTCTAGCTGACGAAAAGTCAGGTAAAAGTTCGGCCGATCTTTTATAAAAAAAATCGGCAGAATTTTTTTGTCGTTAGACTTGGTGGGCCATCAGCACAAAAAGCAATTCGGTCGAAATTTTTTTAAGAGTTTGGACGAACTAACGTGTTAGCAATTACGCATAGCCAAGCTCTGAATACGTATCTGTAACTTTCGACTGATTAAATTCCATGAAAAATTTTGAATTAACTATCGAAACCAAGACAAGCATTTTCAAAATTGAATCTACTTTCAGGAAATATAACTTTTATGGAGTTTCATAAATATTTATTAATTTTGATTAATTTTGTAATAAAACGGGTGCAAACAATTTCTGAAGGTTATTATAATTCAGTGAAATCGTAATTTTGTATCTTCCAAAATACATTGTAAAAAAATTTGAAAAAATTATGGAGCATTACATTGCTCCATCGTCCCTAGTGGGTTGTTTTTAGATTATTAGTTTATAAATTATATGTTAAGAAATTTCCTGCGTCGCGAAACATATTCGAAATATGCAGTTTTTTCATATTGGACTAATTCAAAAAATTCTAGTAATTATGACATGAATCCGTTGGCTTTGTAAATATGACGAAACCGAAGTAAACTCTATCTAGATTGTTGTAACACATTTTGTTTCTCAAAAACACAATTTTTCAAAGAATACAACATTGCGTATTAACATGACTTCTTATGGATCCTTTGTTTGTTAAAAAACACACACTCAAATAAACACTAAGTTGACATATCAAATGTGTATAAACAAATTCCAAACAATAAGTAATAGAAAGCTAACAAACCTTCTAGCAACTTTTATTTTTATCGAAAAATGAAATTCTAAATAGAAAATTTGTTTTAGCTTGCAGAAAGTTGAAGAACAAAAAAAAATGAAAGTATTTTCCCAAAAAAGGGAAAAAAGTGTAACCCAACTTCACATTTTCACCTATTTGGTACATTTGATTCTAATATGTACAGATGAAATCCATATCGACGATGAGATGTTAGAAAACGTTGACACTGACACATATGCAGATAAAAAAGTTGACCATGCTATATGGTATCATGTTAAGCACATTATTGATACGTTCTTCAAAGATGAAAATGTGGCAGTTCAAGCCCAAATTTTGAAAAGTCTCTTAACATAAAAGAAATTAAAGGAAGCTACGACTTTATTGGGTATTCAAAAATCAACAAAAGGTAAAAAAAGGAAGGAAAATGTGATAAAAAATATAAATAGTGCTCTAAAGTCAATTGGAAGATCTAGAAAGAAATTGATTTAGATGCACACACAGAAATACAAATGGAAGTGGCTTCATCATGTACTAAAGAGAATCATTTGGTAAAATATATGGCACAAGCATTAGGGACCTCATGAAAAACTTTGCACAGACATCGAAAATTTCGATTGCAAATAGATGAAAATGATGAACTCGCTTGTTGACCAATTATTTGTAGGCAACCATAGATAGACTTGGAGAAAATATTAAAAAATAATATATGAATATTGGATGAAAATTTCATATGTTTCACCAAAATCAAGGGATGTGATGCGACGAAGAATAACACAAAATCAATATGAAGGACATGGAAAACATATCTTGGGTCACACCACTCAGATAGATTTGCTCAACAAGTTCATAGTAGAGAATCATGAAATTAATGTCTCAATTGGTGGTTTTGTGCAACAAAAACCATGGTATGTTAAACCTATCACTGTACATGACACTTGTTGTTGTCATTGCCATGTGGAATTTCAGTTATATTATGACACATTCCTTAATTTTGGTAAAACATTTTTGAAATATTCACCTCGTCCTTCCACTATCTATGATTTCATATCTCAAATTATATGTGCAGGAGAAAGCCACGAATTATTGTACCAAAAGAAATGTGTTGGTGGCAAAAAATGGAATGATTGTGGAAATTTGACTTTATTTCACGAAAAATATCATATTCGGATAAATAATCAATAATTGTCCAGCATAAAAGTGAAATGGTAGAGATATTAATATATTCATACATGGATTGGTTCAGGTAGTACTACAAGTGCTAAAAGAATTGATTTGCAAGAAGAAGAAATTTTTGTGATAGATTTTTTGAGAAAGTTGGAGGCAAAAATTTGTAAATACACCAAGCATTCCTATAGAGCTCGATGGAAAGACTTGCAATTCAAAAAATCCAGTGAATTTTTTCCACTAGGGACCATTTTGACAATAGTTGATTCTGCATATAATTACACATTTGTTCCACAAAAAGAAATGCAGATTGAATAATATCATTCTAACCAAGTCTCCATGTTTGTCCATATTTTATATGGACATGCTAAACAAAATGTTGATCATATAGAAAGCACCCATGAAAATCAACATGTTATTAAAGAATATCACCTTTATATCAATGACGATCATTCACATGATACATATTTTGTATAAAATTTGTTTGAAAATATTTATGACTCCTTGGAAATTCATGAAATAAAGTTCAATCAACATTGGATATGGTCAGATGGATGTGCAAGTCAATTCAAATCTTCACGATAATTCTTTTGGTTGTGTCGTCTTCATATGAAAACCTATATTAAACATTGTTGGAATTTCTTTGAGTCTTGTCATCGAAAAGGAGAACATGATGGTGCAGGGTCATGCATCAAACGAGAACTTAGAAGATTTCAAATGGACCACTCTACACATTGACTTGTATCAACTAAACAATTTGTTCAATGGTGCATCACTACACTAAGCCATGAGACTAACCAGTCACGAGAAGTATCAAGGTTATTATATTTCTAATTTTAAACATTATTTATCACAATGATTATCTTTGATTTTATTTTGAATAACATATTTATATTCTTGTTTGAATTTTCCATATGGGTTTTTTTTGGCATATTGGGTTCCAGGATGTAGATAGATCGATTGGAAATGACGTTGAAACAATGAAAGGGACTCAAAAATTGCATTCAATTAAAGCAAAGCAGTACCAAAATGTGTTTTCATTTGATAAAATAAAATATCTTTGTTCTTGTCATGTTTTCATAGAAAACACAAAATCCAATGATGTTTGTGAAAAAAAAATGTATGTAAAAGATTGGAAACATACAAAAATAAATACAAAGGGGAAAATGTTTGTTGTAAACTTTGAAGGTGATTGAGTTTCGGATCTTATAAGAGAAAGTAACATTTCAATTGCTTGCAAATGATGGAGATGTAGAAATAGATAATAAAATCAAGTAAACTTGTTAATTTTAAAGTTATTTTTCATGTTAATTACGATCTGAATTTATGTAAGTTTGTTTTATTGTGCAGGAGATGTTTTTTTTTGTAGCTACACATACTAACAACGTAGAAAATGCGAAGTATTGTTTGATGTGTTGCACTGAACGCAAGATGAAATTATTGGAAAACTATAATGATAACGGGGTTATATATGATAGAGGGTATATTATACTGAAAGGTTATTTTTTCCAACAAACTCATCAAAGTCATGATTTTGTTTACTTTCAATATTGTTAACCTGATGTCATAAGCTATCAATATAGTCAGTTGGTGTGTGCAGCACACATAAAGTTGATAGAAGTTCAATCAAAGAAAAAATTGAAAATTAAGAAATGGAAAATGTCAAAAGTCGATCATGAACGGATCATTGAAGATGACACTCCATTAGAATTTTTTTTATTGAACTTCCCAACAATTTCTTCTCCTTGGATTCATCTTTTAGGACTTACAGAACTGAACTAGAAATTTTTAGCCTTTTTTTTTCATTATTAAGTTTTACATTATTATAATATGTATATTTTATGTTATGTACAAGTGTTTGCACATGTCCATTGTTTTTTCACACGCGCATAAGTAAGTTATACACATTTACACATACATGTAGATTATCTAGCCTTAAACAATTTCATACATTCTTAGGTACATTTTATGTTGTTATGTAATTATTGCAAAATGTACATGTGTATCTAACATATTTGATATAATGCAAATTTTAAGTTATGATTTTGTTTTATACATCTAAAGAAAATTATCATATCATTCTTGAATGCAAAATGTGTGTTACATGTTTTCTAATTTCCAGTTTACTATCAATTGACATCCATAGTAACCTTTTTATGTACATTAATGAAAATTTTTGTGTAATAGATATGATTTAATGCAATTTTAACATTTTATGATTTTCTGACACATATATGAACACCTAGAATATTATGATGGCTTTTAGATATAAATCGTTATGTATTGTATATTAAAACATTTTTAAAATTATTTCAAATGAAAAATGTATGAGTTAAATGAAAATTTTCTTTCATGGCTATATATTCATGATTTTTTTAAATGAAACATGATCATGTGAAAAATGTAAACCTAAATATCACCTTTAATAGTCATGTATGTCGTGATTATATAACATCCATACATGTTAAAATGCATTTAACATGTACCACATATGTTTTTTGATTTTCAATTTCAATTTAACATGTATCACCTTTAATAGAAATCCTAATTATATAAAATTCACATATGTTAAAATTCATAACATGTACCACATGTGTTTTGTAATTTGAAATTTCAATCTAGATTCATTTTAAATAAAAAATGACAAAACAACTTGACTTTTAAAAACAAAACATATAATCTAAGATCATCTAGAAGTTAGTTCATTATAACAACATGTGATCATGTATGGAAAATGTAACAAGTAAATGCATTTATGTACTTCAATAATTGTTACATATTTATGAACTTAAATATGTATTTAATCATCTATAATTGTTTTGAATGAAACATGATCATGTGAAAAATGTACACCTAAATATCACTTTTAATAGATGTATGTCCAAATTATATTAACATTTATACATATTCAAATGCATTTAACATGTAACCCATGTGTTTGTAATTTGAAATTTCAATCTAGATTCATTTTAAATAACAAATGACAAAACAACTTGAGTTTAAAAAGAAAAACATATAATCTAAGATCATATAAGTTAGTTCATTATAACAATATGTGATCATTTATGGAAAATATAACAATTAAATGCAAATGTAATTTAATCATTGTTACATATTCATGAACTTAAATATTTAAAACCATCTATGCTTGTTTTAAATGACAAATGATCATGCAAAATTTACCTAAATATCACATTTAATAGAGATCCTAATTACATAACATTCACACATGTTCAAATGTGTAACATGTACCATGTGTTTTGTAATTTTCAATTTCAATTTAGTTTCGTTTTAAATAACAAGTTTTAAAAACAAAACATAATCTAAGATAATCTAAGTTAGCATCATATAACAACATGTGATCACATGCCAAATGTAAAAACTATCCAAAATTTAAAATCATTCAATAAAAGTAAATATAGTTCAACTTTACAAAATGTAAAATATGTCCAAACTCTATATCATGAACAATACAATTAAATATAACAATTTATAGTGTTACAAGTATAAGGTTATATGGAAAAGTAAATATGACTACATAAATAAGAATATCTATGTATAAAAGTAAATAATACTATCTATCAAATGAATTGCTGCATGTGCATCAATCAAATAGAGAATTTGGCTAAAATGTATTTTCCAACAGCCTCCTAAGCCTCCTTGTGCTATCATCTAAAGAATGCGGAGCCCACACAATGTGTAAACATTAAAATTTAATGTTTAAATTTGAATGAGAATGTAGAACTTCATAAAAAAAAAATGAAAAAAAAAATTGTGTAATACCTCATGTAGTTCCCCCTCCATTGTCCAGTGTTGGTCATGCATCAATGCATCCTCCATGATAAACTGTACAATATACATGTACAAGTGTAATATTCCAAAATTTTCACATAATATTTGGAAAATTAGAGTTCTTAATTTTCTTAATGAATTAAGTAAATAAAAGGGTGGAGGAACCCATAATCCTCAAGAAGAATAAATATCGAATTTTTATGTGTGAATGTGGATTAATTAAGCTGAGATATAGATAATGGGGTAGTGGAGCAACTACTAATGTGAATGGAGTGGAGATCATGTCTCATTAATGAGATACATCGTGGATATTGAAGCAGTCAAATGAGATCATGGAAGGCATCTAATGAAAGATCATAGAGCATTCATGATGAAGTGATGGAGGAAGTAGTGCAATTAATTCACACATGATGGAGAGGGTCTACATTATATGTAGACATGATGGATGACTTGGGGAGATATCACAGTAAAACATGGACGATTATGTCCACATGCACAACGCAGTTTAGAGGTGGGCAAAGGCATGGAAAGGCTCATAAACTATATAAAGGAGATCAAGGAAACAATGGAGGCATGCTTTTGATTATTCATGTAAGGGTCTGTTTAGATTTGGAATTGTCATTTGAAAATTGACATTCCATGCTTTCTTTGGCCTTTTAGCTAAGATTGCAAGTGTTGTTTAGCATTATGTGTTCCTGGCCTGGATTCCCTCCTCTTTCATTGAGTAGCTCTTTGAAGAGGGTTGTACTTCATTCTCATCATGCATTGGTGCCACATTATTTCCATTCCCTACAAAACATCTACCTTCAAGAATTATGCAATTTTTGAAGATTAGTAGGGAGGTGGAGGTTGTCTTCAGTATCTCAGCTGGAGAACCGGTATAGGATTATTCCTATCACCTTGGGATTTTTTATCAGCATTCCTAGGGCATCATTTCAGATCTGGAATCAGGACAAACATTATTGACCTCCTATCACCATCAGTCCTATCAAGGATTGCACAGTCCATCATTTCATATCCAAAGGAGGAAGGAAGTTACTAGTATTTCAGCTCGTAATCCTGTGAGGGATCGTCCCCTCACCTTTCCATCACCATTTCCATCAGCCTAAATTTTACTGAAGAAAATTTTAGTAGGAATAGATCTTCTCCCTCTTGTAAAATGCAGTTTCTATAGCAGTTTCATATTCAGTTGCTGCATCTTGAAGGAGGAAGAAGAGGAGGCAAGATCTCAAGCTCCTAGATTGTAGATATGAAGGAGGGATCAACCCTTGAATCTCATATCTATTTTTAGAACATATTTCAGCCATATTTTGATTAGATACAATTTCAAATATGCATAACCCAGCAATTAAAGGATCAAACCCTAGGAAGGTGATTTTCCAAAGTTGTAGATATGGAAAATCCTTTCTGGGTTATCTTGGGTTCACATCACATTGGCCAAATCTTGAATCTTGGCATCATCAGAGCTCCTGAGCTCCATAGATCTGCATTTCCTTTTGCAGCATCTTCATGTACATCAACAGAAAAAGGGAAAACGCAGCATTACTTCCTGTAAGCTCACCAGTTACACAGTGCTAGATGTAGCATGTTTGTAGGGTGATTATAGTCCATCTCTTTAGCTAGATTCCCTCATCTTTTGTACATTATGTAACTGAATCCTCTCCTATATAGTAAAAAGGTTCAGCTTCTCTGTATATTCTGATGTTGTCTTTAGATTTATTTTTTACTTAGTTGCAGCTCTTATATTGTGTTTCATTATTACTGCATTTACCCTTTTGAGATATTACAACAAGTATATATCTCTATATTAAAATGTTTCAAATGAAAATGCATAAACTTATGCAATAATATTAAAAAAAAGTTAGATAAATTCTTGTTAAAATTGTTTGGATGTTCCTATCTCCATTATACACTCCATTGCTAATGTTCTTGGAGAATGGAAATCATGTCCATAAGCTTAAAATTCAAAAATTTTAAAATTGTAAAATAACTCAAGATCTAGATCTCATTTTTAATGAAACTTTCATTTAAATTTATAACTTAAACATAAGTGAAAAATTGAATACTTGTGATGGTGGATTTGGCACATCTCCTAACAAGGAAGAAGAGGGTGGCTTCATTGTGAAAATAGTCCTTGGAAAATGAAAGTTATCTCCATAAACCTATAATTCAAAAAATTTAAAACTGTAAAATAACTCAAGATCTAGATCTCATTTTTTAATGAAACTTTCACTTCAATTTATAACTTAAACATAAGTGAAAAATTGAATACTTGTGATGGTTGATTGGCCACATCTCCTAATAGTGAAGAAGAGGGTGGCTCCATTGCAAAAATATTCCTTGTAGAACAAAAATCATCTCCACAAACCTAAAATTTAAAAATTCTAAAACTGCAAAATAAATCAAGATCTAGATCTCATTTTTTAATGAAACTTTCACTTCAATTTATAGCTTAAACATAAGTGAAAAATTGAATACTTGTGATGGTGTATTTGGCACATATCCTAACAGGGAAGAATAGGGTATCTCCATTGTGAAAACATCAGACATAATCATAATTTGTAAACATATAATTATAGACATACTTGTGTACACAATTATTTATTTTAAATATATGTCATCATGATACCGATATAATAATAGAATAATAATTGTACATCAACACCATGAACAATAAAAAAAACTAACATTTCCCAATATATCATCTTCATTGAGACTTATAAACTTCGACCGCAATATTATCATAATTTTCGTTCATCAAGAATGTTAACTGAAAATGGTGAAAATATGATATATATTTTTAAGATTAACATATACAAATAAACATGTATATGTAAATTAAAAATTACGATAAAATATTCACCCTAACCATTAACACATACCGATCACATGCCCTCTTCCTCATGAATAATTAAGTCCTGCCAACCATTGCGATAATGCTTTGCATATGTTCTAAGATCTTGAATATTCATGTTGTATATCTCATCATATGTAACATACACAAAATTAACACATGCATTCTCTCGTGCTCTTTGTCGATTTACAACAATATCAACTCCACCAAGTCTAGTCTGAACATTGTCTATGGTGGAATCCCTTGCTTCTAGACTAATTTGAGAAGTGGCATCCATATATGACTGCAAAATTTCCACATGAACAGGTCGACTTACCTATGGTAGCTCGAGGCAAGGCAACTCATCATCATGCTTAGCACCCCGATGGTAACATAATCAACATTTTCCAGGACCAAATAGTTTAGAGGCAAGGTCATTATAATTGAGTTTCATTCTCAGAAATAATTCTGCATAAAATAATTTTTCAAAATAAAGAGGAACCTTGTTGTTCCATGGTAGTCTTACATAGGCATCAAGATGCCTATAATAAAAATGGCAAGCTATATTAAGGTTCTTGAAATATTTCAAGTTTAGCATCTTTCTTTTCAGCCCTTCTTTGAAATAAAACCTAGATTTTTCCATTTCTTTTGTAGCTTTGTTTTTAACACTGCCCCATGTATCAGGACCGATCATTGTTTCCATTCTTTTCCTCATCACTCTTAAAAAATTATCAGTGGTTTGCCTAAGGTTTTTGTAAACATGTTGAAGTTTTCTTAAAGAGTGTGTAACTATTTTTGAGCTTTCTCAACTCTCAGTAGGGATTTTCAAAAATAGAAGATCTTTCTTCAATTTCGAATAAAGATGTTCAAACCTTTTTAATGTGCATTGTTGGATGCTTGTTTCCAAAGGTAAATAAGAAATTTTAGAAGGATAAGTCATGGTTGGTGTACAAACTTCCTATTGAATAAAGTGGTTTAGACTATCTTTTTCGAGCAATATTTTTACCCTCTACATCAATATATCAAATTATGTGTAAATAAAAATACATGTGAACAAATTTGTAAAATTTTAATCTTTAATCATAAAAATATTATATAAATAATTTAAAAAATTAAAAATTGAATGAAAATAATATTCATATTGATGGCCACCTCGAGATGGATGAGCAGCATCATGCCCACCCTGAGATGGTTGAGAATGAGCATGACTACCCATTGATTGGTCACCACCCATTGATTGGCCATAGGGGGAATGTGTATCACCACCCTCACGTGATTGGCCAGCACCTATTGATTAGCCGCCAGGGGAATGTGTACCACCAGCACCCTCAGGTGACGAGATAGAAGCTTCATAAAAAAATATGAATTTCTAATAAGTTAAAAAGTACATACATACATATAAATACATAAATGTATTGTTGAGCATATTGTGGGAGCCATACCACGATTGCATCAACTATGGCTAGGTTCCATTGATTAAGTAGATACTATTTTCCTCTGAATTCCTAAAAAGAAAAATTTATTAAAAATTAATTCAACTCACAAAATTGATAAAAAAATAAATTCCATATGTATACATGTATGTACATGGGGATAAAATTATATATTCAATAAAAAATAAATTCCACATGTATACATGTATGTATGGAGATAATATTACATATTCAAATGTCATTTAAAAACATGCACATTTAATATAAATGCCATGAACATCCCTCGATCCATGATCCACCTCTCTTGTAGAGGCATTGGACTATATTTATGTTCGCTTTGAAGAATCATGTGTCAAATGATAATATATATATATATATATATATATATATATATATATATATATATATATATATATATATATATATATATATATATATATATATATATATATATATATATATATATAGTGGATATCTATAGTTACATAGATACACATAATTTTCAAAGCCTCGAAGAATCATGTGGAAAATGATCATCAATGATATATATGGA
The DNA here is from genome assembly GCA_034641835.2 of Pinus albicaulis. Lineage (NCBI taxonomy): Eukaryota > Viridiplantae > Streptophyta > Pinopsida > Pinales > Pinaceae > Pinus > Pinus albicaulis. Next base: position 634,065,258 of record CM076574.1, on the reverse strand, counting down.
TCTATCTACAAATACATAGATACATGATGTTTAAAAATTTACCTCGTGCATTTACAATTAGTTTTAAAATTGCTATTTAAAAATATTCAAAAGAATTTAAAAATTTGATGTTACAAAAATGTTGGAGCACAATTTGACGCAAATTATGTAAAACACAAGACTCTCAAATAAGTTGGAGCACAAATTGAACACAAATTATGTAAAATACAAAAAATTCAAAGCACAAATTGATTTGTAAAACTCACTTTATTTAAACAAAAATTTAAAATTTGATGTAATTTACACAAATGTTGGAGCAAAACTTGAACAGAAATTATGCAAAATACAAAACTTTCAAAGCACAAATTGATGTGTAAAACTCACTTTAGTTAAACAAAAATTTGTTGAACTCCTGAAAATTTTGAGAATTAAATACAAAATTTTCTAAACATGGATTTCATGAAGTTGTTCTTACATGGTGGGAGCGCAATAGGTATATAATTGAAAAAAACACATGGTCATTAAAAATGATGCATTTATAAGTAACAAACAGATACTTATCAAAGATATATTACAATTCCAATCAATAAATTTTGAAGGAGAGCATCTCAACACTAATTCATCTTCATCTTTGTATTTTGAAAGAGAGTGTCTCAACAGCAGTTCATCTTTCAGTTTTGAAGAACAATGTCTGAACACTAATTTATCTTTGAAAGATGAATCTTGAATTGGCATCACCCTATACAATAATAATTCATATTTGACAGATGAAACTTGATTTGGAATTGCCCCATACAATACTAATTCATCTCTGATAGATGAATCTTGATTTTTCATTGCCCCATACAATAGATCACTAGAAATATTATAAACATTTTCACAATGTCTTATACTAAATGATTTAAATTTTCTAAAAATATTGTTTTCTTTTCCATGTAGTTGTTTTATCCTCTCCTTATTAAATTAGTACACACATTTCATCTGGATGCACAAAAGTTCAGAATTGGTGAAAACTACAATTCCATTTGATCTGTACTCCCTAGTAGTTCCCAAGCCTTCTATCAACGCAATATAATATGCTTCATTCTCTGTTGTTCTTCCAATTATATTCATTTTCCTTTGGATTACTTTCTTAGTCGCAATATTGCATAGCACACATGTAATCATTGCTTTCCCTAGATTGGGATAACAGGAAACATCTATGCATAATGTCCATTTTCAACCATGTTTAGTGGGATTTTTTATTCCTAAAAGAAACAACTTCAATAAATTATTAAATGAAAATTTATTGTAAATTCCTTAAATTTTATGAGAGAAATGTCATGTACATGGAGCAAGTAAAAAGAGACTAGCATGAGAGGTGTGATTTTTAAGGCATCCTTGTGTCCTCAGAGGAGAGAAAAAGAGACTAGCATGAAAGATGTGATTTTGAAAGCATCCTTTCTATTAAAAAGGACCACCCAACTATTGGAAATCCTTAATGAAAATCCAATAAACCTCCTTCAAAACATTGGAGCTCACTAAGAGACAACGTGGAAGATGATTTTGATAAACAAAGAAGTTGGAAATATACCATGTACTCTTAAATATATTTATTTAAGCAGATTATGCTTCAAAAAATCATTCAAAACTTGAAAACTCAAGGAAAGATCTATTACTAAACAAAGAATTTGGAAAATAACCATGTAATCTTCAAGATATTCCTTTAAGAGTCTTAAAATTGTAGAAGTCACACATTATAGTGTTGTTATATCATAGCCATAATAGTTTACTGCCAAAGAGAATCAGTAACAACACATCCTAACATTGGAGCTCACTAGATCAAAGAGACAATGTGGAAGATGACGTGACCTCAAATCATGATAATAATGTTGCTGCTACAGTTTAAATGATTTTTTATGCTCAGAATTAAAGAAGAACAATAGTACTAGCATTGTTGATGAAAGTACTGCAATTTTGAAAGAAAAATTCACATAAAACCTGATTCCCAAATGAATTTGGATCTGTGATTCAAGAAAAAAATAGTCAGATGAAAGGAAAATCATAAATATTATGTTTTAACAACTAACAAGTTTATGATAATTTTGGTATCTCCCTTCCCAAACATGAATTGGGTTTGTTAGAGGTTTTACCGCTCAAACAAGAAACGAGGTGTAGTGGAACATATTTTGTACACAGAGTTTGAGAAAAATAGTATTAATCACTTCTTAGGTGCACCATCCACTAAATACATGGTTTTTAACCATTGCCAAGATGATTATGACAAATTTGAAACTATAAACTGGCAAGCTTGTGTGACAATTATGATAATGATAACATAGAATGTGGTTTTGCACCTAGGCCATGAAATACAAGAGATGGGAGTGAGTCATTCCGAAGAAATTCGTTACTTTGTTAGTGGATTATTTTGTTTAAGTATTCGTTAGTGGGGTACTTATTCAAATTTTTCAATTCCAAACGCAATCAAACCTATTTGGAAAAGGCCTATCAATTTAGTAGGTAGCTTAATTTGTTAACTCGAAGCACAATCGACCCTGTAAAGTGAAGGTTATCGATTTAGTGGCTGGTAGAATTTTCATGACAATGTGATATAAATTTTTCAGTGAATGAAATGATAACATTATTAAAAAAAATTATAGGTGAAAAATCTATAGACTCTCAGTTGTTATATAATGATGTAGGAATGGAATTTAGAAAAGAAATATTTAATTTCAGGAAAATTATATATATTCTAAATTATATAGATTTCAATTTTTTATTTGAGCATCTTGTGGTGAATTTATGTTTATGATACATGTGAGATGATGGATCTGTATAGTATGGATAGATGATGGATGATATAAACTATGAAGCACGAGGAGAATGCTACTATGATGACACTAGAACCCTGTGATATGCCTTGATTTCATTGAGATATTGAGTGACTAGAGGCTACTAGTGGGATGACTTGGTAGTAAGAGTCTATAAGTGCCTACACTTCATGAAAGGGTGAATATCATGCCTTCCCCTACTCTTCTTGGCTGAAGCAATAGGATTTCAAAGGTAGACAAAAACACTATTTTGGATAGGTATTTTTAAGTATTTTTTAAAATATTTTAGGAATCTCATAGTTATTAAAAAAAGTTAACTTTTTATTTAACTTCACTTATAAATCAAAATATTTAAATATTATAAAATTTAAAATAAAATTACATAAATATTAAACAAAATATCCTTGTGTATGACCATAAAGATAATTTCTAATTCCTACCACATTTTTATCACTGGAAAATTGAACAAGAAAAGGACATCATGAAATGTAAAGTAGAAGGATTTATAGTGTGGAAAAAAATTACAAAATCTAGAAAATTTAACTTTTTCTAAGGTCAAAAGGAAAATTTACTAAATTGCGCACAGAAGAAACTGGCACAATGCGCTCCACGCGCCCTTTTCTTCAATAGCAACGCAAGTTTCCTTGGCTATCCCTCAATAAGCCATGTGATCCTGGGTATGGAGGAAGGTCACCATCCGAGACCATTTGCACACTTTAGGAAGAAGATTCTCCACTTCAAGCCGCCTAAGGACAACCACCTAGAGCTACCATCAGACCTCATTTGAGCACACAATGGAATCAACCACCACCCTTGAGTCACTACCCACATTTGTACCAAGAGAGGAAATAAGATTTGAATTTTTTCTGTAAAAGAGCACCATGAGAAGAACAATTTAGAACACATTGTTATGTTGGCCAAATTTCCGATGAGAAAACCAATAGTGTGTTGTCCAAGCAACAAAGGAGTGAAGGGATTCATTTGTTGGCCATCCAACATCTGTATCCCAAAGGAGAAGTGCATTAGTTTTTTGTTATCCAATCACTCATTCGAGGAGAATAGAGAGGTCTTCAAACAAATTAAGGGAAGATCCCTCCCTGCTTTGATTATTACAGCTCTATAGCTCTAAGGACTCACTGTGAATGTTTTAGCGTTCTACCTCTTTTTACCGCCATCGGCTAACAAAAGGGGATTCAATTTCTGTTGGTATTATTAGTTCGTTTAGTCTATATTGAGCTTGCATTATATGTGTATTTCTTGTTTATTTCTTCCTCCTCTTTTTTTGGTAGGCTATGTTTTATAACTAATTTTTCTACATGTTATAATGCTTCACTAACCATCTAACAACCCATTTTTGCCTTGTGACATTTCTTGTAGGCTATATATCATTCCTACCAAGCACTAGTGCATTTCGTACACCCTTGTACTAAACATACCAATACAAGATTGGTGACATCACTTATTTTCCCTTTTAAGCTAAGTGGTTGTGGTTTTACAGAACCTCTTTTCTACTCATGATTTTTGCAGGAGAAGCTCTCCTCTTCCTCAACTTCTCTCATTCAACCTATGTGAAAAGGTTCAATTCAGGAAACGTGGAATTTCGATACATAGGAAAACCATGCGCATTCAGCTTAGATAGATGTGCAGGTCCATGCACATTCAACTCAGACAAACACGCAGATTTGTGTTCCTGTGTAGAAATAACCCGCGTGGAAACTAAGGAGCCATTTTTCATTGGTTTTCTCCACTTTTTTCAAGTGTAAAGTGAACTGTAGTCCAAAATAAATCTACCAGGACTGTGTTATGGTGTTTCTTGACTATGAGGACATGTTTTTATCTGAATTTAGCTTAACTATTGCATAGTTGTAATTTTAACTTTATTACCACAAATTTAAATAGTTTAATTAGGAGGAAAGTAAGTAGTTTTTAAAATCAAACCATGCTATCTAAATGAACTTGTTAGTGATAATAGACACCAAACACATAGGTAACTAGCAAGAAGTAAGTGGTCCATAACCACGCATGTTTAGCTAGTTTCCAATTTTTCGATTTTTTTGCATTAGGTTTAGTTTAAATTTTGCATTAGGATTCGGGACTAGGATCAAAGTATCTTAGAAGTCAAGTAATATCTGATGCCCTTTCACCTCTTGTTGATCTTGAGCATGCATATATGAATTATCTCTTTTGATATTTTTCCATCTCCCTATAGTGCAACATTTAGTCTAAATAGGCAAATTTGTAAGTGGCCCATTATCTGTGCATCGTTTAATTTTTGAAAGGAACAATCAAACATAGTTAAATAGGAGGGATTTTAAAGGATCATCACATATCCGCATCCTATAAAAATTGTTATTTTACACTTCATCACACACATTGGCACACCATAAGCAAAGTAAGACTCCTTAAAACTAGCCATTAATTGAACTCATTAAAATATCCCCATAGGGGCCACAAAAAAATTAATAGTTTAGGGTGGGACCATTATGGGTAGGCATCCAATAAGCTTCCATATTAATTCAAAAATTTTGAAACATAGAATTTGATTGTTGAGGGAGGTTTAAGCCCATCTATCTGCCCATGGAAAGGAATTCCCGAGCATCATAGAGACCTGATTCAGAGGGGGTTAAGCTTAAACCCAGTGCATACGGTACTCTTTGGGGCTACCTGACCCATACAGTGCTCGGTACTGGGAGCTGAATATGAAGAAGATCAAGACTCAAATGATCACATGGGATGAAGGTACTTTAGTGGCCAAATCTAGGGAATCCTTCCCTATAGGTGATAGTGTAGGAAACACTAGATCCTCTTTCCATTACCTTGGTCGATTATTTAGCTGCTAGAAGGCATCTCAAGTTCTTTATGAATGTTAGCCCAAATACCCACCATAAGATATCTTCACAAGGCCCAATTACATTTGATAGTGTGAGGACGATTAGATCTTCTAGGATTTTTGAGTATCATACGTGAAACAATCAAAACCGCATTTTTTGATTGACTGATCACATAGGATTAATCTAAAGGGATAATTTATCGTTTATTTTCCTCTTTTTTTTATGTATGTAATCAAATTTTTATTTGATAATAATCTCTCTCCTCTAAAAAAAAAAAATTAACTCCAAAATTAAACTGATTCGACACCATAATGGACCCAACAGGACCTCGTTGATATAGATTTTTTTTTGGACCTCCCCCCATTAGAGGGAGGAGTGCCATGTCATTTTCCATTTAGGCATTAAAGACGACACACAACCACCATTGTTGGTTCATCCTTTATCAGGGAATCTTTAGTTGGGCACCCCCAAGGGTCACCCAACACCACAGCAGTGAAAACCCCTTTAGGTTCACCATACACCACTCCTTCCATAACCCTAAGAGGGAATAGGAGAGCTACCCATTTAGGGAGCCAACAGAACACACAACCAGGTACGTCATAGGGTACTATCCCCCAGACAAACCCCATACACAACCAGATTCTTGTGTTTTCACAGTCTACAATGGCACATAACACTCAGTTACCTTTCCTAGCATCTTTAAACTTACTAGATCTATCAAAGATAACAAATGATCTCATTGCAAACAATCCCATTTTGCCGCCCATGCCCATGAAGCTCTCTTCGGACATTCCAAAATTCGAAGGGAAGGAAGCGAAAAACCTTGGAAACCATGTAATGACTTTCCATGTATGTTGTTCATGAAAAAATATTATTGAATATACTATTTGATTAAGGTTATTTCAGTGCACCTTAACCGGATCAACCGTGAAATGGTATGTGGAGTAGCCTTTTGCTTCACATGGAACCTTTAGTGCCCTCGCTACAGGGTTCCTCATGTATTTTTAGCTACGCATCCACCAATATTTGGGAATGGAATTATTGACTCAATTTAGGAAAACTCCAACCATCCATATCTCGGACCATTTCCATGAATGGTGGACATGTCGAATTTTGTGTAAAGCCAAACATGTTGATCGATTTCTAATGAACCAATTCCTGAAAACTCTAACAACAGAGATTTCAAAGGATGTGGCAACTCAAGGACCTAATTCCAAAGAGGATGCCATTAGTAAATCCTAGTAACTTGAGCTGATATACACTCAGTCAGGATACATCTATAACATCATTCCTAACTCATGCGCCTGCAAACTTACAAAGAATTTTCAGGCACATCGAATACTATAGAGGGATTGATAGGGTCACTGACCCAAAGTCACCTAGGCAGCAGTATCCCATACCTTGGTTACATGTATGATCCTAACCAGAACATCCCGCAACCAGGTTACCATAAAAGTCATCATGCACCTCTGCAAAACATGACCAATAGGTCATCATCGTACCATCATCAGTAGAGAGGATCATACCCTCTCGCATAGGGACCCAGTACATAGATTGGAATGTTGAAGAAAGAGCTCCCCCCAAAAAACCATATACAAACCAGGGACATGGACCCCAATATTCTTCCTTCACAGCACAAAACCCACCGCTGCAAAAAAATTCACCGGTGAACTTCGTGCAACCTTCCCCAACCCAACCGCACTAGTCATATGACTAGGATAATGATAGTCATCCTCACAATGTAGCAACGAAATATCCAAAAAATAAACAAAATAGGGATCCTGGAGAGGGGGGTAATAACCAACAATTCCCTCTGTGATCGCAGGCTGGGCGCAACCCCAACCGGAATAAAAACCAAGAGCCAAATAACTTCCAATGGAAGAAAAAGAGGGCTAATATATGCACCAACCACTCTTTCACTATCTATGGTGAGTATGGCCATTACACTCATCACTCTCCCAAAATTACTGAGCTAAAGAAGCTTCAAGATAACCGTGGATAAGAGTCACCTACACAACAAACAACTCTAATGTAGGAGCCCTTCCCCCACCAAGGGGAAGTTAGTAACCAACAACAACAACCACGCAATTTATATGAGTGGGGAGGAAATTTTGTTTCAGACATGGAATCAAAGCTATGATACCCCTCTATACACCAGTTCGTTAGGGGCTAGCATGAGTGCACCTACAACACCATTGATTATATAAAAAATGCCTATTGAACCCCTGTCAAAAATGGGTAAATGTCCAGTAAGGTCAGTAGGAAACCACTCCAAAGAAACACATAATTATAGCATCATGGAAAATTTAGCGCAATCTCCCACTGAAATGTTAGCTTTAGAGGTATTGCAATCTTTCCCAAAGCAAAGGAAAGCTTTAATTTTTGGGTTAGGCGTCATCGACCCTGTCGATTCACGCCTAATGGCTTTTGACTTAGACAAAGCCACTCTTAGGCTTCCTTCAACAGTTGCCTTGAAAATACTGGTGCCAGTCTACAACATCTCTATACATTGATGTATCATTAACGAGGGTTCATCCACATGCACCATGTGAAAAAGTGTTTTTCATAAGATATGATCTCCTGAACTGAAGCCATCAGACATCACACTCAGAGCATACGACGAGTGGCCTTCTGGTCACGTTGGTATTTATCAAAATGTCTCGATCTACTTAGCCGACAAGACAGTTATTATAGACATTGAGGTCTTGAACGCTTAAATAGACTACAATATACTCCTTGGGTGGAGTTATAGGTATGCCATGTATGTCATAGAATCCTCCATCTTCCGGATCATGATGTTCCCCCACAAGAATCGTATCATCACCGTCGACCAATTGACAGACCATGACAAACGACCCATGATGAATGCTAATTTCATTCTACCTTATGTAGACACATCTACAGACTCCCTCGTGCGGTACTAAGAATATGGCCTTGGCCAATTCAAACCATCATATATTGTTGGATCATTCCTAGGAGATCCTCTTGTCATACCATAATAATTCGCTGATATCACAGGGGCCCCGATGTGCATGATATCATCATAAAAAATAGAAACCAACCAAGAGACCAAAACTAGAAGTAACGAAATTGAGGCCATAGGCACAACTTTTTCACCCTACACTATCTCTCAGACACCATTTCTATACCATCCACCTGGTTTCATATCACAATAGGCCTTAGCAATGGTAACATTTCCAAACATGTCATTCATAATACCTATCTTTTTATCGGTGCCAACAACCATGATGGGAGCCCCTGACATTAAATCTATAGGAATAACCCCATCCCTCCTTAGGAGATGACACCAGTTAAAGAGATTCCCATAGCAATGCCTATTAAAGTGACCATGAAGACACATAAAAAGGGAAAAATATAGAAAGCCCCATCATGCCAAGGGAACTACAACCTTGTAAATTGTGTGATATTTCAGGAGACCCTACTAATATCTTCTTAGAGCTGAATTAATTGAAACCTCCCCTTAGCTCTGAAAGAAATCCCGCAACCACAAGTTCTCGTAAAAAGGAACCAACTAAAAAAACCAAGGAAAAGCATTGTGTACCAACCACATATGTGTTATCTACAACAATTATGGGTATTACACTCATCATTTTCAAAAAATACCATGATATAGGGATTCCTTACATGCCCTAGAACAATCATATCAGGAAGATCCCCCATGCAGACACATTGGGAAGAACCTCGAGACATATTATAACTTTAGGAGGTAGGGAAATCACCAGAAAGACTCTCGTTTGTCCCTCCCCCTCCTGTCCAACGTTGTGCACTCTGTGTCAAACGTGGTCATTTCGTCTCCGATTATGCAGCCCTGGAGCTACTTCAAAGATGGTATCCAGTTAACCGTGTATACTATGTTGGCCTGCAAGTAGCCCAATATTCGTGTCAGATATGTTCTATCAATCACCCATTACGTCATTTTGATTACATCCATCGATTTATTTTAGCATTAACCAATTTACGCAAGGCCATAATTCACCTCTCACTAGAAGACAACTCAAATATAGAATCCATGGAGATCTTGACAACGCAAAAGGAGGTGACAAGCATATCCATCCTCTTTCTGTTAGTGGAAAAGAAGTTGGTTTGGGTGCACATAGTCACCCCCAACCTCCCTCCACAGAGAAGACCAAACTGTGTGTTATAAAACACATGTAACCATTTGGTCGCCAAATGCCCAAACCCAGAATTTCTACGCAGATATTGTCTGATCGCCTCGCTAGCTATGAGGGAAGGGAATACCCAAGAAAGGCGTTATTTTCTAATATGTCAAGGAAACCATCATTCTCAACACTATACTTACATCCCTCGAGTGCACCCACTAATCGACATCATATGTTAATTAGAAAAACAACGTGAGGATATAAATCAGTTCTAAGCTTAGAGAACCTAATGTAAGGTAGACTGCCCCTAGGAACCCTACCCAATATCAATACAAAAGCATTGGGCGAGTAAAAATGACACACCCAACCTCATAGGACCCATGTCCAGTCTAGGGCGGCATGCAGGCTATGCGACAGAATCGACCACCACGTCAATCAATGTAAGGAACTGAAGCACCTCATGAACAACTTTCACATGGTCTCTACTATCGCGTAGAACCATTTCTCTAATCAAGAGAAGATCACACACGACTATTACAGGATTTGCTCACATTTTCACCATACAATGAATTGTGAGCACCTCCCAAGGCTAAGAACGACAAGAGAAATGTTGAGTCTAGCACCACCAAAGGAGTTGGACCTCACAAAACCAAAAAATCTGACATGGAAATAGTGGAATATTTCCCCTATGCCTGATCCTTTCCAAGCGTCCACTTTAGGGAAGAAGAGTAGTGTTGGTTCTTACACCATATACTCGATAGGAATCGTGGTATCATGTACCATTTTCACCAGCCATAACAATGAAATAAAGGCATGCCCCTTAATGGAAACATTCAGGTGCCTCTGCACCAAGCATAATTTCCAAATCTAGGAAAATTCTAATACTCTTGGTATACCTTGTGAGGAACCGAGACTTACTCTCACACAAACCGCCACAATGAAAATTCCCCCCCACCATGAAAAAAATTCAATAAGCATGAAATCTTCACAAAAATCCTCAGAGTTCCATGGAAGTCTCCACACCTGAACATTGATCGCCCGTCCGACTTAGGCCAAAAACAAGTAGGGGTCCATACAAACCTAATTTCTATGGACCCCCCAATATTAAAAGTGATAAAATTAAAATTCTTGACATACAGGGGCCTACCTAGCAGTAACAACACGAATCCATGGTACACAGGCTGACCGCAATGACAGGAAAGGTTCAGTAGGAAGCTATGACCTCAAAATTCTCAAATGACACAAATGGACTGAAATGAGCCATATTGACCGATATTTCCCTTCTAAAATTATTTGAGGGACCATAATGGGAGTTTAGAAATCCCAATTGTGAAACTACAAGAAACATATTGATCATTACCTCATAATATGCAAAGGAGGCTTCACACATTCACGACTCTGAATTTTTTTTTTTTTTTCCAGTTTTGACAGGTATGCCCTCTCTTATCATTTTTTTAGTACATTTCTCAATTTATTTGAATGAAAAACCTACTTTCACTTGGTGTATTGGTTATAGGTAATACACAGTATGAAAAAATTCCTGTCGCCCCAGTCACTAATGGTCCCAGAGCAGGTATCATTCTGCCCTCAGCATGATAGAGTCCCAAAAAAGCTTTACATATCCTGACATCATTTCTCCAGAAGAATCAACCATAGGTTCCAAACACTCAACCATGTTTTTCATCTCCCCTCCTTTCACATGATAAACATTCTTTTCGGTTAGTAGAGCCTCCCCCTCTAGGGTGTCCATCACTCAAGAGGACCATGCATCAAAAAATATGACTCCATGGCCATAACACCCCATTCCGGGAAGCACTTCATGTTCATCCATCCATCATGTATCAATGCAAGTTTTACCATATCACAATAAAATCCCTTTCCTCCACTACAATATACACAATAATATTGGACATGCACCACCGCTTCCTGCATTTCGCCTACCATCCCTCCATCAGGATAGCCCATCTACAATATTTTTCATCTACTTCACCACCCCCACACTAGGACTAACCAATGGGGACCCCCACCCTCAGAAAAAAAACCTTCCTCACATCATCAGTGAGCAATCATTTTCATGTTTTTGGGGCACCCTTCTCTGTGTTTGTATAATCCAAACCCATTTTATATTCTTTTCACAAGTGTAAATTTTTTTTTCAGGAGAACATCCCACACCCATCCACCCACTTTTCCCCGCTGGCAGCAGTCCCTAATCACCCTTGGTCGGAGCTTAAAACCTTTCACACAAAGCCACCAAGAAATTCATAACAAACAAATACCCACCCTGGGCGTCCTACCGATTCCAAGGATTTCCTCATCATAAATAATTATGACTGCTGCCAAATTACTTTTTTTAATTTCCAACCTTGGGCCATTGAACTCCCATCATCAGCTTTCAGCCATTTCCCGCCATCATTCCTATGTTAAACTATCATATCAGGGACTTTGGTCTCTTTCATTGATATTTATCTTGATTGGTTGAGGCTTCCTTCTTATCGACTTCAACAAACATTTTCCAAAAAGGAAGCAATACCTTGGATGGCTTCTCCCCTCAATAGGGGCATCCTCAAATGGCACTATGGGAATCATCATTCCCATTGATGTCATTGATGCTTGTGACATTTGACTAAAACAAAAGCTTTCATGTCAAGATGGTATTTTACTTCACACCCATTACACTTTGTCAGAATTCATCGAAAACCCGCTTCCATTATACACATCTCTTTCAGCAAGGATTACAGGGAAAGGTCCTAGTCATACACCCATGCATACAATGAGAATTTTTATAATATATATGGTACCAATATTATGCATGTGGGCACTACATTCAACCTATTGTCAAAGAAAAAACGCCCCTGAGGGCGTCAACAATCATCGTCGTCAACCAAATTAGCAGATCAATACCATATAAGTGACACAGATAGAATCTCCATATGTTAGATAGGCTTTAACTAGCCAAAGAATCACGAGCATGGGACATGCACGCCTCGTAGAAATATCTTATTTATTGTATTTATGCTATCTCTTGTAGGTTTATGATAGAACATGGTCCCTCTTTTACTCACATCAAGGGGTCTCCAACCTTAGGTTTCACGCAAGTTACTCTCTCTCTCTCTCTCTCTCTCTCTCTCTCTCTCTCTCTCTCTCTCTCTCTCAGCATGGGTTATACATAACATAAAATATAATTTATTACGGCTATACAGTTCTTCCTAGAACTCACACATTAGGGGGAAACTGTTATCACTGGAAAATGAGACAAGAAAAGGACATCATGAAATGTCAAGTAGAAGGATTTACAGGGTGGAAAAACATTACAAAATCTTTAAAATTTAAATTTCTCTTAGGTCAAAAGGAAAATTTATTAAATTGTGCACATAAGACACTAGCATAATGTGCTCCGTGGACCCTTTTATTTGATATAAATGAAAGTATCCATGGTTATCCTTCAATAAGCCACGCGGTCCTAGGTATGGTGAAAGGTCACCATCTGGGACCACTTTGCACACTTCAGGAAGAAGATTCTCCACATGAGGCCACCCAAGTACAGACTCCTAGAGCCACCTTCAGACCTCAAGTGAGCACACAATGAAATCAACCACCACTCTTGGGTCACTATCCAGAATTGTACCAAGAGAGGGAATAATATTTGAATTCTTCCTACAAAAGACCACCATGAGAAGAACAACTTAGAAAAATTTGTTATGCTAGCCAAATTACCCATGAGAAAACCATCAACCTGTTTTCCAAGCAGTAAAGGAGTGAACAAACTCATTTATTGGCCATCGAACATCTCAATCCCAAAGGAGAAGTGCATTAGTTGTCTATTATATGATCACTCATTTGAGGAGAAGAGAAAGGCTTGCAAACACCTTAAGGGAAGAGCCCTCCTTGCTTTGAATATTAGAGCTCCATAGCTCTAAGGACTCATTGTGAGTGTTTTAGCGTTCTACCTCTTTTTACCACCAACGACTAATAAAAGAGGATTCATTCTTCATTGGTATTGTTAGTTTGTTTACTCGATATTGAGCTTGTGTTATATGTGTATTTGGTGTTTCTTATTTCTTCCTCTTTTTGTAGTATACTATGTTTTATAACTAATTTTTCTGCATGTTATGATGCTTCATTAACCATCTGAGAACCCATTTTTTCCCTATGACATTGCATGTAGGCTAGCAATCACTCCTACCAAGCATAGGTGCATTTCTCACACCCTTGTACTAAACACACCAATACACACATTATTGTTTTGTTATCTTTTAGGAGGCTTGAGAACTAAATTAATGAGATGATGCTTGTATAATGACGTATAATTTGATAAGCTGATAAAAAACAAGTACAGGTCCATCCAATGCTACCTGTTCATATATCACTTGAAACAATTCTATATCATGCCAGGTAAATGAATCTAGAAAATTTATTTTACTCATGGATTTATTCTCAATAAATCAATCCAATTCTTAGAACTAGATTTAATAATCATTTAAACTAATAATTGTTATAAAAAATTTATGATTCTAAAATAATATTTTATTTCAGGAAAAATTTTCTTCTCAATAAATCAATTTAGTTATTAGAACCAGATCTAATAATCATTTAAACTAATAAATTATTAAATATAAAAGTTATCATTCTAAAATAATATTACAATTCGGGAAAAAATAATTAGATTAAAATTAATTCCAAAATACCTGCTCTTAATACCTATTTTACTGAAGACCAAGTCACACTAAAAAAAAAAAAACGAAGATAAAAGTTCTAGTTCCAAGTGTCCCATATTTTTAATATTATCGGTGACTATTTCTTTGACTTTTATGTTATTTCCAGTACATACAAGAATTCATTCTACAAAAAATGCCCTTATTTCAAGAATAACATCAAAAAACTAACATTTAACCTTTGTATATAAGTAGATATCAAATAGAAAGTGATTCTATTTATTGTACAACAAATGTAGTAAAAGAAAGGTAGTAGAGATAAAATCTTGAATGTGTTTTTTCAGAAAAATTAACTCAACAATGAGCAGAAGAGGAGATTTCCACTACGAGTAGCTGTAGGATCTGGATTGATGACGACAACACTCAAGAAGAGACCAACAACAATAAACAAGAAGAGGAAGAAACTAATCATAACAACATGCAAGAATTGAAAGGTGGATAGAGTGAGGAAACTAAGAATACTGTGGGACAAAGCATAAGTAACAAGGCACAAGAAGAAGAGACAAAATTCATTCTGCAAAAAATTCCCTTATTTCAAAAGTAACATATAAAAACTAACATCTAACCTTTCTATATAATTCTAGCAAATATAAAGTGATTCTATGTATTGTACAACAAATTTAGTAAAAGAAAGGTAGTAGAGATCAAAATATTGAATATGTTTTTTCAGAAAAAATAACTCAGCAACGAGCACAAGAGGAGGAGGCCACTACGATTAGTTGTAGGAGCTGGAGTGATGAAAAAAATTCTCAACAAGAAGAGACCAACAAAAATAAACAATAAGAGGAATAAACTAATCACAACAAAGTGCAAGATTCAAAAGGTGGAAAAAGTGAGGAAATTGAGAACATTGTCGGACAAAGCACAAGTAACAAGACAGAGGAAGAAGAGACATAATTCATTATGCAAAAAATGCCCTTATTTCAAGACTAACATCTAAAAAATAACATCTAACCTTTGTATATAAGTCTAGCAAATAGAAAGTGATTCTATGTATTGTACAACAAATGTAGTAAAAGAAAGGTAGCAGAGATATAATCTTGAATATGCTTTTTTAGAAAAAATAAATCGGGAATGAGAGGAAGAGGAGGAGGCCACTACGAGTAGTTGCAGAAGCTTCAATGATGAAAACAATGCTCAAGAATAAGATACCAACAACAATATTCAAGAAGAGAAATAAACTAATCAGAACAACGTGCAAGAATCAAAAGGTGGATAGAGTGAGGAAACTGAGAATACTGTGGGACAGAGCATAATTAACAAGACACAGGAAGAAGAGATGGAATTCATTCTGAAAAAAAAATCCCTTATTTCAATATTAACATCTAAAAACTAACATCTAACCTTTGTATATAAGTCTAGAAAATAGAAAGTGATTCTATGTATTGTACAACAAATGTAGTAAAATAAAGGTAGTAGAGATACAATCTTGAATACGTTTTTTCAGAAAAAATAACTCAACAACGAGAAGAAGAGGAGGAGGCCACTACGAGTAGATGCAAGATATGGAGTGATGAAAACAATGGTCAAGAAGAAGAGAGAAACAACAATAAACAAGAAGAGGAAGAAACTAATCACAACAACATGCAAGAATCAAAAGGTTGACAAAGTGAGGAAACTGAGAATATTGTGGGACATAACACTTGAATAACAAGAAATAAGGAGAAGAGAAAGAATTCAAGACAAAAATTTCATTTAGATATTTTCTTCTTTGTTTCAAATTTTTCACTTCACCTTTGTGGTCGTAGTTGAATAAAGAAAGGCAATGGATTAGGTGTGGGATTTTCCGCTCCATAATTTTTTTTTTAGGGACCCTATAAATTTCATCATTAAAATTTAACAATGAGACCATACAAGTTATAATAGGAATTAAAGCAAGTGAGGAGAGTTTCACAACTACATTGGTGAGATTACAATGGAAATTGTGATAATATTGACATAAAAATTTGTATCATTAATTTTTTTTTAATATTATACATATTTTTCATGACACCATGAGACTTACTCGTTGTTATACTTGAATAATGACTACCTAGTCTACATTTAGCACTTATGAAAAATAAGTTTCAATATTAGGGTCTATGAATAAACATTTTGAAAATTCAGAAGCACTTTTCCTCATCCACTGACACTGATGTAGTTGCCTTCAAATATAAAATTTTCAAAAAATAAGGTTGAAGAGGAAGAGAACAAAGAATCTGTAACTTACAAGTGAAGCTTATTTTCTCCCAAAAAGCCTCTGTCCCAATTTGTGTAGGCACTCTGCTAACTTTTTTTACATGATTTAGCGATTTTATAAACTAGAACAATTTTTTATAACACTTTAAGTCATTAATTTTATGTTCCATGATACTAGTACTAGAGTACTGCATCCTATATAACAATTTATTTTCAATGAACTTTTTAAGTGATTTCATTCAATTTTATCATCTTGCTGATTTGGAGTCTACCTACGGTGTTTAGGGTGATCAGATGCAAGTGAAATTGACCAAGCATTGTCATTATAAAAACAAATACACCATCAAAAATATATCTATATTTTAGCTACAAATAAGATGAACAAGTGCAAGCTTCAGATCCATTATATTTTCACTTCAACACTATTTTTTTATAATAAACACATTCAAATAATGATCTTGAATACATCAAGCTACATTTTTCTACTACTATGAAAATTACTTCAACATCTAAAGAATAGAACAATTTCTAGTTCCAGTTCTGCAATTCTGCTACATATTTAGTCTTCTAGAGGTTCACTACATACTTTATATTCTCCATAATTGCTACAAAGTTTGTTTCTACATATATTGTTTCCGATTTCACAACCTACAACACTACAAAGTGTACAAACATTTGCTCTAAGGTAGACCTAGATACAAATAATTGGTTATAGTATCGTAAGTCTATCAATTACGATACTTAGTTTTATGTTTAGTTCTCACGTTACTTCGATAATTGAGCACTTATTTTTAGTGTGTGAATTACAATATTTGATTAAAAATATTCATTTTATATTTTGTTTTGTGTGATTGTTTGATGGATGGAAGCAGTTTCTTTGCGGACGATGTGCCTATTTGGGATTTTCCAAAAATGACAAATGATGAGTCCCATATCCTCAAACCTGCTCAATGGGTGTATACTCAATATAGAATGAATATGGGTGGGCTACTCAGGGTGGCTGCGTAAATACATATTGTAGATGGAGGTTGATGCTTGAAAATATAATAGTACTAGCACCTACACTTCACATAACTAGAATTTAATTGTTAACTTAAGTAATAAGAGTAAAATCAATTATTGGCTTTACTGTGGGTATTTAATTTGATCTATTTGATATCCATATTTAGAACCAAGTTTTTTGGTAGATAAAAATGTTCTATTGCATTAAGTGAAATAAAATTATATAGAGAAAATTATTAGAAGAGTTTGAATTCTGTAAAATATGATTGGCTTACAAGAGGTTGGTTATCACTCCTCTAGTTAAATAACAAGAACAAGAACACCATCTACTATGATCAATACAATTGGAACCATGGAAAATAGTGAACACAATAGTTCAATATAACGACCACCATTAGCTGAACACAAAAAAAATCATGAGAACCAGTAAACAGAACAAAATATAATAGCTTCAACAACGGAAAGCACTAACACCAACTGAGATAAACCATGAAGCACATGGTTCTAAATGAAGAATTTTCAAAAAAAAAAATTCCATCATCATACATTAGAATAACCTAGTATAGAACAATTTTGATTAAAAAAATAACCCTTTTCTTCAGTTTAAGAGATTAGTTTCCATTTTATTTTGTAAAAATTGCAATCAAACATTTTATATTTTCAAATATTACATAGAGAATGACCACATATGTAGAGTGCAACGAGAATAGATGTTGAGCTATTAGAATTAATATAGAGCAATACCTAGACGCAAAGCAGGACGAGTATAGATGCTCAGCTTCTGAAGAATACTTGGACACAGAGCAGGAGGAGCACAGACGCAAAATGGACGAGCAAAGACGTAGAGCAGATGAACACAGACATAGAGCGTACGAGCATAGACACAGATCATACGAGCACAAATGCACCAATAGTCACATACCATAACAAAAAATGACCGAAATATTATTCTAGACTAACAGCTGCTAGATTTACAAAATTGAAGTTTGGTTGAACGTTTTTACAAGTTCGACCGAACTAAAATTTCGGTCGAAATTTTAACATCAATTTCTCTACCTCCAGCCAAAACTTTAATTACCATTATCATCAACGTAAAAGTTGGAATAATTTTGATTAATAGTAGAAACAGTTCGGCCGAACTTGTGGGTGAGTAAACTTTTTTGGTGTGTTTCTCACAAAAGTGTAACCCACCTTCATACATTCACCCTACTATTAATATGTCAAAATTCGTGACACTTATTCTTGCACTACTCTTCAAGATATATATTATTTCAAGGTTAATCTTGAGGCAAGAAATGATTAAAACTACTCTTCAAGGTATATTTAGTAATACATTGAAGGACACTATTAATAATTAATTAGTTTTAAATAGTTGTGATACCTAAAATAAATGAAATAGATGTGAAGTATCAATCCTCCTGCAAAAAATTGATAAGATTGTCTCCCTTATTCATCACCAAATAATTACTAATAGAAAATTACATACACATATAGAAATATAACACAACCAATGTAACATTCGCAAACATTGCCATCCAAATCCAAACACAAACACACAAACCACTCAAAGAATCCAAACAAAAGTGCACAAACCATTCAAGGGAAACAACATATGAATAATTAGAGAAAACAATTATATGGTCTTGTCAATAAATTAAAACATCATGTAAATTTCAAATTATGAAGTTCATATCAAACATATACATCATAAATAGTCTAAAAATGTGACATTTCTTCCCTATAAAAGAACCAACTTAGATCCATCTCACTCCAAATATATCATGTGCCAAGACAGATCAAATCCCTCGAGGTGTAAACATTTCTCAAGTTTTACACTTTGAAAAGAAAATTTTCACTTCCAGATATTTGATCCCTGTCAGCGCATGATAGGTCCGGAGTTAGATGGATCTAGGCTGGTTTTTAGAGGTATTTCCAATATGTAGTCACAATAAGGGTATTCTTTAGTATACCACTAATGCACGTGCTATGCTAGAGGTTCATTGAGTGAATCCCCATTGGTGTGAATATATTTCATTGCAAGGAGAGATTTTTGCAAAGATTTTTATGTGGAGAGCTTTCATTGTACAATTTTTTCTTTGCACTCTACAAAACCTTTAATCAATGAATTAGTGGTAGCAAAAGGAATATGCGACATTATATTTTCATAATATCATTTGGTTTAAAATATTTTCATAATAAAAATATTCTAATAATTTAATATTCTTTCATTTTTTTGATAAAACAAAGCAAATTGGAAAAATTATAAGTTCCTTGCAATGATTTATGTCTGATTATATGGTAAGAGGATGCTAGTGTAAGAAACTGAAAAATATTATCAATGCAGTGAAATGATTAGCAATAAACATAACATGAATTTAGTTAATTTGAAATGTATATATGGTACGTAGGAATTTCACTAAGTCCTTTGGTATTTTAGCATTTGCATAATTAATTTTTCATGGCAACAAAGGAGAGGAATGAAGGTATGAAGCTTATCAAAGAGAATACCTAAATTTTTCTTTCACACTTTTATTTCTCTAGAGAGTCTAGTTGTGCCAAAAATTAATTCAATACAATGTTGCAATGGTAATGTGTGTCTCTGAGAGAGAGATGGGGGAGGGAGAGGGAGACAAAGGAAGGACAAAAGAGAGGAGGAGAGAGTGAGGTAGAGAGAGGAGGAGAGAAGGAGGGATAAAGAAATGGAGTTATAAGGGGAGAGAGGGAGGAAAGAAAGAGTGTGTATGTTTTGGGGGTGATATAGAGAGACAGAGGAGAGACAGAGGTTGATAGAGACACAAATAGAATGTGGAGAGAGAGAGAGAGAGAGTATGTGTGTGTTTGCGGAGCATGAGATATAGACACGAAGGAGATATGGAGGGAAATATAGATATAGATGGAGGGGGGAGAGAGTGAAGAAGGTTTCTTGCACTAGATGCATTGATTTTAGTGTAGATGGTGATTTCTAATTGATTTTGGTGTAGATTCTAATTCCTAATAATATTTTATTTCTTGCACTAGATGCATCGATTTGAGTGAATTTTTTTTCTAATTCTACTTGATTTCTTACACTAGATGCATTTATTTTCATGTAGATCTTGATTTATAATTATATTTGGTTTCTTGCACTAGGGGCATTGATTTCAGTGTAGAAGTTTTCTAATTCTATTTGATTGTTTGCACTAGATCCATTGATTTCGGTGTCAATGTTGATTTCTAATTATATTTGATTTCTTTCACTAGATGTACTAACTTTAGTGTACATGTTGATTCTAATCCTATATTTTTTCTTACGTTCGATGGTTTTATTTTAGTGTAGATGTTGTTTTCTAATATTATTTGATTTCTTGCATTAGATGCATTGATTTTAGTGTAAACACAACACAATTATTGACAATGTGAAATGATTTTTTGTTACACTAATTTAACCTATTAATATTGGAGAGCAACAGACACAAGGCATGATGTTTACTACAACAGCTCGAGTTAAATATTTGAGTGGTTTATGATTTTAGCTATCCTTTTCATATAGTCAATATGAAAAGATGAAAAGGTAATATTGTTGCTACTAATATGTCAAAATTTGTGACACCTCTTCTTGCACTACTCTTCAAGATATATATTATTTCAAGAGTAATATTGACGTAAATTTATTAAAAATACTCTTCAAGATATATTTAGTAATACATTAAAGGACACTACCAATCCTCCCACAAACAATTGATAAGATTGTCTCCCTTCTTCATCACCAAATAATTACTAATAGACAATTATATATATATATATATATATATATATATATATATATATATATATATATATATATATATATATATATATATATATATATATATATATATATATAACTGTAACATTCACATAAACACATAAACACACAAACCACTCAAAGCATCCAAACACAAATGTACAAACCATTCAAGAAAAACAACATAGGATTAATTAAAGAAAAGAATTATATAGTCTTTTCAATCAAAGAAAAGAAAATGTAAATTTGAAAGTATGAAGTTCATATCAAATATATACATCATAAGTAATATTAAAATGTGAGATTTATTCCCGATACTAGAACCAACCTAGATCCATGTCACTCCAAATATATCATGTGCCGAGATGGATCACATCGCTAGAGATGCAAACCTTTCTCAAATTATACACTCCGAAAAGAAATTTTTCACTTTAAGGAATTTGATCTCTCTCGGCGCGTGATAAATCTAGAGTAAGATGGATCTTGGATGGTTTTTAGAGACATTTCCAATATGTAGTGAAAATAAGGGTATTTTTTAGTAAACCATGAACAAACATGCTATGTGAGAGGCTTATTGAGTTAAGTCGTCGTGGTGTGGTGAGATTTTATTGTGAGGAGATATTTGTGTGAAGAGTTTTGAGCAGAGAGATTCATTGTGCAGAGAGCTTTCATTGTATGAATTTTTCTTCCCACTATGCATAGACTTTAATCAATTAATTAGTGGTAGCAAAAGTAATATGCTACATTGTAGCTATTACCCGTGTAGCTAAATAATTTTAACGATAAATAAATTCACAATTGTCTATATATATATATATATATACATATACTCATTCAACATGTTAATTAAACATTACTTTTAAATATCTAAACAATATAACATGGTAGAAACACTTTATCCAATATCACTCATAAACGAAAATTTTTTAAAACAACTATATAGTAGCTAGTACCTGAAGCTTAGCTTAAGCTTAAATATATCTTAATTAAACTAAAAAATAATAAAGACAAAAATTTCATCATAAAAATAAGACAACTAATATTGTATCTTTGAATGACACGGGAAAAAAAGAAATCTAACCTTATTTATATTAACATATATACACTTTAATATATATATATATATATATATATATATATATATATATATATATATATATGTTTTCTTTTTATATATTTATTATGTGTTTTATTATATATATATATAATCGAATCTATTAAAATACATTTTTAATATCATAAAAAGTCATTTTAAATTGAAAATATGGAGGAAAAGCTAGGATGACGATGATGATGATGATTATCCTCTGATAAGACCAATGCGGTCTATTGGAAATTAAGAGAGGAGAAAGAATCTAAGTTTGATTCTTCAAAATCTTGTTTCTATGGTCAAAGAGAAGGGAAGTAAGTGCTCCAAGATCACTATAGGTGGGTTGGCTTAATAGGTCCAAAAGATTGGAAGATGGTAGGGAGTTGAGAGTGAATGTGAGTAAGAGTAGGGAAGTCTAAAAGGAAGTGTTTTTAATCTTCCACCTGCTTAGAATCGCAAATCTGACAGATTCTATCGTTCCAAGGGGTCTTGGGAATAGACCACCAATGGGTCTCACTCCAAAGCTCATGGGAATTAGTTCCTATCTTAGTGATGTTTTTTTTCTTATTGGTGGACAGGAAAGATAATTCTGATTATCAAAGACGGAAAAATAATAGAAAAAAAATAAATAAAAACATTAAACAAAAAAGAAATGAAAGTAAAAACTAAAAATAGTAATTAATAGAAATATAAGTTACTAAACAACCCATAATAGAAAATGGGAAGGAACAACCTAAGCTTACAAAAAAAAAAATCCATAATAAGACGAGCTCCAATCACATTACAAATAGCTAAATTTAAATAATAATATAAAAATAACAAATATTAAATTCACAAAGTTAAACTATAAATAATAAACACAATTTTTTTTTTTTTTTTTTCAAAAGCAAACTAATACTTAAATAAATATATCTAAAATTCCTTCAATATGATTTAAAAAAAGAGAAAAACTTATGTTTTATTATTTAAAATAAACATTAAATACCTTATCGATCCCTATTAATAAATTTTACAAAAATTAAATACCTTATCCCTCCCTATTAAATAAATCTGAAAAATATTTTAACATAAAATTACCGACAACTTTTGCGTTATTCTAACTTCATCTCTTTCGTCTGAACTTTGTTAGTTAATTTTTTATTATTATTTGTATAATTATACAATATAAAAGAGTAGTATTCTATTTCACATTGAAAAATTTATAATATTACTATCAGTCCACGACAAACGACGAATATCGACTAAATTCCAAACCAATCATAACTTATCTTCTTGCAGTGAACTGCTAAAAAAAATAAAAAAAATTCATAGGTTAGATCTAAGACTTTTGTGATTTATAATGTAGATATAAAATATTTTGAATTAATCACATCATTAGAAAATATTTTCTAATAATATAATTAATTCCAAAAATTTTCTATCTAAAATTGGATTAGTTAAAAGATAATTATTTTATAATATTTTTAAATGGATATATTAAGTGTTAATATAGATTATTTTTTTTTTTTCTAAATCTGACTAATTCTATTTATGTAAGTATAATGATACAAAACTGCCTCAGCTCAGCTGGACTAGCCTGAGACTGGGCTTGAAAGCCAAACATAGTTCTGGTTCGAAGCTGCCCATATAGGGAAACCAGCTCGAGAGCAACATTTACACCGCCCATGTGCAGGGAAACCGGTGGATTATAAGTGTTTGTTATATCACAGTAGCAAAAAACTAACATTGACATAAACAGAAACCAGAGAACTGTAATGTACTGTAAAAAACCAACATTGCTAACAGGAAAAACGGGTTGAACGAGCCTACTGCGTCCAGACATAGCAATTTCAGATGGAGTTGGAAGGCGATGGCTGCTCCTCCACTATCGGGCAGCTGTAGGCAGCTCCAGGATCTTCTTCAACGCTTTGCTTGTTGTGCTCATCCGCAGCCTGTTCAGCTTCAGTGTTGACCTGCGAAGGTGAGGGAAGCGCTACACCGGAGGGTGGTGTGGCAAAGGTTGCAGGTTCAGGGAAGGCTGCATTATGAGAGGGAGCAGGGGAGGGGCTAGGCTCGCCAGGAAGGGGGGCACGAGGAGACAGAGGAGCATCAGTCCAGGAGGGCGGATTAAGAGTGGCTTCCTCACGCAATGTGATGGTGATGTACGCAGTGATAGTTGGCCGATTGAGGGCGCTATCGAACTTCAATTCTGCTCTTTGAGTGGTTTGCCGAATAAGGCGACTGCTGGCAGATGGAGTTGCAGGGGAGGTGGTGCGATGAGGAGCAATGGGAGTATGAGAGGCAGGGGGAGGGCCATAGTCACAAGCCGGGGGAATTTCAGAAAAGAGCCTGCTGGAAGAGGGGTTATCGCTCGTCGAGCTGCCTCTGGAGCTTCCGCGCCTCGCTGTCATGCGTGGCCTGAGTCGAGGCATTACAATGTCGCGAGGCTGGGAAAGCTGGAGTGAGTCAACAGCAGTGATAGAACCCGGACCAATCTGCAAAGGAGCGCGGGGAGGATGCTGTGTAGCACTGTGCACACCCGAACAGAAATCACTGTGGGAGAAGTGAGCGCCCGATTCAAACTCAATGCAACTGTAAATTGAGCATCTCCTGCCCGTGCTTGTGCATGCGTTCGGCTCCGCGCAGTGAGGCGGGCATGCACTATTCAAAGGCACCATACATACACTCAGAACACAGAGCAGGGTCACCATGCGAGCGTGTCGAGAGACGGTGGTCTCGTTCAACCAGAGAGGGAGAGGTATAATGCTCACGCCAGGCAGAACAGAAGGCTTGTAATGCCAGCGTTGGAGCGAGTAAATGCAGCCTGCAACCATAGTAAATGCAAAGGTTGTGGTGCCGTGGAGGCCCATGTGGCTACCACGCGCCGAACTCCTTGGGAATTGGCCAGAGCCAATGAGCGCCATTTTCTTACTGTTCATCCGCATCCGGAGTTAATATAGATTATTTTAAATACCGATTTAAATCAGATTTCTTGACATGCAAACTTTTTTATAATGTAAAATACAATGTATTATTTTTTAATGTTTAAATTGAATTTTTGAATGCAAAATAAAATATATATAAAATAAATAAACATTTCAACCATAAAAATTTAATCTATTAAATTATTTTATTAATGATCTATATTAAATATTTTTTTATATACAGCGTTAATGTTTTATTTTAACAATTTGTTTTCTATGTATAGATATATATGAAGTTGATATCTATATAAATTAGTTAACATAAATTTTCAAATAATTTATTTAATTTTTTTTAAATATTTTTGAAAAATATAAGATTTAAACATCTTATTAATACATTTTTTTACTTCTATTTATTTCTTTGTTATAACCCAAATTATTTTTCTATTTAAATCATAATTTATAACTTTATTTTAAAGAGATAAACAAAATCCCTCTTATCACACAAATAAAATAAATTTTTATTATTAGTATATTTTTAAATAAATATCAATATTAATTTTTATTAAAATATTTTATTAATAAGTTACATTAAATATTTTTAATATACAATATTAAAATGTTTTATTTTAACATTTTTTTGAAAATATAAATATATATAAAGTTAATATCCACAAAAAAAATTACTTAATTAGATAATATAGATTTTTAAATAATATATATATGATTTAAACATTATTCATACATTACATTCTCTCATTCTCTCATACTGTATTGTAAAATAAACTTCTCTCATCAGTTAGAGAAAATCTATTTTATTTTTATGTGAATGTTGAATTTTATGAAGTATCTTTTATTAAGAGGAGAATTCCTCGTTAAAATGTTCTATCAATATCATTAAGTGAGTTAGTTCGGTAAATATTTTTTAAACAATTATATAAAATAATAGGATGATAAGCAATATCATTAAGTGAGCTCGTTAGGTAATTATTTTTTAAACAATTATATAATATCATTAAGTGAGTTCGTTAGGTAATTATTTTTTAAACAGTTATATAAAATAATATGATGATAAGCGTGGTGGGAAGGAATATCGAATTAAGATAATACGGTTATAATTTATTTAGTTTGTGTACATTTTCTAAAATAATATTACTGAAGAATAAGAAATGGAGATTGGATTATAAAAAATGGAAAGTTGAAGTAACCAAAAGAAGTAAGCAAATCAAGAAGAAGAGGAAGTTAATAACGAAAAATAATAATAACAAAATGAGGAACATGATTAAAGGGTTATATGAAAGGGTAAATGATAATTTCGTTCCAAATAGTTTGAAAGGTAAATTGCATATCAACTTCATCACAGAGGAGATAAATAAGCTTAGAAGTGTAATAAAAGAGTCATAACTTTATATTTTTGGTTTCAATAAGAAAAAATATCAGGAATATTAAATATTACAAAATAAAATATAAATTGA